>OZ008350.1:11608359-12208359 GCA_963931975.1 Cataclysta lemnata | reverse complement strand
GCTTCGGAAGGCACGTTAAGTCGTTGGTCCCGGTTGCAGTCGCAGTCTTAAATACCCACCAATTCGCAATGGGCCAGCGTATTCCCGTTAAATTCTCATAGAAAGCCTGTGTTCTAACATAACAGTGGTGACATTAAGGAACTGATAATGATGATGATAAGACACACTCTTCGCCAGTTTTTATCCAGGCAATAGGTAACACTTGGCGCTTTATCACTTGCACACTCGTGGGTAAAAAAGGGGTGGTGACAATAAAGAAATTGTATCTGTACTTCCGACCACCCGCTTAAGTATCATCATATTTCTGACCTGTTCCCCTTTTATCTGGGGTCGGCGCAGAATATTTTATAGAAATGTGATGTTACGGAGCTTGTCCATAGAGCGTGATTAGGTATGTTGTCGTAACATTCTAATTTACACTGCTCAAGGTTTTGGCTTAGGTTTAAAGCCGGCTGCCTGGCCGACACCAACCTTCTTTGGGTATGCTGTTGTTGGTGATTTGCCGTCCACCATTCGCTTGAGTGAAAGTTGCTAATTGGACTAAACCTGGCAATCTCCGTTAGTCAACTTCATGACATCCCTGTAGTAAGACATCCTAAGTTATTTTTTCGCTCCCGGGCATGGAAGTCCTTATGATAATTATGATAAGTTCTATTTACGAGCAGTTATATTTCAAAAAGCTTTATTGCCTCAACGAGTAACTCGGTAAAGGCGGCACGTGCTTAATTTTTCTCATGATTACACAGCTAAGCACGCCTTCCTTTAATTAAGGAATTACTTAGTGCTAGCTTTAATGAGATATCTGATCTTGTTTCGTTATCGTTAAATAGCGTGTTAATTAGAGCTATAGAAGAGAAGAAATCTTCAAATAGGTATTTACTGTTGAAAGAAAATAGGTACCTATTAATATAAATACTGATGTCACGATTATTCGTGCAATATTCTGATAATGATATTAGGTACAAAGTAGTATAGGCAGCTGCACGGATTGCGGAGGGCGCGGGTTCGATCCCAGGACATAATTTGACGCATCAGTGGGTACAAATTTTTTTGAAATTAGGCTCAACTCATTTTGTTTGTAATATTTATTTAACTATTTATATTTACAACAGAGACAAAGGGTATACTTTCTTATTATACCTATCAATTCAATAAGACAACGGTAAATACAATAACGTAAATAATTGTTAAGTAAAGAGTGTCGGCGCGACATTATGTGAACAACAAAATGTGACAAAAATAAACCTCCCTTAGTGAAAGAAAAAGGTAAGTATTTAGTTAATAGTTATTTGTTGTACGTGAGTGCAAAGTTGTTTTTTAACCGCGTGCTCAATTTTGATGACCGAGCTAGCGAAGGATTCTAAAATTAAAATTAAATAAAAAAATTAGAATCAAAAGAGCACAAGGTGAAAAATCTTTGCACTCGAGTGCAACACGTAACTTTTCATCCACGAGGAAATTGCAAAATACAAAAAAAAATACAATCACAACAGTTTCTGTTTTCACCCAGAAACTTCCACAACACCCTCCCATTAACCCAAACATACTCTCAACACCCACCCAGAAACACCCACAACATTCACACCCGCACTACACACCCATCCACTCAGACACACCCAAAAAACACCTATTCACCCAGAAACACCCACAAAACACCCATTCACCCAGAAACACCCATTTACCCAGAAACACCCAAAAAACACCCATTCACCCAGAAACACACACAAAACACCCATTTACCCAGAAACACCCACAAAACACCCATTCACCCAGAAACACCCACAAAACACCCATTCACCCAGAAACACTCACAAAACACCCATTCACCCAGAAACACCCACAAAATATCGAATCACCCAGACACACCCACAACATCCATTCAGACACCCACAACTTCCACCCAGTCACACCCACAATACTCACCCATCCATTCAGACACACCAACAAAACACCCATTCGCCCAGACACACCCACAAAACACCCATTCACCTAGACACACCCACAAAACACCCATTCACCCAGACACACCTCCAACACCCACCCATCCACCCAGCCACACCCGCAAAATTTATCCAGACACACCTGCAAGTACCTAATAAAAATTACCGTCCCTAATGGAGTTCCGAGACGGTCAGTCAGCTTGAGTCAAGCACGTTGATTTTCTGTATGTTTTTGTTCCGTTGCAAGCGTAAACAAATCAAACAAACCTAAAAAGCTTTTAAATGCTTGACTCAAGCATCAAGCAAGCATTGTAGACGATCAAAATGTTAAAAAGCAAGATTGACCGTCACGGAACTCCAAGGTTTTAACAAATTTATGACGTGAAAATAAAACGGCGCGCGCAAAGCAAATTACAAAAAAAGTACACCAAGAAGGTTCCGAGTCTGAGTTTTTAACAAATTAAAATAGGTTGCATGATAATTTCGGCACCATGGAGGTAGAAATAAATAGGTATAATGATGTTTTGAATTCACAAACTCATTGCACACGATGTTCTAAATTCAAATTTACTTTAACCTCTAGAGGATAAAAACGGCTTTTGCACTCAGATATCGAAGAGCAAAAACGCTTTTTCCGAGATGGTGGGATGAAAAAGTATTTTTTGAGCTGCGTCTTTTTTGTATTAAACGAGCGACCTAAATCACCTTTGTTTATCCCTGAAGTGGTAGACAGAGGCGTTTTTACACGTTACGCTCACGGTTCGCCAGCTATGTTAAGTCCCATGTAATAAGGGGCGCGCCTATTGCAATCTACCGGGGCAAGTTAATCGCATTATAACTGGATGGTGTACAAGGAATGGTACTGCCAATTTTCGTTATATTAAATGTAAAGAGCTGTGGATTTTGTATAAAATAAAAAATTAATAACCCTTTGTCGCTTTGTACGACACCTGCGGAAGAGGGGGTGGTGACAAACAGGGCATGAGTAAAGCTCAATGTTTAATGTTAATCCCACTTACATATTCATGTAATCTTAAAGTGCTTTCAAATCTTATATAATATTCTACCACACTCTCACGAATATCTTAATTTATCTTCAACTCGAGATTGCCTGTCGTAGACGAGGATAACACAATAATTCTGATAACGGATATCGATTTATTTTACCAATAAAATCATTAACTGCTGCACTCAGAGAATCAACTAACGTCAATGAGTACTTATTAATACAACAAAATGACAATTCAAAACAAGTCGCTATTCTTGCCGGTTCTATGATCTGGATTTAAATGAATTTTTTTGACATAAAGTTCTCATTAAAGTTAATTGACGACTGAGTACGGCAGTAATTTATTGCATTAATCAGTGTAATTTAGTTAAATACACACAATCATATGAAACAACAGGAGAGCAACGTGCAATATCACAATTTAGACAAAATAAAATAAAACTAAAACTAATTTATAAGAGAAAAAAATAACTCGCCCTGGGCCCGTAGCCAAGTGGCAATCGTTTCATAACGATAACGTGTCGAAGTTCGTCACGATCGGCCATATTACTTTGGCACTACAGCGTCTTACCTTGCGCTACCAACATAATTAGGAACTTACGAAGACGATTTTGGTCACGTGATTTCACGACGACTTACGTCAAATCCCATACATTTTGCTTTATCGAAGTTCGTTATCTTTGTCGGTATTTTACTTTGTCTAGGCCCCCAGGAGCGGGGGAATAACGATTTTATCTATTTCATTCATATTTTATTGAAGTTTTATAATACTTCGTAGAAGGTTCTTACGGAAAGAGAAATGTATTGTTTTTCATCTGTGTAATATTGTCATCATAATTTTTTTCGATTTGAATATTCATAGCCAAGACAAAATAACGTCTTTAGAGTCAGCCAGTTTGCAATATAAATTGAGTCAATTTCGAACCCCAAACTCTGTTCTATCTAAGAGTATGAATATGTCTTGCGTGAAAAAGCTATTTAAGCTGAGTATCATATTCATAGAGCCTTAAAGAATGCAGTTTTCCATGCGCGTTCGAGATAATGCAGCGTAAAATGAGACTTGGCTTTCGCATCAAGCTTCAAGGCGAGACACAAAGAACGAACTGTATTTGTTTAACGGTGGTTTAAAGAAACGCTGGATTAATTTTAAACGCGGTTAGTTTCCAGCGAGAGTTCTACGGTGCTAGTTTTAGCTGTTTGAATTTCAAATGTGGTGGTTAAACCGCTTCAATAAAGGTTCATCTAGCGCTGAGTTTAAAGGAAATCCGAAATCATCCGCCTTCCGAAACCCATTTAACCAAAACTTATAAACATTAATTCTTAGAATAAGTTTTTATTAGCATTGCCGTGAGAACTAAATGTAACAATTTGAATTTACAGGTAAATACAGTAAGCAAAAATAAACAAAACAAACAAAGAGGAACTGACTTAATATGTAATATAATTATTAAAAAGTAATCTAGGTATATAATTGTGCAAGAAACCTTTTATATTTTTAGATTGACTCTAATAACTTTTTCTTTGTTTTGACATATTTTTAGATTGACTCTAATAATTTTGAAGTCAATGAGACAATTATTGAACGTGATAACTACTAAATTCAACATATTCAACGTAAATCACAAAGTAGATTAAGAAGATTCGCTATATTGTGGTAATGTGCTGACTGTACGTAGAAACTGTTCGATATTAAATTTTGTATCAAACACACGCTTGACACAAGCGCCCTAATGAGAGCTGCTGTGGAAGCCTGAAATTCAGTAATTAATATTGTTTTCGTGTCAAGGAAGTGATAATTAAGTAGCATGACTCCAACAAACCGTTATCTACAATCTTTGTGCCCATCATTAAAAGGAATTTGATGGCCCAGGGCTTGTCTGTGTCAGCAATTTTTCAGAAAATATCGGCAACATTTTTAATCAACGCATTTTTCTTTTAATTTTAATTATATAAGCTGACCAGGCAACCGTTGTTTCGCTCGTATCACCTAGGGGTATAAACAATAGCCAATACCAAATATATACAAAAAAATTCATAGCAATTGGTAAAGCCGTTTCGGGAGAGTTTTTTAACAAACACTGTGACACGAGTTTATATATATATATTAGATTTATAATCTAGACATATAAAAAAAATGGTAGCAGGTCGATGTCTGTAAGTTAATACATCTTGAAAATGGGGACCTTTATTTTGTGGTAGCAACAGAATAAAAAAAAAGTTTTTTGAATTTTTGTCAGTCTGTCAGTTTGTATAAAATTATATGAACCATAATTTGTCACAAAAAGAAAGTAAAATAAACAATAAATTTCCCTGCAACACTGTAATGTGCGACACCAATCAAATATTAATAAGTTTATTGGAACTAACAAAAAGACTTTTATATCAAACATCAATCCCTTATAAAGAGCGAAGTATTCTTCTCCATTGTACCTTACCTACTATGGATTACGTTACTGCGAGGCTCCGTACCAAAGGAGCAGGGTACTTGGTCTAATAAGCCTTGACTATTGAGCTTAGCCGGGCTTACAGCTACTTATTCGTTAGCTCGATAAAATATTCCTTTTGATACTCAGTATAAAGAAATCCTCTGTCATGTTTACTCAATAAGATGGACGACAAAACCGCACTGAAGAAACGATTTCATCTCGTCATTTGCTGCTGCTTAAACCTTCGATATAAAAATGATACAAAATTTTCGATGCAACAATTAAAAAAATAATAATAATAATCATGACTAACAAAAATATATTAATTGACGAATTAGACAACAGCAATATTGTTAGCAGCTACAAAGCGGAGTCCCCAGAAGTATGCACTCAAGCTTTTGACGGAACACAAAAATTGTTTTCAATTGTAACACAAAACATACGAAGCGTAAACAAAAACTTTGACAATTTTGAAGTATTACTTAGCAGACTCAACTTCGAGCCGGATGTTATAATACTGACAGAATGTTGGCTAAACCAAACCACTCCCGCAGTTTACATTGAAAACTACAACTATAACTGTTCTAAGCAATACTACAATCAAAATGACGGAATAGTTGTATTATCCAAAACTAATTTAACTGTTAAAATTGAAGAACCTCCTTTCAGAAATGCAAATTGTTTACTTATACAAATTGATAACTATATGACTATAGTTGCAATATACAGGTCACCATCGTTCCACAACACAAGTATTTTCTGTGCATCACTTGAAGAAGTCCTTTCTAAAAGCAAAGCTGAAACATGTATAATAACTGGTGACATAAATATAGATATCAAAACCAACACCACAGACACACGTGCCGAGGAGTATCTTGAACTTATATCACACTATGGTTTTGTGGTGGGACATGAGTTACCGACACGAGGTCCCAACTGCCTTGACCATGCCCTTATAAAATCAAAAAAAGATACTTACGTTGTTGTATGTTCTAGTGATGTTTCAGATCATGACACAGTAATCATAGGTATGAACAATCTTAAAAAGAAAAAGGAGGATAAAACTGTAATTAAACGCAAAATAAATTACGAGCAGCTCTTTGAAAACCTGAAAATAATAGAGTTTAAAGGAAGCCCTTCAATAGCCATGACTGAATTCATCAATCTCATGGTCAACTTAATTGAAAAAAATTCAGAAGGCCAAATGCCTACATGCAAACACAAGATAACCAAACCCTGGATTACTAAAGGTCTCCTAAGGTGTATAAGGTACAGAGACGCACTGCACCAAAAAGCTAAAAAGTACAAAGATGACAATAAACTACTAGAGAAATATAGAAAATACAGAAACTATTGTAACAATTTACTTCAGAATTTAAAAAATGAACACTATAAAAATATATTACTAAACAACAAAGGCAACATAAAAGAAACCTGGAAAGCTGTAAAAGAAATCTGCAACATAAGACCTAAGAAAAACGTCAACTTAATCCTACAACCAGATCACAACCCAATACAAACATTAAACAATATGAACCAATACTTTGCTACTATTGGTGAAAACCTGGCTAACGATATCCTTATTAAAATAAACAAAACAGAAATTCTTTTAGCTAACGATACCAAAGAAACAGATAATATCAAAGCCCCTCTTAACTCCTTTTATCTATTACCGACCAATCAAGCAGAGATCACTAAAATACTCAGTAGCCTGAAAAACGATGCAGCTCCTGGTTGGGACAAAGTAAGCAACAAACTACTGAAGCTAGGCAAGGACTATCTGGCAGATCCAATTGCCTATTTATGTAATTTAAGCCTCTCAACTGGTGTCGTTCCCCTGCCCCTTAAAAAGGCCCTAATCACTCCAATATTTAAAGAAGGTGATCCTTTAAAAGGCTCGAACTACAGACCGATTTCACTACTCACAAGCTTCGCAAAAATTCTTGAAAAAATTGTGAACAGTAGACTGATCAAGTACCTGGAAGCAAACCATCTACTATCTGTAAACCAATTTGGTTTCCGCGCCCACAAGTCCACGGAAGACGCAGTTACATTGCTCACTGACGAAATAACAAATGAATTAGACTGTGGTAACAAATGTATCGGAGTGTTTTTGGACCTCGCCAAAGCCTTTGATACGGTTTCGCGACCCATTCTACTTAAGAAAATGGAGCTTGCCGGAGTTCGAGGATTGGCGTTGAAATGGTTCACCTCATATTTGACTGACAGAGAGCAAGCTGTGGCAGTAGGTGAATATGAAAGTAGTCCTTTAATCACAAATTTTGGAGTTCCCCAAGGAAGCGTGTTAGGACCAACCCTCTTCCTGATGTACATAAATGGCTTATGTGAATTGCAATTGAGAAACGCTAGGGTGATCACTTTTGCAGATGATACTGTGATATTGTTCAGTGATAGGACTTGGGAAGATACATTATGTTCCGCTTCTACGGGGCTAGAAATGGTTTCACAATGGTTGCAGCATAACTTACTCACGTTAAATGCTGCCAAAACAAAGTTCATAGCCTTTAGAATATCACGTCGAACTGCACCCAGGAATACCTTAATGCTCAAACTGCACACGTGCGCCAAAGAGACATCTCCCTGCAACTGTATAGTGCTTGAACAAGTTGAATGTACAAAATACTTGGGTGTTCTTGTGGATGAAAACTTGAATTGGGAAAGACAAATTAATAACACATGTACTAGACTTAGAAAGCTTCTATACATTTTTAAATCATTGGGTGCTGTGGCTGAAAAAGACCTCACGAAAAGTATTTACTTGGCCTTATGCCAATCAGTGGTGAGCTACTGCATAGTGTCCTGGGGAAATGCATGCAAAACAAAACTGATAAAGCTCGAACGCCTACAGCGTGCTGTTCTTAAAGTAGCATACAGGAGACCTTGACGTTATCCTACAAACCTATTATACGAAGAAATCAAAGTTCTAAGAGTACGACAGTTATATTTATTGGCAACTATGATGAGATACCATAAAATTGCTCTTGGGCGAACCACAACCGCGTCCCTAAAAAAAAGAATGCCAAAATGGTCAGCCAAAAGAGCAAGGACCTCATTTGGCATAAAAAGTTTCTCGAATATGGGTCCTAAACTGTACACAAAAATAAACCGTATACTTAATGTGGTAAAACTAACTCGATATCATTGTAAAAAACGTATCACAGAATGGTTGTATGGAAAAGATTACACAGGCACTGAAGACATCGTAAAATCACAAACCTAAAGCCCATCCATACACACACACATACATAAATACACACACGCTAACACACGCACATACACAAATACACACACTCAAACACACACACACACACACACACATTCACTTAATTATAATAGCTTGTTTTTATTTACTTGTTATTATTTTCTTTCAATTTGCTATGTTACAACTTTTGCATTATTATCACTATAACCAAAGGCCACCAGGATGAAGAGACTAGTCCGCCACAACACAGGGAATCCTAGTGTGGGGACTAGAGAAAAAACTGTAAATTGTTATAATTTTGTAAATGTTTCTAATAAAGTTATTATTATTATTATTATTATTTTTCTCCCCTATATGTAACATATTATTTAAATAATAAGTAACCTTCGTATGATAAAAATGCCAATAATATTTAGAGGGCTTTATTCCAATTTAATTCACTTGCAATTTACAAGAACCATCCAAGGTGGTCTAGGGAGGAAACAGAAGAGTTTTGCCATTGCAACAAAAAATACAATTGGCACCAATTTGTGACACCATTACAAAAATGATTTTTATATCTTTTAGGAACAACCTTCTTTATTAACTTCATACTGTAGAAGCTAATTTATCTCTAATTTTTCTTACGTAAATTTTATATATATTAACATTTAAAACTAGCCCTTCAATAAGTTACAGTTTCAAAAAAGTACAAAGCAAATATTTAATAGAAACTTACCACAGTTGTTTTTATTTTGATTTTAGAAACGCAATATAGCAAGAATGTGTTAACTATAAGACGGCCTATTTTATAAGAAAATAGCATTTCTATCGGGTGTAGCAATTTCAATAATGTTTTATCTCAGAGTAAATAATAAAAAAACCTATTAACCTTATATTATAATTATTATTATACTTCTTAGGCCTAGGAAAAAATATAACACTCGCATGGATAGCGCGCGAAACGTAAGTGATAAATTAAGTATCCTATTTACTAAACATTTTTTTTTATCTAATAGAAATAGTTTATTTCCCCTTCTTATGAACTTTGCTTGGGTGTCAAAAAATAGTCAGTTTGATTTTAAAACAAAAAAATTGATAACAAAGGAAGATCATCTTTAAATATTTTTTAAAGATGAACTAAATAAATTGTTAGATATGGGCAGGTTTTTTGATGCATAGTTTACTCTACCAATTGCTAAAAATAAATTGTTATTCTTTTTAACAATTGGTTGAGTAAACTATGCATCAAAAACCGGTCCTAAGTATCATTCATGTTTTGGCTTTAGTAAAGTTTATTGATTAGTCAACTCTGCTATAGGTACTTGAAAACTTCAACAACAGATGTAGAAAAAATAGAAGTGAATCTTTATTAAAAACCTTGACTTTTAGCGAGGTAGCGCCTTAAACTTGAACCACTGGTTATACAGGATGCTGCGAAGTTGCCGTCCAAACTGAGACCGGATTTGTTCTAAATAGTGTGGTGCGCAGGACGTGTGCTGTCTACTGGACCGTTGCTTCCAATACCCTCGGCGCAGCGCCCGCGACTGCGGCTGTCAGTTCGCACTGCTGCATGCCGCACCGGAGGAGCAGGCGGGCAGCTAGCGGAGTCCTGCCCGCGGCACGTCGCGGGCATGCCCCCACTGCCAGTGCCGGTGCGCGGGTTGCGACCACCAAGTAAGCTGTCACGCTTACTAGTGTGTTGGGCCGTGAAACGGTTAAATTTGTGTGCGCACGCACTTTGTATGGATATGCCTCGGCGCTAGGTCACAACCAAAAAATCATTTGGAAAAGGAGGTCGGTAATATTTCTAAAAATAATCCCGCATCACCCCGGCTAGCATGGCCACCGTAACATGATATATAGGCATTTATCGTTTTGAAATGTCAATAATCATTGGATGTTGACAGTTAAAATCGATAAATAGTTAAATATAAATGATGTTGCCATGTAGGCTTTAAGATATAGCCATTTATCGCTTAGAACTGTAGAAATACAATAATTTTGACAGTTCAAAGCGATAAATGGCTTTATCGTATCGTGTTTCGGTGATCATGCTAGTCGGGCTGGGCAGTATTTTTACGAAATTCTGCTGACCGTTTTTCTTGGCCATAATTTTTGTATCATTTTAATGTTCAAATGAAAATCAAAATAGAAACAAAAGAAAATCAGTACATAGATCATTTCTTGGTATTGTCAGGTGTTGCATTTTGCACCATGGTTCTTTAGAAGGCTACAAGCCTTCTAAAGAACAATGAAAATAAAAATAAATCGGACTTTTTGTCGTTCCAAGATTTATGGCATTATTCGGCATTTTTTAAAGTTTGTGTGCTAGCTTTTTCTTTATTTAAAAAGCAGTCATATTGTTAAAGCATTTGTATTTCCGGTACAGGTTTACTTTTTGCGATATTATAAGACGAAATTAACAATTTTTAAAATTTTAGACATGACAATTTGTGTATTTCAATCCCGATTTTTAGACTGAGATTTTTAGAATGCATGAGCTACAGAAACGCACAAAACCACTGACCAGCACAGCTTTTCCTAGGCCCAAAGAAAATAATCAATCTACCTACTTTAAAAAAGTAGCACATATAACATGAATGAAACAGTGATCCTCAAATGTTTTTATCATAGTCATAAAATTTATTGCATCATATTGGTATTAAATTAAAATTTGTGTCTTAACGTAGGTAAAGCTCACAATATGAACCCCGAAAGGGCGTTACAATTAATGTTAACGTAAAGATAAATAAATGTTAAGCGTTTGGTTAGGTATTGTTGAAATCGAGTGATAGATTAATGTTAGTTATTATATTATATGTTATTATGATAATTGCACTTTAACTAGAGCGCATTATAATATAAGTTCGGCATATCCATACAAAAGCTCAATGGTACACAAAATGAAGAACCCTTTCAATTGGTTACGCTAGACCCAGAGCACGCTACACTCACGATTTGAGACGCGCACGATTTTTTCCACCACCCGATCCGATTTTCGCCGTTTAAGGATCAAAATGGCTAGTGTTTCTTTTTGGATGGCAATGACACGGCACCTTGTATGTCACCCTTCAAGAGCAGTTGAGAGATGTATAGTGTATATTTTTTGTACAGTACGCTAATGTTCTGTGTGCGAATGTGTTCCAGAATTTTTTGCTGACGTTGTGCAAAATGAGAATGATGAGCGCTGTTTTTTCCCAAAAAAGCAAAGTTTTTTCGCCAAAAGAGCACAACAAATTATATAGTTTGATTAGTCGTGTTGTAGTTTTTTGTTCGTCACAATCACGACTAGGTACCAACTGACCCCACGTGGGCCTTTAATCATCGGTTACTCTGGTAATAAATGATTTCTATTAATTGCGTTACGGTATCCATCTTGTCTCCTAATTACGCCTGTCCATCCCCTACTATGAATATTTTAGTGCGGCCATGTCAATTAAATATTCATAGCCTGTATTTCATTCGAGTATCATGAGTATTGTTGTTTACATGCTGTTTCCACTTACGAATGTTCCCACAGTGTTATTTTTCGGAGGAAATGCCGCGTCATGCTGAAAAGCATCCGTTAATAGATTCCTGAAAGTGTTTGCCCTTTATTGGATTCTTTTCATGATAAAGGCTATTTTTGTTGATATAATGTAGTTAATGGTCTACCCATAGAAGGTAGGTGTCAGGCAAAATACTTAGCTGAGATATCGTAGCCATCATCATCTATGTATGTAACACAGTCTTCTCCCTATATATATGTAACTAAGGGAGGAAAATACCCGACTGAGTTTCTTGCCCGTTCTTCTCAGAACAGGGCCTCCCGGTAGCTTACGAACGGATGGCGTAGATTTTTCGCTAGATATTGAAAACTTGTGTGTCCGTATAGGTAGGGTGGGGGATGGGGGGTTGATTGGTAGTGCGCGGCATGTTTCGGTTTATGTGATTGGCGAGTTGTAGGATTGTATTTGGTGCATAATTTACAATGTACCTGCAATGTCATAACTCGTTGACAATGGTGGGTTTCTCTACAGCCTACTTGCGTGCCGTTCTGCTAGCGGAGCGTTGGGCCCTGATGCGTTTAGTACCATCTTGGTATTGAACGCGGCAGGGTCGGCGCTTCGTTGCGGACCGGGGCGTGGGCGGGTTTGGGAGACCTATCATTACAGACTGAGGCATGCTGCGCACTCCACTGTTATTTTTTCTACTATTTTTTTTTCTTGGACACACGGGTTTTCGGTATCTAGCGTCTTGACGATTCATAAGTGTATTGTAATCATACCAGATATGAATAAATGAATTTTGACTTTGACTTTGACTTTGACCTGCCCTGTTCCCAGTCTATCTAGGGTCGGCGCAGTATGTTTCCTCTTCCATTCATATCGGTCAAACGTCATCAAACCATCCACTCTCTTTTGATTCATATCATCCATCACACCGTAAAGGTGTTTGTCATGAATGAGTAAAGAAAAGAGCCGGAACGGACCATGTCGAGAGACCGATGAATGGAGAGAGTGATTGGAATGACAACATTCCAATCCATACTGCTCAAGGTTTTGGCTGAGGTTTTACAGCCGGCCGCATGCCTGACACCAACCCTCTTTGGGAATGCTGTTGTTGGTGGTTTGCCCTCCACCATTCGGGTGCCCCAAGATGCTTATTGGTCTACACCGGGCAATCTCCCTTAGTCGACTTTTACGACACCCATGGGATGACACGGGGCTGGCCTATTCCACGTTATTTTTTTTCCCGAAAAAAAAGTTACTTATGTCACAAATACTTGGATATCTAGCATTTTTATTCCAATTATTAAAGCCGTTTAATGTCCCTACTGCTAGGGCACAGGCCTTCCCTATCGATGGGAGAAGAAAGGGAGAAAGGGCCATAACCCACCACGATGGCCCCAGTGCGGGTTGGTGGATATTAATGACTGCAGATGCATCCGGGACCAACGACGTGCCTTCCGAAGCACGGAGGAACTCGAAATAAAAAATTTTTGGTCACCCATCCAATCCACAGCCATCGAGCTCCTCCGATATATGGATTGCTTTTAGCCAATTAAGATAGTATTCATCATTTCACCTAATTCTCCAAGACTTAAGATTTATTATTAACAAAAGGGTAATAAATACATAAATCACGCCTATTTTATTGTACCCCTAAAGGGTGGGCAGGGGTCAATGACACTTATATTTCGCCAACTATGTTAAGTCGTAATAGAAAGCGAGCCTATTGCCATCTATCGGGCACGTATTGGGGACGAGAAATGTTAATTGCAAAAAAATAAACATAGCCTAAATTTGTGTCAAGGTTTCATGGACAAATACAGTAACTATAAGCAGTAATACAGATCATGAAGCATAATCCAGCTATTCATCCGCAACATAACAAGTAATGACGGCTGTTAACTATAATAGGAATCTCGAATATCCAAGTTTTAAGGGAATCACAATACGTCGGTGTTTGTTCAGACATATCAAAACTGTCAACAATCGATGTCCCGTACAGTACGCGAAGAAACATTATTTTCACTTTAGTAGAAATCAGCGTATTCGATGAATTTTGAACTCTGTCTTTACAGATGTTTGATGAAAATATTGTAGGTACAGCACTTTTTATGTTCAGAGGCTCGGTAAAGCATACAACAAAATCATATACAAACATGAATTAGCACCACATACATACACAAACACACTTTAGTCTCACTCATGTAGATCATTGATTCTCAAAGTGGTCCAGGGAGGTCCACGGGAGACTCGACGGGGGTCTACATTGATGTGACAAAAAAATTGGGGTTCACGATTTTTTGTAAAAATTTGCATATTCACTCACGTCATAATTAATTAACCAATCAATTCTCCCTTTTTTTTGTAAATTTAACGTCCTTTGGGCTAATTGCTATAGATCTTTAAACTTTTTGTCGATTTTAGGAAATATGGTAGAAATTTAGTTGCAAAGAGAACCGACAAAATTTTTAAAGTGGTCTATGAGAAAAAAAGTTTGGGAACCTCTGATGTAGATGAAGGTATGGTAAATGGAGCTTTCGTCTTCCTGCCCAGATCCTAGATAATCTGGGGTCAGTGCAATATGTTTCGTCTTCCATTCATATCAGTCAGACGTCATCGAGCCATCCACACACTTTAAATTCATATCATCCATCACAACACCGGTGATGCTAGGGATGAATAAAGGAAACGTGATGGAAAGGACCATTCATAGGTTTTAACTTCGGGTGTACAACTCGAATGCCTGCCACCAACCGTATTTGGGTATGCTGTTTTTGATGGTTTGCCTCCCACCATTCGGTGCCCCAAAGTGCTTATTGGTCTACATTGGTCAGCTATGACCTGACACATTCTGCGTAATTTTTTTACTGCTATGCCTCCTTCCAGAAGACGAATTGAACTAGCAATATATTTGGATTAATATGCCTGATAGGCTCGCCCCCTACGGACTTAGCCTTGGTAAAATATGGGTACTGTAACTCAGTACCCCTTCTATAGAAGGCGTGAACGATCGATGTATGTAATTTAGCCTACGACTTAAAGTTAAATTAGTATGACAACGGATGAGTTACCATCTAAGCGACAATGGATTCTAAATGTTCAGATACTATGAACGCTATTCCGAAGTGCATTCCATTTATAGAAGTGTCCTTCAACACCTTCACAAATTACTTACAAGTTCCACATCAGTGTTAACATGCCACTGGAAATAAAAATAGCTATACGTTTCTGAGAAAAGAATTCTAGTACCAAGTACTAAGTTTTTCAAGACTTCCGTGTCGTTAGAAAATCCTTGTTCTACATTCTGTGGTTAATACACGCGACTTTTGCTGTTCAAAGTTTTAAGCGTAATTACATCGATAATAGTAGTTTACAACAGTACATTTGAGCTTGGAAATTAAAGCTTTCGCAACGGCGGCAGTTGAAATTAGTAGTTCTATCCCACAAAGTAGAATTTGTAAGCGTAAAATTAAATGGCAACACGAGATGTAAATAATTTATTGTCAATTAATATAATTATGATTGCAATAATACCTTAAAGTTGTTGGTGGAGTAGACATGACGTTGTCGTGAATGCCTTTCAATAATATCTATTAAAATAAAATGAAAACGGTGGACAGCATAATTTATATAAATAATAAATTCAAGGCATGAACCACAGAATCTAAAAAATAAACTAGAATGAGTATGTCAATGTTCAAAATAAAATTTACTAAACAACTAATAAGCAAAGACGTCCAAAACAATTTATTAGAAAATAAAAATAAAAATACCAAGTACCTACATTGAATTCCGATGCATCAAAAACGTGTCTCTTAATTATTATTTCATTAGAAACAATTTTCCAACGCCACGAGCCTAACTCGAGAATCGCGTGCTTGGATGATACTTCAACAATAAGCTGGCCATCTTCGAAAATTCTGGGTGACGCACGAAAATAGATTCTATTCACTGACAATACTGGCGAGGCTTCAGAAATGAACTCTGGCGGTTCAGAATTTGTACAGCCTTTTCACGGTGGGAAAAAGTGAATGTCGTGACATCGCATGTTCACAATAACAAACTTGACGTGACACGGGAAAATTTGCAAAAGAACACCACACATTTAGAGCGTACTTGTGTAAATAAAGCAAGAATGACAGTAATTAAAACAACCATTAAGGAAGTCGGCCATGTGCATTATAGCAGTGTTTTTCTGAGAATGGTAGTAAATATTCATAACTTAATTTGCGACTTACTCTGTTGTTCAGTTACAGTTGAGCTTATCTTAGGACAGCAAAGCTTAATGTTAAGTCAACCGTTCAATTATGGAAATCAGAATAGACTTCAAAGGTCACGGAATCCGGAAATCTTCCCAGAAAGTCCAAGGTGGTTCGGCTCCATAAAAAATAAGGCTTAAAACTTCATCTCACGATAAAATCCCTCCAAATAATGGATTTCAATTGGAAACCTTTCATCTTTAATTTTGTACAAAAATTGAATCTGAATCCTGCTTCTTCATTTCGAAAGTTAATATAAGTGCGTAAATTTTGTTTCAAAGTTGTTTGCATTGAGCTTTTTTCAGCGTTTCTCACGTTTACATTTTCGCCACTTGCATAAAACAACATTTTTTGATTTTGGGCAATTGAAATCTTTTTACACCTTTATGAGTTACACTGATGTTAATTTTGTTTTCAAACATAATTATTACAGATATGACAATAGCCTACACCATAAATAAGCTACAGTATACACAGAAGCAACGCACTACAAGATATCAAAAGGAGGAGAAACGGTAGTTGTAGATTTATTTTTCACCAACGGCTTACGTTTGCTGTGAGGGGCAATTTACAGCTATGCTCTATTTACGGCCTGCTTAAAATATTCTACCTAGAGATCAAGACAAGGCTATCATATAATTATATTTACTAACATAGCAAACATCTTTTTAAAAATAATAATTAGGCATTAAAAGTTCCAAAATTTTGGCCTTGTTTGCGGAAATTTCGATTTCTGTATTAATATATTTTCTAATGTTTTCTGACCAATATTCGAATACAAATCGAAAATAATAAACTAATTTTTAGTAATTTTAAAAGACAACAGAACTTAAGTAAGCTTATCTTTTAAAAGTTCAGTATCTGTTAGATAGAATATTGAAGCCCACTATTAAAATTTCCAGACCGTTAATTGTTGGACCATTGTCCAAAGGTAAACTTGTAAAACAATGAGCGATTTCAGTTAAACTGTACATACTTTTTACACTGTTATTGTTTCGATCACTTGTTTCTATAAAAGTAGCTGTATAGTCTTAATTCATTAACATATTAACCAACAAGGTCTACTATTCGGATTGACGTGTTCAGTTCTGTTATTTTTAGCATAGTTTAGATTTCTTCCTACTGTCCTGTTTTCTTACCTCTTATTCAGATCCTCCGACTCACAGGCAACATCCGTAAGCTGGTTATAGGTATGGGTACCATTATTTGATTTGAATAATAACTATATTGCTATTTCACAGCACATGCGTTGGTCGCACACTCACACACAGAGCTTGGAGTGTGAGGAGCGCCTCTTGGCCCGGTGCAACAGGCCGAGGGTCAACTCGGCGATATTTGTGTCCGCCGAGCCTACAGGTTTTGCGGCTTTCGACGCCGGAGAGTTCCTGAGGCGACACGGCTCCCAGTCCAAACTGTGTCGCAAAGCCAGGTGAGTTGAATATTGGGTTGAAATTTATTGATCACCTCACCCTGCATACTTACATCACGCCTATTTATCCCCGAAGGGGTAGGCAGAGGTATTCACCTCTGATATACTCTCACCACTGTAATAGGTGGCCTGAAAATAATAATATGAGAATTGTCACCACCTCCAATATCTCCCGTGGATGTCGTACTAGGCAACTAAGGGTAAAGCAGCAGTGAGTAATTGGCAGCAGCGTTCCTCTTATATCACCTAGCAACATACAACTTACGTGCCCGATCGATTGCAAAAGGCTCGCTACTTATTACATGAGGCCTAACATAACTAACGCAACGTGGATGAGAAATCTAATCTAACCTCAATCTATTTATGTTAAAATACTGAATAGGAGGTTTTTATTCTATATGATTAAGTGAGATTATTTTAGTAATTTTTTTCCAGATCTGCTGACAACATCCCTTTAACAACCCTGAGCGATTCTTCAGAACGCCTCTGCAGGACCAAACCGCGAGAGGAGACCATTAACGAGGAAGCCAGCAAATCAGACGACAGTAGTAGTGTTGAGACAGTGAAACATTTCGGGCTGCCAATCTTATCAGTGTCCGGCCCCTCCCCCCCAGATGAGGACTATGATCAGATAGATGAGTATCTGTAGCATTTCCACACCGGTTTCCAGCTCAAATATGTCCTGGAAAAAAAGAGGCCACCTTGGCCCAGTCCTGCACAAAGTCCGTGAGTCGAGAATTAACTTCCGCTACAATTGACTTCTACGAACTGCTTTAGAATGACTTTCTCTTGTGATAATTATGGTGTACTTCGGCTAAGGAGTGTGTCCAGTGTTGGATTTCGGCAACAACGAATTTGGGACACTTTTTGGTATTTCGGTCTGTAGCTGTGTAATGCGTGTCTTTTTGTGGGACCATAGCGTAATTATATTTTTTTTAATGTTCCTTAGCGTTAAAACTTTTGTATCTATACCCCCTTGTGTCTTTACTGAGTGTCTAAATTAAGATTAGCCTAAAGTAGATTTTTAATATTCACTTATTCGTAATTAAGCATTGCACAATAACTTTATATCATTAATACAAATTATATTATTAACAGTGCCACTTTAAATTTTATGGTAAGATAAAAGTGATGTGTGTATCAACTACTGATTTTAAGCGATCATTTTTAAAGTTTATACTGATATTAAATATTGTCTAGTGTCTTAGATACCTTACCGATAAATTTAGTTTCTTGGCTATGTGAGTGTATCTATCTATATCTGAACTTTACGAAGTAAGTGTAGCTATCGATATCTATACTTTTATAATGCCTAATATAATAGCAAATTATCTCATCATAAGTATTCTAGCTGATATCCTGACTGACATTAATTTTTCAACGTTTTATTATTCATTAATGGTTATTAGATTATATCATGAGCGATTGCCAATACTATCACAACGGTGTAAGTTAAAACGTTGAATAAATTATGTTCCAACTCAGGTTTGTAGTAGTGATAGATCTATCAAGAGATGTGACGGTTGAATTTTGGTCCAATAATAAATATGTAATATCTGCACATGGTGTTTTAGGAAGTAAGGAACAGTATTAAATTACTATGGAATGACGTTATGGCGGCACAGAAATATAAAAATTAGAAATATTTTTATTTGCTGTTATTTTAGTAAGTACAAATATTTTTTTTTAAATGAATGGTCAATTATACATCAACATCGTAAAATTCTTTCATCACAAATTATTAATGTAGTTATAATTATACCTTCTTTAATAAGGATGGCACTAATTCTAAACGTGTATCTTAAAAGCTATTTTAAACTATTACTTCTAAACATCTTATTAATTTCGATACTGGTGCTTGGGGACCAGAAGGACTAGAGCATGTCATAATAAGCCTTAACCATGTCACAAGGTATTCAAGTAAACCTTGACTTATCAATAAATTGGAATAAATATACTTATATCAAAGCTAAGACTTTGTAAATCCCTCCACTACTTATAAAACTATCCTTCAATCATTTTGATGTCGAGTGTCGCACATGTCTTAAATACGAACTTAATTTTAATATCTTTACTAGATTCTAGACCAACTGAAACCTTACTGCTATAGATTACATTTTTATTACTTTACAGTCGTAATTTACTCAGCAATAAACATTAATGTATACATATAACATAGTCAGAAATAAATCAGGTTATATAAATTTTATCTTTGCGTATTTGAGGTAATGTGCAATATTAATTTCAATTTTATTGTCATTAACTTAGTGTGTTATTTTAATAAAAACATGTTTGTGAATAAAGTATAACAAATACACACTTACGTGGTATTATATCAGTCAACTTTAAAGTATTGGAGTTACTTTGATGATCATTAATAAATTAAGGAATATTCAATTCTGTGGAATAAGACAAGTCAAGTGGATTTAAAATATTAGTTGTACTTAATGTAAGTGTAAAATATTTTATATAACTCATTCGTGAATTAATGTCATTTTCATCGTTGAATTAGTTAATGGTTTACAAGTAGTTAATGTTTCCCTTTTATTGGTTAAAGTGTATTGTGCCAAGGTTTTATTGTTTCATTCTCTAAATTGATACATATATACCTCTAAATTAGGAAGTATGTCATAAGCGCTGCTGTTTTCATTTCGATTAGTATCTTTCTAAACTACAGATTCATTGATAATATAATCACCCTACTTTTGATTCATACAAAAACATCAATGAAATTGGTACACTATCTTAATGTACATTTGTAACCAGTACTGCTTTTTGTGGTTTTATTCCCATTTTTCCCATAATCTTCCATCGGATAGGAGAGATCCGTGTCCCAGCAGTGGGGTCATTAACTATAAGGACCTTTATTTAATACCTTTATATAACATAGTGCTAAATGAAAAACTATTATCAATTGAACATTATTTCATGTTGATATTATTTGAAAGGAAATTATAAAACAGTAGAAGACCAATTACCCTATTCCAATATCAATATTCGAATCCGAGTATTCTGTTGATAATAATCCTAACGGTCAAGCCAGATAGTTGGTCTATTGTTTTGAAGTTACTTTGGGTAAAAATTTAATTGATAATAAAACTCATGCGAAATAATATAGCTACAAATTGATGAAAATAATATAGTGAAAGGAGTTAATACATAATTCTAAGTCACACTGAATTAACCCACTTAAAGAAAATATAATTAGTATTATGTATATCGGTTGAGTGTGGTAAACCAAAGGGAACGTGACATCAAGTATTTCATAGAAACGTGATTATTTTCATTCACTGATGTGTTGGCATTAACGCGAAGTCGTTCACCGCAAGTTAACCCGTTAACATTATTTGGTCATATTGTGAATTCAGAAATTATGATGATAAACCTAGCACAGTCTTGGTACTTGATTTCAGTGCCAGTACGCTACTTGCATGGCGGGTGACGGAACGGTCTAGCGGACGTAGGTTCATGTACTTAAATTGAATGAAAGAATATTCTATTGCATGTGCCGGTAAGGTTACGGTCATGGTACGGTATAGTAGGCAAAAACCTTCAAGACTGTCAGTGGCTTTTCTGAACGTTCGAAATTTGATTCACCGGGTCATATTTGTTTAGATTTTATTTGAGCCCCCACTCGAGAATTAAGACTCGTTTCTCTGTGCTTCTGAGGGCACGTTAAGTAGTAGTCGTTAATACTCACACCAATCAGCACTGGGCTAGCTTGGGTATTGTGGCCCATTTTCCCTGTATTCTGCCATAGTACATAAGGAAGGTCAGTGTCCCAGTAGTGGAGACTTAAAAAGGCATGCAATTTCTAAACAGCGATCTGTTGAGATTGCTGTTTTGCAGTTAAAGTTCAAATTTGCAGTAACGGAAGGTTCACTGAGGAATATCCGTGTGCATAATATTTTGTTCATTTGTTTCTTATAATATTGCGTAGCCAGTAAAGATGATTTTGAAATGTATAATAATAAGATATTTCCTTGAACAGCGCCTCAAATTCTATATCAAGTGTATATTTGATTTACTTTAAAATATGTGTTTATGTAAAGATCTACGGGTCAAAGCAAATTGCAGCGACTCGACATTAATGATTGTGAATCTTATCTCGATATTTTTACGTTATAGTTTGTAGTGGGTTCAAAGCATAAGCTCAGTGCATGCTGTCTACTTCTTTTTATTAATGTTTTAAATTACAACTTATGTAATATGGCATAAGAGCGAAATTTCAACGTACGATAGCTTGGTGAGTTAAGTCGACTGTTGGAAATATGCCAAGATCTTAATACAATTTAATCTAAGAGCCCCTGCTGTGCCCTTACATTTCAATATAATCTGTTTAAACAATTAATATTAATAGCTGGTAAATTGTTTATATTATGCTATAATTATAAACATCTATGCGATTCACTAAAGAAAAAGATGTGGTTTTTTTTGGTAAAAAAAACATTGTGAAATCCAATACACAAGTCAAACAATTCCACTACATTAACATGTTTTGTTATAAGCAAAAGAATTAAATTTTTACATGATATTAAAGATAATGTGTAGAAATTTTATTAATTAGAGGTGTACATATCTAAAGGTAACACGATAGTCATAATAAATGCTCATAATTTAATGTATATTATAAAAATCTATTAGGTATATTGTACAATTATTATTTACATCCCTATGTCTATTTACTATCACGATGAATTAAAATTAATAAGTAAAATGGATTGTTTTATTTCACCTCAAGTAAACATATAATAACTAAACACACTCTAGCGATGGACTACATTTCAACTGCACTGTAAAATTGCTGTTTGAATGCCGTTAGCTGCTGTGAAACTGCCGACCAGGGGCCTTACCACCAACTCTAAACGCGACTGAATTCCCATTCTTAAAGTGAGACAACGCTATAAGCCGAGTAGAGTGGCGTCTCATTTTGTCACCCGCGTTTGGATCGCACTAACACTTCATGGTATGGCGACTGCCCTCCAACAAAAAAGGGCCAGTGATGATTTCCATTTCCTTCCCCTTGGTGTCGTGTGTTGACATTTCAGTTTCCACCTGTACATATTAACAGCTCAGACAGGTCATTCGCGTGGCAACGAGTAAGTCATCGAAAACTACCGTAGGTAGGTAGCAGCTGCCTTCCTTAAGTGGCTGGTGTCTGGCAGGTAGCCGGCTATAAAAACCTTGCCAAACCCTAGAACTGTAGCGCAATATAATACCAGGAGGTTTTTGGTCACTGCAAAAATTTTTGGAATTCGTTCAGACCATCAAACTGAACAAATTTCACAATGGGAGCAACTCCAAATTCACGAATGTATAAAACAGCTGTTATTTTTTTCGTGAATTTGGAGTTGCTCCCATTTTGAAATTTGTTCAGTTTTATGGTCTGATCGAATTCCAAAAAATTTTGCAGTGATCAAAAAGTCTCCTGGTATATAATAGAGTAGGACAGGAAAAAAATTCAGATGATGATGATTTCTTAAAAATAATAAAGATAGCTTGTAACAAAAAAAAATATTTGAGAGAGTTCAAATTTAGACAATATTTGGGTAATTCGTCATCTGGTACCACATGTCTATGGCCCATTTAGGACGAGTTGAAGAAAACCAAAAATAATTTATAATCTGTTTTGCAATTTGACCTATTTTGCAATCCATACTGCTCGAGGTATTGGCTTAGGTTTTGCAACCGGCTGCCTGCCTGAAACCTACCCTGGTTGAATCATCATCATCACCATATCCCATCCTATTTGGGGTCGGCGCAGTATGTCCTCTTTTTCCATTCTCTTCTGTCACTCGTCATCTCCTTATTCACATCCATCACCTTCATATCACACCTCACACAATCCATCCATCTTTTCAGTGGTCTTCCTCTACTTCTACATCTATCAACATTCATGTCCATAACTTTCTTACTCACATTCATGGCATCACGTCGCAAAACTTGAATAATATACATAATGTTGAAAAACAATCCCAATTAAAACTCTTCCATTGTATAAGATACCGTGCATTGAGTTCGGCTTGCTGTTATTGGACGTATGTTTTATTAGACCTTTTAATAGTTAATAGTTATCGATCATTTCAACTTACGAAAAGTAGTGTGGCCTTCAATTTGAGTACCTACCTACCGTACTTGTGTCGTGTTTACTTTATGAGAGATTATTTGATACCATTAAAACGGTAACTTATTGCCTACCATGGGGGCCTGGAATCAAAAGAATAATGTAGAATATGCCAGCCTCACCCAACTCACCAGCATCATCATAAAAAAATGTGGCCGTATCTTATGTGGCCGGTGCTTATCGGTCTACACCGGGCAATCTCCCTTTGTCGACTTTTACGACAACCATGGGATGAGTCGGGGCTGGCCTATTCTACGTTATTTGTTGGCTCCCAGGCGAGTCAGTTCTCCTCGCAATTCTTAGGTCTACGTCGGCGACCTTAGGTATCACAATTATAGAATCACACACGCCAGTCGCCTAGCTAGCGGCTGGTATGGTGCGTATAGAGCACACCATACAAAGGATAGAATAAGTCAATACCAATTATATTCAGTTAGCTGCATTGCAGAGTAATTTGTTAAATTGTGTTGAAAATAACAGTAATGAGTCCCATCGACTACACGGGCCTGCGATTAAGTCCACGTATACAACATTTCTTGTTAACTTCTCAGTAATTTAAAATATACAACACCACGAACCTTGAGTACTTTGTTTCTTTGGTTTCTATTTTTCTATATTATGTATATTAAATTTTTTTTTGTTAGTATTACTCTTTTTTTTATTTATTGTATATAATTCTTGCACCTATTCCCCGTTTTCATTTCCGTATTTTTATTTCTATCACCTTCGGTGGCCTGGAAGAGATTGCTTTTTAGCAATAAGGCCGCCTATTGTACTGTTTTTCTTTCTTTCTTTATAATTTTGCTTTTTTTGTATTTTTCTATGTGTGCAATAAAGAATATATTATTATTATTATTTTTCCTCAGTTAGTTTAGTTTTATATCGGGCTACTAATATTAAATTGATGACTAGAATATAAATAGGTCACAATATCTGACGTGTGGTGACGGCAGAGTAGAATACAATTGCCACCACCCCCATCTCTCCCGGGTACAAGGCGACTAAGTGTAAATCAGTGATGAGGAATGGACAGCAGCGTTCCTCTTATACCACCTAGCAATGTACTCGACTTTTGTGCCCGATAAATGGAACTAGGCTCGCCACCTAATTACATGGGACCTGACTTAATTGGCGAAAAGTGGGTGTTAATTCACCTCTGCCTACCCCGGCGGGAATCTTTGGCCTGATTTATGTATGCATGTATAATATCTATAGGGCTTTCTAGCGTTAGACTGGTGAATTGCCTCACGGCGGATCCCAGACTCTCCCCGCTTGAAGGGCTAGGGGAACACCGGAGTGGTTTAGTGGGTATTCCCGACTCGAAAGAGTCGGGCGAGGAGAGGAGTTGAATAAAATAACATGCTGTGCCTACCCCGTCTAGAGCGGGATAAGAGCAGGAAAAAAAAGAATATCTATGGGGATATCCTTCTGCTTTCCATATAAACCCTTAAGATTGTAAACCTAGCATAATTTCGAGTCAGTCCTTTACATCTACATACATACACATACGTAAATTACAACTATTTATCCCCGAAGGGGTAGGCAGAGGTGTATTTACAACCACGTCTATTTACCACACGCCAATTATGTTAGGTCAGATTAAATAGGTGGCAAGCTTACCATATCGGTGTCGTAAATCACAGTACATTGCTAGGTGGTAAAGGAACGCTGCTGCCCAGTCCTCATCAATGTTTCAACCCTCAGTCGCCTTGTACAACATCTGCGGAAGACATGGGGGGTGGTGATTGTATTCTGCTCTGTCGTCACCACATCTCCTGGCCAATAAATAAATGTTTTCGCCAGTAAACCGCATTTTTACGAGCACGGTTTATATGTCGACAATCAACCCTCTTAGAACTCAATACTTAACTTTACGATCGTTCCCGATTTAACCTTTTACTTAAAGATACCTACTGTTGTGGATTCTTCCGACTACTCGGGAGCGATAAATTTTGTAGATGCTCCGAGTGAGCTGCATTTTAAAGCGTATACGAGCTGGTTACTTTGTTTAAGGTTCACTTAGCTAATCGTGAAGAATTGCTTCCGGTTTAGTGGTTGGTTTGCAGAATATCCGATTTGCGACTTAACTTCACATAATGGTTATTTTCTATTATCTTCTGTCTGCCTGTTATGTTCTATGTTATGTTCTGTCTGCCTGTCGGTGCAATAAAAATGTTTTTTCCTTCATTCTTCATATTCTTCTTCTTCATCGGTGAGACATCATCAAGCTATTTGCACCCGTTTGATACATATCATCCATCACACCGAAAAGCGCTAGTGATGGCTACATTTTTTTAAATGCCTTATGGTGACGGCAGAGCGGAATACAATTGTCACCATCCTCAATCTGTCCCGAGGGTAGCGTACAAGGCGACTAACTGCCGCACTCAGAGACGTCAATTAACATTAATGAGTTACTTAATAATACTTACTTAATAATAAAAAGATACAATTCAAAACTAGTCGCCATTCTTGCCGGATCTATGGTCTAGAATTAAAGAAAAATTGTTGGCATTAAGTAAGTTAAAGTTAATTGACGTCTCTTAGTACGACAGCGAGTATCACAGCGAATTGCAATGGGCAGCTAGCAATTAGCTAGATCCCATGATGGCTTTAGGCTCGCCACCTTTAAGGATGTAACTTAATTTGCGAAAACTGATGTCAATAACCCTCTGGCGTGATTTAAGTATGTATCTACATATAATGACACTGAAAGTATCCTTCCTACTGTTCATAATAATATGACAAGAGCGCAATCTAGGGAACCGTGAATCATCGTCTGCATTTCCTATTCAATACTTGTCACGAGTTTTACAGCATTATAATGGGCCTTGGAGACGGTCAAGCGCCTTCGCGTCAAGCTCGTTCATTTTCTGTGTGTTTCATTCTGTTGCTAGGTAAAACAAATCTTTGTTATGTCAAACAAATCAAACAGACATAAAAAGATCTCGGTGACATAGCAACAGCTAGCTAACTAGCATGAAGCACACAGAAAATGAACGAGCTTGACGCGAAGCCGTTTGACCGTCTCCGAGGCCCATTACACTCTACACGACGAGCCTGGGGATCTGGACTGCGTTTTCTGTCGGAGCCTATTATTTCCATTTCATTCGTGCATCATCGTTGTCATCATCATATCCAGCCCTTTAATGTCCCCACTACTGGGGCAGGGGCCTTTCCTATAGATGGAAGAATACTGGGAGATCGGACCATAGCCCACTACACCAGTACGGGTTGTTGTGTACTAACGACTGCAGATGCAGCCGGGACCAACGGCTGCACATGCTTAAATATAACCTAACCTGATAAAAATAAAACAAAGCATGTGAACCAAAATAGGAGTAACAATAACTCCTGTTTATTCCCGAAGGGGTAGACATACAAGGTATATTTTGCCATTCTATCCTTATATAGTTGGTGACATGATATTTATGGCGATATCTTCTTTTACATATACATGTATGTTACCACCCACAACAGCACAATGCTCCCAAGTTGATGCATGCCTCATTCCGTTGACCAAGGCAGCCCATGAATTATGCATGCGAGCCACACGTTATCTCGCTACAGGAAATCTACGAATCCTGTGATTCCGGACGAAAAAGCATTAGGAAAAGCTCACACGATGGACCTGTGTTACTTTGAAAAGGAAAAAGCTTTACAAATTCTCTGTAAGCATACGTAATTAACTTTTTGAGCAGTAATACATAGGTGTTTTAAGAAGTAGGTGCTTATTAAAGAATTAGGTACTTATAAGAGGTGTCCTTACATTACTCCCAGACAGGGCACAAAACGGGTAAGCATTGTGTATACCTATTTTCCAAACAGCCAAGGAGGTAAGAGGGAGAATGAGAATTTTTACAAGACAAGATGGAGAAATAGATATGGGCATTTCAATAATTATGTATGTATGATGTCCTCTCAGAGAAGCAGTCTATTAGGCTGACTTAACCATAATCGGGAATATATCAAAATGAATATAAACACTGCGGAACGTGTGTATGGTGGCTCTCACGGAATCTTATCAAATATGGCTAGGCAGAGCAAGAAGTCGGATCGGCGAAGGTGAGTGCTGACTAGCTGTGAAGGGGCCCCGTAAACCTACATTTGGGTCACAAGTCCCAGGCGATACCACTGGTTTAATTCCCCCTCTGTCACCCGTGGACCCGGCACCCGCACTGTGAATCCTTAGAATGCTAAGAGTTACCGTCTCTTCCCGATTATGCATTAGGCAGCATGTCCGTTTTGGGCCACCTTCCCCTTATTAGAAATGAAGACATTCAGCAGCAACACCACACAGTTCGTGTTATAGTAATTTACTCATTTTACAAAAGGAACGAACTTGAGATTCTTGTCGGAACAAGGCCCCTTGGTGAATTACTAACGGATGGCTTAGTTTTCCGCGTTTAAATTCGGATTCCAGTTTCTCTGGGACAAATGGCCTTCCGATGCTTAACGTATTTCGTTCTTGGGGTTATCATTCATGTCATCTTCATCATACCCTTAATGTCTCTACTGTTGGGGCGAGTTTCATTTATGTCAACTTCATCATCACCACCAGTCCTTTAATATCCCTACTGTTGGGGCACAGGTCTTCGTTGTGGATGGATGAATATAGCATATAGATGATGGACCAGAGGCGTTACCACTCTTCTTCTTTGATACACGACGGACCTACATCAAACGCTATTACGTTCAACCTCAGAAAGCACCATTGAGTCAAGAAACCACTTGCACCCGACGTTTTAATACTTGTTGGAACTTTCTACGGGTAATTAACGTCTATATTCATGCTGTTGAAGGTAGTTTACTTTATGCTTATTTTCAAAGGCCACCTGTTGAGCTCCTATGAAGCACCTATAGCGGCAACCTATCTGCCTAGGCTGAATAGCCTATAGACGTCCTGTGAACGTACGGTCAACGGTACTTCAAATACGCAAAACTGTCAAATTTCTTCAATCGATTGTCAATCTTAACTTGTTTAAAGTAGAGCAATTTTACATTTTGTCTAGAACATTGTTATTTTTATTTGATTTTAATTTCAACATTATATAAATGTTAGAAAAATTAGTACAAAGATTTTGGTGGTTAGAAAAATAAATTTAAATTTAAAAATTTAAAATTAGTGCCCTAAAATTAGTGCACCTGCCCGGATAGCAGCGGACGCGGTTTCGATTCCCGCATCAAGACCATAATTTTTCGAGATTCTTTTCTAACTACCACGGTAACTAGTGCCGTTAGGGAATTAGATGCCGTGTGGTTATAATCTTAACAAACATTGCACATATTATCTTCTCTACAATCTGGTCAATACACATCTCCGCTCAGCTTTGGTGGATACACCTCTGTTGAAAAACATCTCTTCTCATCTCCGCTTCGAATATCTCTGCACATATTTGGTCGAGTCCGGGCCTAAGCCCTCACTTGTAAAGTTCACCAAAATGTGAAACAAGCGAATAAAAGGTAACCGTCAGTTTTTTACAGTAATTCCATACGGTGCGTACTGTTATTCCATACATACGTGGGCTAGTTCACCTCTGCCTACCGCTTCGGGGATATAGGCCTGATGTATGTATTCCATACAGTAAAATGTCAATAACCGACGTTTAAACAATAATCGCCTGTTTAAGTTTTGGTGAAGTCCAGCCTAAACCACTTGAGCACCCTATCCCACAGTCCACAGTAAATAAATACAGCAACATTATTTGAAATGTGTGAAATCAGTTCACTTGTTTACTGCGTATCGTAAACGAGCTTAATACGTCGCAATAAAGTCTACAATGTGGCGAGTGGCGATTCCTAAACGGCGGTCTAAAAGCTCCGTACTAAAATGTTATTGAGTTTCATCGCATCTGTTATACGTCCGTTTTCGGGAAGTGTCCCCAAACTGTATTCAATATCAACTTTTATGAGAGCAATACTCTCTGAAAAGTTACATAAAATAGAATATTGCGAGTGTTACAACTGTTGTGCTATTTCTGTTAACGAATAGTTTCTCATTTTTAAGCAAAACCATTAAAATTTATCTAGTAGTCATTTTTAAAGCCTTTTAAACCTGTTATTACCTCTTAAAGAAGTTATCTCAACAAAAGTAACTCTCAAAAAAATCAATGGATTCCCTTTATAACTTAAACAAACTTACATAAATCACGCATACATCCCCGAAGGAGTAGGCAGAGGTAAATTGACACCCACTTTTAGGTTAGGTTTCAATTAGGCTAGGTCCCATGTAATAGGTGACGACTCTATTTATTAAAAGGATCACTGCTGCGAATTACTCATGGCTGTCTTCACCCTTAGCCGCCTTGTTCGACAGTCGCGGGAAAGATGGGGGTGGTGACAATTATTATTGTATATGCTCTGCTGTCACCACACGGCAATCTAAAAATTAATATTGCGCCTGGCATAAATGACGAAACGTGGCTGTTATACACCTGAGCGTAACCCTTCGGGGGTAAATCGGCGTGATTAAAGTAAGTATGTGCGTAATATTTTTAGTTAACCTATCACACAGATTGGTAATCGACTAAACTATATATTTTTATAATTATTTTTTTAAATTGGTGCCAACTTCCCTCTAAGTTACTTGTTCCATGCAGATCCTGTCCATCCCAAGGTTGCCTGGAAGAGATCGCACTCAGCGATAAGGCCGCCCATTGTACCAACTTTTGTATAATGTCTTTATAGAGTAGTTTATTTTATGTTGGTGTACAATAAAGTATAAATAAATAAATAAACTGTACGATACAACAAAAATAAGAAATTGTGTTTTTTGTGATACTGCTTTTTTAGGAAGGCAGCATAGGAATAAAAAGCTAATGCCAGACAGTCGTTCCCTATGGACCACGATTTGAAATGTACCGTGTAAAAAGTAACAAACTTTCCCGACTGATCGGCTGATTTTTGCAGTAATTTTTACAATAAATATTCTGATCGAATATTTTCCCAAAGGATCGAGGTTTCCATGGTCATGAAACACGAAATTATAAAAAAAAAACTGGGAAAGTTTTTAATATGTTTTTCAATATTTTTAACTGGGAAAGTGTTATGTTGGAAATTATTATAATTAAAAAAATATATTAATCAACAAGGAACATTTATAATATTAAAAAAAACCGATCGAGTGCAAGTCGGACTCGCGTACAAAGGGTTCGATACCATTTTATCTATAAAACAAGCAAAAAACAATTTGTTGTATGGGAGCCCCCTAAAATATTTATGTTATTCTGTAAATTAGTATTTGGTGATAAAGCGGCAACATAAATATACATCATCTGTGAAAAGACGGACCTGACGGGCAGTCTTATTAGTAACTAGTGGACGCCCGCGGCTTCGCTCGCGTTAATGCCGGTTATTATACAGCCTATATAAATAGACTATATATGGATATAAATGGCCTAGTTAAATGGAGTATCCAACACAATTTTTTTATTTTTTATTTGAGTCAGTAGTTCCTGAGATTAGCGCGTTTAACCATATGAACAAACAAACAAACTCTTCAGCTTTATAGTATTAGTTTAGATAGGGTCGCATATGAGTACCTATGGAACCATAAAAAACGTTAGCTTGGGGCCACAAAGAACATTTTTCATAAGTTATAATAGCGAAATTAAAAAAATATGCTATAGAATTCTGATATTTTATTTTACATTAGGTTCTGTTTAATGACAAACAAAATGTGCTTAGTCAGGCTTCCGAGATTGTCAAATAAACTTGGAAGGTCATCGGTGAATTGAGAAGTGGGTGAAGGACGCTTGAAGCAGTGGCCTTATTCACTCAATAAGATGTAAGATGAATGCCAACCTATTATTGTACATACATGCATACATAAATCACGCCTATATCCCCGAAGGGGTAGGCAGAGGTGAACTAGCACCCGCGTTTCGCCAATTATGTTAGGTCCCATGTAATAGGTGGCGAGCCTATTGCCATTTATCGGGCACAAAAGTCGCAGTAGGTACATTGCTAGGTGGTATAAGAGGAACGCTGCTGCCCATTCCTCATCACTGATTTATCCTTAGTCGCCTTGTACGACACTTTTGGAGTGGTGACAATTGTATTCTACTCTGCCGTCACCACACGGCTAGTATTGTCACAAATATATACTAATATTAAAAAGCTGAAGGGTTTATTTGTTTGGTTGGTTGGTTTAACGCGCTAATCTCAGATACTATTGGTTCAAATTGAAAAAATATTTTTGACTTGGATAATCCGTTTATTGAAGAAGGCTATAATACCATATTATTATAACAACATTAACGCGAGCAAAGCCGCACTAGTACGTAATATTATTTATTTCTGGCTAAGAAAGAAAATTCTATTACGATAATGGAGGAGTTTAGTAATACATACATACATAAAGGGGTAGGCAGAGGTGAACTAGCACCCACGTTTCGCCAACTATGACAAGTCCCATGTAATAGGTGGCGAGCCTATTACCGTTTATCGGGCACAAAAGTAGCAGTACTATTGCTAATTTGCTAGGTGGTAAAAGAGGAACGCTGCAGCAGCTGCCCATTCCTCATCACTGATTTATCCTTAGTCGCCTTGTACGACACCCACGGGAGAGATTTCGGGTGGTGACAATTGTATTCTACTCTGCCGTCACCACACGGCACGGCAAGTTTAGTAATATATTTACTAAAATCGGTCATTGGTTATCTCTCTTTCTATGAATAAAAAAAACATTAATCTTGAGAACTCACTCACTCTTCACATAGGACTCACTCCTAACACTCACTCCTTTAAATTACATAGGACCTTAAACTTTTGAAATGTAGACAGACGTTAATGCCTCCTGAATATTCAAATGTGATTTGTATTCGTACCACATCCTATCATGTAAAATTATAAATAATATCTTAACTGCCGCTCTCAGAGGCGTCAGTGAACTTTAATGTGTACTTAATATCAAATAATGTCAATCAAAACTAGACCATAGGCCCGGCAAGAATAGCGACTATAGTAGTAGTAGAGATGTAGGCGGGGACGGGGGCAGTCTAGATGTTAGCGGGGGCGGGTGATGCGGGGAGGAGGGAAAACTTTCTTGAATGCCGTCTCTCACCCCGCAGGAAGGTCGCCCATGAACTTGTTGAACTATAGTTTTGAATTGTCATTTTTTTTATTAGGTACTCATTAAAGTTACCTGCCGTCTCTGACCGTACCATACCTGCCTGTTGTAAGACGAATTTTTGATCGGGCTACACGTTAAGTGTGTATGCTTTTAACGCCCAGGGGCGATACGGATCGCCAGGTACAATATTAATTAAGTTATAATGAAAGGTTCACACCACGTGGGTAAATAAACGGAACAGAGAATAACCTTCATGCAACCGCGCGAATCGGTTGCACTACTGCAAGCACGCGGGGCATGTGTGCGTTACCACTGGCCGCTGTCGCGCACGCGGTTAGACTGGAAAAAACCGGTTTATGACGAAAAGCCAGTTGCATAATTTCAGGGTTAAGCCTTGTTCGGACTAGGCTAGTATTTTAGTCTAGTGGCGAGTAATTTAGTAGCTAAACGTGTCTGAACACCAAAAAATTTGTCCAAAAAATTAGTGGATTAGTGAATAATTTAGTCGAGTCAATCCATTTTATTCTATTTTTTTTAGTAGTTTAGTAGCGAGTGCCCCTTAGTGCGATGGCGTTCTTAGGGAGCTTTTACTCTGTTCGGCTTATCTACTCTTGTGGTGCACACTATACGCACGGCCGGGGGACGTCGGCTAAATTATTCATAAGTTTGCACGTGTTTTCTATAAACCTTCGCCTTAATTGATACGGAATCGTGTCTTGCTTGACTGGTCAGAGATGCGTTATGATTTTGTATTAGGTGATATGGAACGATTTAAGTATGTCAACTCCTAGAGAGATTTAGTAGTTATGAACTGACTCAGGTTCATAAGAAAAGGATATGATAACACTGATTGTGTTGGATTAAATTCATTTTAGTAGAAATAAGCTTCTTATCTCGCGCAAATAACTCGCACCTACTTGCTGCAGCTACTTGTACCGTGTAGAAACACCACTAACAGTATCTAACAGAACACAGAAACACCATCTTAAGCTAAAACCTTGAGCTGTATTTTATAATTATAATATACACCACCATAATATAATTAATAAAATAGTATAAATAAACTAACGTATTTATTGATTAATTGTAATTGAATTTACTTAATATAATACTCGTGTAGGATAATAGTACATTTACTATATAAGGCGGTACAACAAAGACTAATATGCAATCTGAGGCTTTTTTATACCGGCCGTGGTAAGTCCAAAATTTTATGTCTCCCCCTGACCAGGAATTGGGATTTTCCGTACGCGTGGTGGACTTTAAATGCCTCTTTCAGGTGAGATCTGGCATAAATAATATTTTTCAATGTACACGTCAAAACAAGCTCCTTTTTAACCTTCCACACAATGAAAACCTCCATAAAAGTCGTAATTCTCCACGCAGACTGCCCATTATTGCTGTACAGACTTTGTTTTGGCCCGTAGCTGATTGCCAGTTGATTTACACTCCATTCAAAGCCTACAGCGTCAGTAATTAGGGTCGTTTTATAATTGATAGGATTAGTAATAGTTATGTGTGACCCGTCATAAAGCCTGCTCGTTAGTTAGTAGAACAAAGCGAGTGTTTGAGTGAAACTCTGAATTCCGTAAAGCCTGGCGGAGGCGTAATTGGCGTAGGGATTACAGATGTCAGTCGATGGTTTATACTGTTTATAACTTATACGTAGATTGTTACATACATTACATTACATAAATCGTGATTTACTTAATCACGATTATTTACGAAAGGTAGGAAAGGTGTATTAAGTTATAGTTAAGTTAGGTCGTGACTCGAGATAATAAATTTTTGGTCACCCGTCCAATGACCGGCCTAAGCGAAATTGCTTAGTTTATTCAGTCACAGGCCGAGCGCGCCAAGCCACTGCGCTGTCGAGCTCCATGTATGTTTGTATGTACAATATAAATGTATTATTAATATTGTTCAAGTTATTGGCTTTGCTATAAGAGAATAGTCTTCCGTAATCCATGAGCACAATATAAATATTATTATTATTGAACCAATAATTTCGCAACAATATCCTCAATGTTAGTCAACCAAAAATATTATGTTCTCCGACTCCCGCGTCCTTCACCTACGATTCGTTAACCTCTGTCGTTTCCCTTGGCAAACATAATATTTGCTGAGAAAATTTACGTCTGGAAATAATAAAATTTTCTGGATTAATACTACCGAAAATTCTTAGTAGTTGCGATTACAATATCATTTTATATGATCACAATGCTTCGTGTGGTGCTGGTACAGCAGTATACAATAATTGTCTCTATTCCTTCCTGTCAAGGTATACAGGGCGACTTAGGTTAAATACAACGATGAGCAATGGGAAACAGCGTTCCTCTTATACCATCTAACAATATACTCCGATTTATATGCCCAATAGATGGCAATAGGCTGGCCACCTCATTACGTGGGACCTAAAATAATTGGCAAAACTTGCTTGGACTTGAAAAATGGTCCTATCACCAAATAAACGGAGTACAAAATTTTACTCCCTCGGGGATCAAACCCGAGGCCTCTGAATTTTTTTTTCGGTGGGCTAATTTCGGTGACCACTAGACCACGGGGGCGACTACCTATTCATTACTTAACAAAAACTTTTATCATGGATATGGTACAAAGTCGAGAAAATGGACCAAACATAGCAATGCAAATCCCAACGTTATTACGAAACAGAGCATTATTTTTTAATTTCCTCGTGCAGCCACTATTTCATCCGATTACACGCGAGTGGGGAAGGTTAAAGGTGTCATTTCCATAGCCCCTTGACACAGAAAGCAGAATGCTCGACCAGTCAGTTTAAAGGACGCTATTGTGGTATCGCTCGATATTGTAAAAAACAATTAGTCCCGTCGTGTGGCGACGGCAGAGGAGAATACAATTATCACCACCCTCAAAATCTCCCGCGGGTATCGTACAACACGACTTAGGTTTAGGCAACGATGAGTAATGGGCAGTAGCGTTCCTCTTATACCACCTAGCAATATAATTGTTTGCAATTTACGTGCCCGATAGATGGATAGATAACTACATTAAAAAACCAACCCTACGATCTTTACAAAAAATAAATAATAAAAGCCAAAAAATAAACTATTTTTATGAAAACTTTAAAATTTAACTTAAGAATTAAATATCTCCATTACGGTGAAGTTTCACCAAATAACAGAATCAAATCCATCAGAAATGACTTGAATAATAACCTCCTTTAATATATTTAGTACGACTTTCCCTGTAAGCCTGTATTTATTATCTATGTATCCATGACACAAGTGGGAGTGTAAAAAAGGGGTTGGTATCATAACGACTACATTCTGAAAACTTCCGAATCATCATAAGGTCTAAATCCCAGTAGGACCATCTATGCAGAAAGCCTATATCCCCGAAATACTTTGTCAAACATGAAAGGACACATTTCAAAGATGAAAAAATCTGAACGCACATTTGATAGCTGGGATATAAGACAGAAAGATGTCGGTAGTAAATTGGATTACTGTAATATCGCTCTCATCAAACAGACGGAATCATGAGACCCTTCTCAGGGGTTGCAGTAGCTTTGTTCAGAGCACTTTTTCATGACTTATTCATAATGTACCTTAATACGATATAATCTATAGGCACATGGTTTTTTTTTCTTATTATTTAATCTATACAGAGTGTTATTTCGGCTTTTTAATTTGCAGGCGAAAAACAAATGAAAAGTGTTTGCAATGATTATATAATAACAGTCATGTTTTATTTATTTATTTTAGCGACAATTATCTATACTAGTATAATAATATTATAAAGCTATGGAGTTTGTTTGTTTGTTTATTTGGTTGGTTAAACGCGCTAAATCTCAGCAACTACTGATTCAAATTAAAAAAATATTTTTGTGTGGGATAGTTAATTTATCGAGGAAGGCTATATAATAACCGACATTAACGCGAGCGAAGCCGCGGGCGACAACAGGCTTTTATTAAATAAACCTCAAAAACGAGTATAAGAACCAACATAAATAGCATGAGCTGAGCTAGCAAATATAGCGTGCCTGAAAAAACAAACACCACTTACCAAATAAAAAAAAAACCACCAAATACTGCAAAAACAAAAAGTCGTTACCAGCTTCGTTTAAAAAGAACTAACTTTAAGAACAATTACTAATGCTCCTACATTTTACTTAGTTCAAAGCTCTTTAAATAGCCACCCCATTATTTTTAGCAGCCATTTAATATTTTTTAAGCCCCTAATTTAGATTAGTTTGACGCCACGCCACATTAAATAAGTACCCTTTTCAACTAGCACAGTATGAGAAAATTCGAAACCGTAAAAGACACAGGACTATTTAGAAACCATTAGATGTTTTTTATTCATTCATCATTATTCAATTTTATAACCTAGGTTATAATGGGGTTAGGAGACCTATCAGAGAGATAGGAGTGATGGATGGCAAGCAAATGTATTCTACATACATACATTAATCACTCCTATATCCCCCATTGCTATTGCTAGGTGGTATAAGAGGAACGCTGCTGCCCATTTTTCATCATTGATTTATCCTTAGTCGCCTTGAACGACACCCACGGGAGAGATTTGGGGTGGTGACAATTGTATTCTACTCTGTATTCTGCTTCCAAAATAACCACGTCGAGAGACTCATAAACTCTTGACGGATGACAATATTCCAATCCATACTACTCAAGGTTTTGGCTTAGGTTTTACAGCTAATAGACTGTCTGAGACCAACCCTCTTTGGTTATGCTGTTGTTGAAGGTTTGCCCTCCACCATTCGGGTGCCCTAAGATGCTCATTGGTCTACACATCGGTAATCTCTTTTAACCGACTTTTACGACACCGATGGGATCAGTTGGCGTATTAGTAGCATGTAAATGATACTACTAATAGCGTGTGATTGGATAGTCGTCACAATGCAAATTCCGTCCCTTAACGGTTTTCCACTTGGCACATTTCCAAGAGAAATGTAAACCAAAAAGATTCATATAGCGCCCCGTATGTTCCATCCAAGGCTGTGACCAGACAACAGATGGAACTGATTCTATACTTCCGCCAACTACTAGCGAGAATTTATTTTGGCGACAATTATAAATAAATAAAACAATGTAAAGCCGCTCGTACTTAAATAAAAATTAACTTTGTCAATGATAAGTTTGTGCATTACGTCTTCAGCAAATGGTTTGATGAATTCTCGCTTGAGGCCTATTGACGCAAAACTTAAAGTAAGTTTATTGTTGACTATAGTTTAGCTAATATTCTTCATCTAATATTCTTCATCGTCCTTGTCTCTTTTCGCTAAGTAAATTTTGTCCAATAAATAGCCACATAAAACGCGGGGTATTGTTTAGTGGTATAATATAACAGGAATGCTGCTTTGGAGGAAAATAAAAAATTCGTACTCGTTGGCTTACATCGTGCAGTGATTAAGGTACGGTTACATAAATTTCGGCAAGTTAACTAACTTAATTTATGATCTCGAGCTCCTCCGTGCTTCGGAAGGCACGTTAAGCCGTTGGTCCCAGCTGCATCTGCAGTCGTTAATACCCACCAACCCACACTGGGCCAGCGTGGTGGGTAGTAGCCCATATTCCCTATATTCTTCCATCCATAGGGAAGGCCTGTGCCCCAGCAGTGGGAATATTATAAAGGGTTAATGATGATGATGAAGCGTACTTGCTTTAAAAGTAAGGAACGCTTTTATTAAACGTAACATTAAACCGGGGGGTATTTGTAAGCGGTGCTCCGTCCTTTATTGCACGTTTAATTTTCTTCGTCCTAGCTTCTCGGAAGCTGAGACCAGCCATTAAGATGAACTTATGTTGGAATTGCCTCGTCCTCTATTAAAGCTGAAGGTAAAAAGAATTGAGAACTTGAAGATTATTTTACCTTATTCGATGAAAGCATTGATAGAAAGACTTGTAGGAAAATTAGGTTTTTCTGTCATTCTTCTAGAAGAAGAAGAATGATAGGAAGACCGAAGAAGCGACAGATGGTTGGTGTGAAAGATGATAAGAGGAAGAGGGATGTTTACGCTGAGCTTACGCCTGATATATGGGAGTGGAAGAACAAGAGATGTTGTGTCGACCCTACTAAGAGTAGGGTAAGGGCGGGGACAAGAGAAGAGGATTGATGAAAGGATTCTTGACGCTATTGCTGAAGATATAAGATTTATATTTGTATTCTGCTCTGTCATCATCACACGGCTCTATGTAAGTATTGGTCTCTTTTTATACAGTATATGTTATCTTTTCAACCAATTCGTTATTTAATTTTATAGTTGCTAGTTCCTCGCATATAATCAAAATGTTTTGACAATTTCTTGTAAAAACTAGGTACAATAAAAAAATTGCATGTATAATGCAAGAAGCAATGTCGGAAACCTGTCCATATTACTCAAGTGTTAAACTAGCTCTTATTTACTCTTCGTCAGAGTTTAATTTTGACGGAACCATCCGATACAGTGTCGACTGTATTCGTCTTTAAGAATTTTAGAATTCAGATTCAATGCGAAGATAAGTGGAACGTCCATTTGTCATGTTACGACAACATTATTGGCTCGTGACAAATAAAAGTTAGGCGACGGCAATAAGAGCTTTATTACCTTTAAATTAACGTCATACTTCAAGTGTAACGTCTGATTTCCTGTTCGTTTTAAGGATGAATTTATGCCAGACCGTAGCGGGTGCTAGCCGAGCTTCATGCGAGACGCCGCAAGGTGTAGCTTTTTCTGAAGTTTGGTCACGATCATCCCTGGTGGAAAACGATGATAAGGCCTAAGATGGTACACACTCGCCTAGAAGATGCCTGTTCACTCTGGCCCGAAGATGTCCAGATTATACTGATCCGGGAAAACAGACCGTGGCAAATAGTTCCACTGCTTAGCTGTTCGCATAATGAAAGCGGAAACAAATCGCATTGTGCGGATAGGTGGAATGTCAACAAAATAAGGATGTCAGCCTTCGCAGCGCCTTTCCACTACCGGACGGGGGATCAAGCTATGTAAAAGCACACTCTCCCAAATGCAAGCGGTAAAAAAAGTAGCAAGTACTGCATCATGTAAAATGTTCGTGAAAAGAAGCCGTGCCTCCGTGTCGCGCCCGGGGCACGGCTCGCGCCCGCCACGGTCAAGCACAATTCGACCTTTACTAGGTACCCGCGATTTAAGTAGAATACATTAGACTAAGCGATTCGCTTGTAGTGGTTTTGTTTTATTCATCGCGTGTCGTGCCTTCCAGCGAATGTTTCGTAGGAATATGTCTTTGTTTGTACTATACGGAATTCTGCCAAATATAAACAAAAACAAAACGGAAAATGGAACTTTAACAATGGAACGAGCAGCTGTTGCGCTTTTGAATGATTTTCGCTTCCATTCACGACAAAAATTGAAAAAGAAATCGCAGCTCGCACGGTTTGCACGAGTAGAAAAAATGTGTGAAAGGAGAATGACAAAAACTATTTTTTGTGACGGATGTGAATGGAGAAAGTGGAGGCCAAGGCCTTTCTTTACGACGTGTGGTATGCGTTATAAGAAAGAAAATCGAGAAAACAGATATTAAAACCTTAACCCAGTTCTATAAGATTATGTAAAAAAAAAAAGAAAAAGAACAACAAATTTCTTACTGATAATTTTTCTAACATTTATATAATGTTGAAATAAAAAACATAATAATAAAAAAGGACTTAAGCCTCTTTATTAGAAACCACTGAATATCACGAAGCCATCGGTAAGGGTTTTTCCTAGAGCGTCTCTGTGAAGTGTGAACACAAGATTGTCAGTTAGCAAATAAATAAGCCAAGCCATAAAATAAGCAATTTGTCAGACACATTCAGTTTTCTCGGCGAAGCGACTAGCCACATATTATTATTTATTCTGTGCGATCTCGACCCATACTCTGGGCCCATAAAAATATAATCAAACCATAATATTGCACCTTTTATGAGCACCTTCTGTTAGAAGTCTATAACGTCGGGGCACTAGTATATTGGCAGCCATTTTAACTTTTTTATTGGTCATATAATAATAATTTAGCTACGTGTCGAGACCTTTATTGGCCGAAGGAAATTATTGAGGATGTGTCATTTCGTGAGCAAATATTAGCTGCGAATTGAGTTATTGCTTAGGTTTCTTTATAGCTATTGAGGGGAGAGTGGGGAGCGAGAAAAGTTTGAATCTATACTTCTATACTAATATTATAAAGCTGAAGAGTTTTTTGTTTGTTTGGTTGGTTAAACTCGCTAATCTCAGAAACTACTCGTTCAAATTGAAATTTTTTTGGATTGTCCATTTATCGAGGAAGGCTGCTATATACCAACCCCCATTAACGCGAGCGAAGCCGCGGTCGACCACTTGTTCTTTTATATTAAGATTATTATTGCTGGATTATTGTTGGATCTTCGCCTTTATATTTTCATAGAATAAAATTTCTACTATTTTATGTATTTTAAGACAAACTAAATAGATCTCAAACGTACATACATGCATACATACGTCACGCCTTTCTCCCATAGGGGTAGGCAGAGATCACTTCCTTCCACTTGCTACGATCCTTACATACTTCTTTCGCTTCATTCAATCTCATCAATCTCTTCATGCATGCCCGTTAGTTTCGGGTACTCTTGACCTGGCCCTTTTTTAATAGACTTTCAATTTGATTATGAAAGATCCGCCTAGGCCTACCCCTTCCCATTTCTCCATTCACTTACGCCATTTAAATCCTTTTTATTACTCTCCTTTCATCCATTCTTTTGACGTGACCAAACCATGCGAGCATCCCTTTCTCAATCCTTGTTATTACAAACCACACCTTTCTCTTTCTAACGTCTGTCGACCTAATTAACATTCAGTGTTGTGTTTTCATCAAACGGACCAAAAAATCGTAGAAAACCTTTAGCTATTGTTGACAAAACTAATCAAATAAAATTCAAGTTTCATATACCTACAACAGTTTTGATAGCTCTGGGCAAACACGAAACTCTTTCCGTCTCACTATTTACTAGGTACATAAACAAATAAAAAATAACATAGATTTAGCAGGTCCCCACTCTTCGCATGGGTGTCGTAAAAATCGGCTAAGGAAGATTGCCCGACGTAGACCAATAAGCACCTCGGGGCACCCGAATGGTGGAGGGCAAACCACTAACAACAGCATACCCAAAGAGGGTTGGTGTCAGGCAGGGGGCCGGCTGTAAAACCTAAGCCAAAACTTTGAGCAGTATGGATTGGAATGTTGTCATTTCAATCACTCTCTCTGTTCATCGGTCTCTCGACATGGTCAGTTCCGTCTCTTTCTATACATTCATTCAGACGAGCATCTTTCCGGTGTGATGGATGATATGAATCAACAGGGAGTGGATGGCTTGATGTGATAGAATTCAAAGAGTATATAAAACACTACTTTAATGAAATTCTTTAGAAATTCAGATATTAGAATATTTATTGTGACACACAAGAAGACATGACAAAAAGTAATCAAAAATATATAAAATTGACATAGAATGGTGTCATACTGAAATCTATAGAACAAATAGAAAAAAGAGTTTGCCTATGAGCCTCAACCTCTAACATGATGACGTCTGACGGATATGAATGAAAGAGGAAACATAATCCGCCGACCTCAGCGGGCCTAGCACGGGACGCGGAGATATGTCACCCGGGGAGTGGACAATTTTTTCTCAATCCCTCCTTTTCTTTCTCTAGAGCTAGCATGGCAAAAGGGAGAGACTAGTTTATCCCCAGTGATAAAGATCTCCCGACAGTGCCGCCAATCTAAGCAAATAAAGAGTGAATGACTGAACCCGATCTTTACCAATAGAGCCAAAATAGAGCTACGATGTATAGGCTAACCAAAATAAAAATACGTAGCAACTGCTCTATTTTATTCGAATCTTTTAACTTTTGACATTGTTAGGATAATGAGAATTCAGAACATATATTGACAATATTGACATTGACATGACAGTTGATTAGTGAACTTTGTTGTATTTTGTTGATTTTTTATTTGACTGGGAATATTGTTAATAGTACATAAAGATACGAGTATGCTAAGTTGGATTAATGCAAACGAGTTACATACGACGTTTTTCAACACAATTGCGAGGAAAAAAACGAACTTATTGCGCCAGTTATGTCTGCGCGTGGTCAAAATTGGAACTAAAAATTCGTCTGCTATTTTGTTTGTCTAGGAGTGTCAATGTTAGCGAGCAGCGCCACCCATCGCGCGCAGACTTATCTGCGGAAATACTCTACAAGTTTTGGATTTTGTTCTTTTTTTAATTCTCCTTATTAGTAGGGATAGCAAAGGGAACCAGCACATACAGCCTCGTCTGATGTAGTCTACTTTCTTCAGTATTAATCGCATTAAAACACGGATGTATCACGTTTTTATGCATTTTGGGAGAGTTTGGCGGAAAATTTACACTAAAACAGCCTATTGATGGAGACTGACGAGATAGATCGACCACGAAAATGCTCATCGCCTTTCTCATCAAATGCACTTTTGTTTCACTAAATTTTTATATTGTTCAATGCCGTAAACACTTATTGCACAAATCTACACCATGTTTTAACAGTCAACATAACTGCTACAATATTAATTTATTAAAACAAAAATGACGACTTCCAAATAAGGCACAGAAAAACCGGCTGTGCATCCGGAGTAGCAGCCTAATATAAAATAAAATAAACCCGAAGGGGTAGGCAGAGGTGAACTAGCACCCACGTTTCGCCAATCATGTTAGGTCTCATGTAATAAGGGGCGAGCCTATTGCCATTTATCGGGCAGAAAAGTCGCAGTGCATTGCTATTGGTAGATGGTATAAGAGGAATGCTGCTGCCCATTCTTCATCATTAATATCCTTAGCCGCCTTGTACGACACCCTCGGGAGCGATTTGGGGTGGTGACAATTGTATTCTACTCACCACGCTCAACTTTATATTAGTGTTTCTAAATACGACAGCTATGTTAATTTGTGTTTTTATACATAGAATCATATTTTAAATTGGAGGAGCTCGCTAGCGCAGAGACATAACGTGCTTGGACTGCGATTGCTTAAACTAAGCAATGTTCGCTAAGGCCGGTCATTGGATGGGTGACCAAAAATTTATTATCTCGAGTTCCTTTGGAAAGCACGTTAAGCCGTTGGTCCCGGCTGCATATGCAGTCGTTTAAACCCACCAACCCGCACTGGGCTAGCGTAGTGGGTTATGGCCTAATCTCCCTATATACTTCCATTCATAGGGAAGGCCCGTGCCCCAGCAGTGGGGACTTTAAAGGGCTGGTGATGAATATTTTAATTTACTTTATTTTTTTATTAGGGTTAGAAGCAAATTCTCTCATAACTAGTAAATTAAAATAACCCCTGGACATTTTAGTTAACTGTAACTTATTTATTATACGCAAAAAATAAAAGGGAATAATCGTAAATATCGAATAAATCACTAGAAATCACATAGCCCTATCTTTGTCACCACCTCAATAGCTCGGAGACAAATTGCTCTTCTTAAAATGTCAAAAGTGGAAATATGTTTTCCATAATACTGACGCCATGCTAAGGAAGTAGAGAAACAGTCCCAATATTATGTCAAAAAGTGAAAAAACAATCGTCTCCATTGACGCCGTGCTAACTCCCGTGGAGATACAGGTTTTGTCACCTGTCAAGTGGTGGAGAGAGACTTGTCCGCGTGCCCGTGCTAAGCCTGCAGGGAGCCAGGAAACAGGGCAGGGAAAAGAGAAGACTGATTTGCTTTGATTTTGATTTCACAGTGTTTGACAAGCAGCTCTGCAAGACAAAAAATTGCAATATAAAGTGAGGGGGTGTAACGTTGTCATTTTGTCACTTGTCAAAGTCGTCAAAGTCAAAATTGACAAACTGACTGACAGTGACAATGACATTAGTTGTCATAATAATTTTGGGTTTGCAAAGAGAAATTGGCATAATTGGGGACTTATAAAAAAAAAAAAAAAAGGAAAAAGTTCAGATAAGAGTTGCTTGGTTTGGGTGGTTATATAACCCCCAAGTGTTATAAAAAATATTACTTCACTTTTTCCTTGGTTTCCAGACGATAATTTTGTATTTCGGCAGGTTAGGATTTTATTTAGTATTTATTCGGCGTTTAGGTTTTGTTAGGTCTTCAGTGGTCATATTTGTTGCCTAAAATTCCCTTAGAATCGATTTTTTAGAGATCGAAGAAATTGACAATTTGTCAAGGTTATCTTGGCTGTATGATACAGAATCGTTGCCCTAGTCCGGCCTAGTAGCCTTAAAGAATGTCAGGATTCGATTGTCAAACCTGACGGCCAATGACGAGCGCTTATTTTGAAATTCGGAAGTGGATTTCATTCCGTTTTAAAATTCCTAGCGAGACGCTGTAAAATTTTGATGGTCTTCTTACCTTGGTGGAATTTTCCAAATTTCAGAAGAATTTTATAAATATTATATCGGAGCAAGAAAGTGATTCTCCGAATAACAGCTGTTATTAAAAGGAATACATACTGTGTCACTGACCCGAAAGGTAAACATAATGAAATGTCATAATAGGAAAGTCTCGTCTTGTCATTTTTTCTCTGTTCTAAATTCGAAAGTAAATTAAGTACATAATTTAATGCCGTAATTGTTGTGTTTCGTCATCATTTTGCATATATTTGGATCGGCAAAGTCGGTTGAAAAACCGTTGCTCGGACAATTCTCTGGATACCTTAAGTTGTATGGACAAAATTTCAAAGTAGAGTTTTTGGCGATTTTCGATATTATTTGATCTAAATTGATTATTAATATCGTTTCTTTTTAACCTCATAGGTACTTGCTGCCGGCTCGAACGTGTGCGATAGCGTTCGTCGGTGGTAATTCAGCGAAACCTGTGTATATTAGTTGGTGTTCATGTCAATTTTAGGCTTTTGATTAGGGTGTTTTTCGCATATATTGAGACGTTTTATATTGCACAACTTCAGGGTCCTTTGGTACGAGTAAAGAGACTCCAGTTAAAGCTGTCTTGATTGTGGACTGGACCTAGCGGGTAATCCTGTGAGGAATTGCTACTCCCTACTACACTTCTCTACAGTCAGGTACCTTACTAACTACCAGGCGGCTGAAGGCTCGGAGATATAGATAGACTTCTATCAATATAGGTAGATTCATATCATTTAGATTCATATACTCGTCCCACTCGTTATCGACCAGAACGACTCCACCCGAACTCCTTGGTCTTGGTTCCTTTTAAGTACTGCTTATGTAAATTTTAAATTATAAATTGTGTTAAATTTGTATTAAATTGAAATTATAAATTTACTACTGTCCAACTGGTTGTTTTTATTTTATTGTCACCATTAGGTATATTAGGTAGAAGGGGGGAAATCTAAATTATTATTCTATAGGAACACATAAGCAGGAAAAAATACAAGTATTACAGGGGTTGTAACCAAATAAAAGATTTGAAATTGAAAGCAAGCCGTTGTCTCGCGAAGAGGGCCTTCATTTCAATGGTAGCTCGTTAGCACTTTGAAGGGCCCCTTGTCAACCATAGCCTCGGCTAGTAGTGACCCAAAAAGAGTTATAGCACGATTCGTCCTGTGTTGCAGATGTCACTCTAAGTAATTTCAACCCAAAATGTTAATGGCATGTTAAGATTTATTTATGCAAACAGAGAGCCTAACCAAAGTAGCTTATTTATTCGAACGCTTCTTTTTCTCCCTGCCCTATTCCCAATCTATCTGTTAGGTTAGGGTCGGCGCAGTATATTTCCTCTTCCATTTATATCGGTCAGACGTCATCAAGCCATACACTCCCTTTTGATTCATATCATCCATCACACCGTAAAGCTAGTGATGAATGAATGTATAGAAAAGAGACGGAACGGACCATGTCGTGAGACCGATGAGCAGAGAGAGTGATTGGAATGACAAAATTCTAATCGATACTATTCAAGGTTTTGGCTTAGATTTTACAGCCGACCGTCTGCCTGACACCAGCCCTCTTTGGGTATGCTGTTGTTGGTGGTTTGCTCTCAAACATTCGGGTGCCCAAATGTGCTTATTGGTCTGCACCGGGCAATCTATTCGAACGCTTATCTATTCGAACGCATTAAAATCAAAAGTATGAAACTGGCGTATTGTTTTCTTTGTACTACGTCAGTTTCATGCATTTCTATGCGCTTGATATATTGGCCATTTGGCTAGAGGGGCAGCTATGTTATACAAACATACTTAAATCACGCAAATATCCTCAAAGGGGTAGGCAGTGGTGAATTTACACATACTTTTCGCCAATCTACTGGGCACGAAAATCTCAGTATAATGCTAGCTAGTATAAGATCAATGCTGCTGCCCATTGCTCATTGCTTTTCAAACCCTTAGTCGCCTTCAGCCTCTCACAAATAGACGCGGTTAGCGGTGGCGGGCAGTTGTAACGTAGGTAACATAAGGACTTTATTCAAACCAGCGCGGTCAACTTTTGTTCGGGTTCACCACCGCCACCGTCCCGCCACCGCTGCTGTTAGTGAGGCTTAAAGCCTCATGTTACCTACGTTACAACTGCCCGTCACCGCTGACCGCATCCGTCTGTGAGAGGCTTTATATGACACCCACGGGAGAGACGGGGGCGGTGACAATTGCATTCTGCTCTGCCGTCGTTAGTGCGCGGCATGTTTCGGTTTATGTGATTGGCTCGTTGACAATGGTGAGTTTCACTACAGCCTACTGGCGTACCGTTCTGCTAGCGGAGCTTTGGGTTCTAATGCGTTTAGTATCATCTTGGTATTGAACGCGTTAGGGTCGGCGCTTCGTTGCGGATCGGGGCGTGGGCGGGTTTGGGAGACCTATCATTACAGACCGAGGCATGCTGCGCACTCCCCTATTTTTTTTCCCTTGGACACCCGGGTTTTCGGTATCTAGCGTCTTGACGATTCATAAGTAATCATACCAGATATGAATAAATGAATTTTGATTTTGACTTTGACTGTGGCCGTCACCACACGACACCGAGCACCAGCACCAAGTGACGATGTGATATTAAAACGCAGTGCAAACGATCGCCGAATGTAAATATTGGTGGCAAACAATCGTTCGTTACTTTGATCGTCGTTCCGTAATTGAACTGCACGCTGGATGTTCACGCTTAATTTTGCGTTCGGAAAATTGCTCTCTGTTTTTATTCTGAGCTTGCACAGCAAAGGGGGCCTTATTTTTTATTTTGCTTTTACAAATTGTTGAATGCAAGCAAAAGAGTAATACATACGTACAGAACACGCCTATTTTTCTTTAAAGGGATACATACATAAATCATGCCTATATCCCCGAAGGGGTAGACAGAGGTGAACTAGCACCCACGTTTGGCCAATTATGTTAGGTCCCATTTAAAGGGATAGAGGTGAAAAATGCGGTAATTGTTGTAAATGTCATTTGTTCATTAACAGCAATCAATAATAAAATCGGCATTTGAGAGAGTATATCGATATTGGTACAAAAAGACGGAATTAAAAAAAAATGCATACATATCCTCGATATCCATAGAAGTGAATTTACTAACACCCACTTTTCGCCAATTGCAGTACTGAAGCGCTAAGTTAAACGGGGATGAACTTGTGGTGTGTCTTAATTAGCACTATATTGCATAAATAATTATTGAAAAAAATATTCCATGCTGACCTGGAAGTTGTTATCTCCCTCAATATCTATCACTCACTCTGTTCATCAATCTCTTTGCATAATCTTCTTTTATTTCAGCAACAGAAAGCCTTTAATTTTTTTTTGAGAATAATGTTACCTTAGCAACTAGGTCGTTCAAAGTTAGCTCATTAATTATTTAACCAAGCATCTCAGCTAAGCTTAGATCTCAAACTTTGAGAGACGCTGAAATATTTAGAGGTGTTACTTGTACAATCAGCAGCAGACTGAGCGTGACACTATGAATGCGGTACCGCGCTTATGCCGTATAAATAGGAGCTAGAATCGAAGGGCAAGTGTCAATTATTGTATGGTCATTGATGCCGTTTCCATATTCGAAGCTATTCTTAACTTAGTAATGTAATTCAGTTTATAACATGCCTTAGGCTACCATTGAGAGCTTAAAACACTGATATCGTCAAAGTAATACTATTGCGTGACATTGAAAAGCGGGTATAAGCTACGGATATGGTTAGCCGTGTGGTGACGGCAGAGTAGAATACAATTGACACCACCCCAAATCTCTCCTGTGGGTGTCGTACAAGACAACTAAGGATAAGTGATGAGTAATGGGCAGCAGCATTACTCTTATATCACCTAGCAATGTACTGCCGACTTTTTGTGCCCGATAAATGGCAATAGGCTCGCCACCTATTACATGGGACTTAACATAATTTGCGAAACGTGGGTGCCAGTTCACCTCTGCCTACCCCTTCGGGGATAGAGGCGTCATTTATGTATGTATGTATGTATATGGTTAGGGGTGGGGTGTGAGCAGCAAGAACGTATCCACTAAGGCTTGAATGGCTGTTTAAAATGGAGTTCTGGTCCCGAAATTAATGTATGGAAGTAAAAGTTGGGTATGGGAGAAGAAGCATGAAAGTAGGTTAAATGCAGTAGAAATGGGAGCGTTGAAGAGCATGGCTGGAGTAAGGCTGAGCGATAGATTGTACAACAGTGTAATAAGAGAAAAGTGAGGTTTGAAAGAGGACGTAATGACAAGAATTGAGAAAGGGATGCCCGCATGCTTTGGTTTTTTTAAAAGTTTATTAGTTTAATTGACGGTAAAGATAATTATTGATGTTACAATAAGGTCCCTTAACAGTGACATTGCAAAATAAAAGTCAACGTATCCTGTAACACTTGATAAAGCAGCAAAAAGTTCCGTGCAATCAATCTGTAAAGTTTGTCTTTATAAATAAGAAGTAATGAAGCAATCTATCCAGGCTGACACGAGTAGTTCGATTAGCTCGGCAATTTCTTACAAGATCCGACGCTAGCAACAGATTGGATCCCGTGAAGAATATAAGTAATTGGTGTCGTAAATTCATTGCAGCTCTGAACTTTTTATAATGTAATGATTTCATCCTGATAGTGAGGCGATTATTGCAAAAAATATATTAAAAAAAATGGTTACCTTCTGGTTTATTGTTGCAAAAAAAACCCAAAGGCATTGCTATTTAAAAAAGATTCTCATTTATTATTGGCGACGATTATTTAGCTTTGGTCGTCAATTGCTTTTCAACCTATTTCTCTGATTTTTGGTGCTAAGTTACAAAGCTTACTGCCGCACTCAGAGACGTCAAATAACGTTATTAAGTACTTAACGTCAAAAAATGACAATTCGAAACCAGTCGCTATTCTTGCCGGGTCTATGGTCTAGATTTGAATGAAAATTTTTGACATTAAATACTGATTAAAGTTAATTGACGTCTCTGAGTGCGGCAGTTAGTGTCCGTCCTAAAAGGTAACTTGATCACGACAAAAGCAGAATAATTCATTACCTACATTGCTACCGTTTTGGGGAACACTTACTTTGGGAGAGCCCGGGGCCAGATGTGGGGCCCGAATTGAATGCGTAAAGCAGAAAATCGGATTAGATCACGGCCGTCCGTGTTTTGTACGGGTTATATAGTAAAGCTCGCACTGTTTGGTCACGTAGAAAGGGTGAGTGAAAGGAGAGTGACAAATAGTACATTTACCAAGGGCTCTAGAGGAGCTCGCTAGCGCAGTGGCATAGCGCGCTCGGTCTGTGATTGCGTAAACTAAGCAATGTTCGCTAAGGTCGGCCATTGGATGGGTGACTAAAAATTGATTATCTCGAATTCCTCCGTGCTTCTGAAGGCATGTTAAGCCAGAGGTCCCGGCTGAATCTGTAGTCATTAATACCCACTAACCTCATGTGGCTCAATCTGATTATGGCTCAATCTCCCTATATTCTTCCATCTATAGAGAAGGCCCGTGCCCCAGCAGTGGGGACATTAAAGGGCTGGTGATGATGATGATGATGATTACCAAAGCCGGTAAAACAAAGAATGTCTCAGATCGGAAGTATTTGATGCCCGAGCTCTAGGCTAGGGCAATGATTGATTAATACGAACTTTCTTTCGTACCTTTGTGGCAAAGTGGCATTGTTCGGCTGTTACGCGTACGGATAATCCCACTGCCTAGGCAGGAGGTGACATAAAAATTAGTGCTTACCTCGGGCGGTATAAAATTAAGCCTCAGATTGCATTTAATCGCCCTTGCCTTCAGCTCAGGCATCAAATATTTGCGATCTTAGGGCCGATTTTCAATGCATAGTTAACTCAACCAATTGTTAAAAATTGTTATAAATATTTACTAATCTCTAAAGCCGTGTGGTGACGGCAGAGTAGAATACAATAAGATTCTACTAATGTAACTATTAGTAACAATTTTAGTTACCAATGTAACTATTAGTTAAATATCGGTCTGATATTGTTACTAATGTTTAAATGTCACTCTGATATTTAAAGATTAGTAACAACTTTTAACAATTGGTTGAGTTAACTATGCATCAAAGAACCGCCCCTTAGACATTCTTTGTTTTACCACTCTTGGTAATAAATGTACTATTAGGTATATGTTGGAAGTGAACGGAAAAATGGCAGGGAAGGCCTCCGCGTTGCGGAAATAAATATAAAATAAAATAAAAAACAAAGGTGATTTAAATTTGCCGTAATTCACATAATTTACTCCTTAGGTTTCATTAATCTGAGATTTTCATCTTATGTTAAAATTTGTCAATATAACATCATCATTTTCCTGCGCTGTACCTAATTTCTTTGCTATATGTTTCTTTTTCCATTCATATCTGTTAGACGACATCAAACAGTCCATTCTCTTTTCATTCATAACATCCATCACATCATTATTATGCTAGTGGCGAATGAATGCATAGAAAAGCAATAAAGACACAGCCGGCTATTTGTAGATGGTGTTATTACGTAGCGTGCTACGTTTACTACGCCGTAGCGAAGCTTGTTAGGCTTACTACGGCGTAGCGTTGCCTGGCACCTTTTATAATGTATCTACGTTTTATAACGATCAATATCCGTTGAGAGGACACAGTAAGAGCCAAATACGAAGGCAGATTTGTGAGGGCAGTTTTCGTAACCACTTTGTTTTAGAAAATTATTAATACCATATTATACACAGGGTACAATGAAGTGTATTTATCCCTGAAGGGGTAGACAGGGGTGAATAAACACCCACGTTTCGCCAATTATATTAGGTCCTATGTAACGTGGGGCGAGCCTATCGCAGGTAGCCATCGGTTATTACGACTTACATAATGAAATTGAGAGCACCTATTAGTGTTAGTTTTGTCTAATTAAAAAAATATAGGAAAACTCGGCTAACCCCTTCGTTCGCCGAGTGGTATAGGACGCGGATTCGATTCCCGCATCACGACTATAATTTTTCGAACTTTTTTCTAACCACATTTTTACCCTCCCTTAATTTCCATCTATACCAAAGGCCCTAGCAGTAGGGTCATTATAGAGCAGGCGATGTAGTAACAGTTCGAACTTTTTCTAACCACAGTTTTCACCCTCCCTTAATTTCCATCTATACCAAAGGCCCTAGCAGTAGGGTCATTATAGAGCAGGCGATGTAGTAACAGTTCGAACTTTTTCTAACCACAGTTTTCACCCTCCCTTAATTTCCATCTATACCAAAGGCCCTAGCAGTAGGGTCATTATAGAGCAGGCGATGTAGTAACAGTTCGAACTTTTTCTAACCACAGTTTTCACCCTCCCTTAATTTCCATCTATACCAAAGGCCCTAGCAGTAGGGTCATTATAGAGCAGGCGATGTAGTAACAGTTCGAACTTTTTCTAACCACAGTTTTCACCCTCCCTTAATTTCCATCTATACCAAAGGCCCTAGCAGTAGGGTCATTATAGAGCAGGCGATGTAGTAACAGTTCGAACTTTTTCTAACCACAGTTTTCACCCTCCCTTAATTTCCATCTATACCAAAGGCCCTAGCAGTAGGGTCATTATAGAGCTGGCTATGTAGTAGCAGTTCGAACTTTTTCCAACCACAGTTTTTACCCTCCTTATATTATTTTCCATCCACACAGCAGGGCCTAGCAGTAGGGACGTCAAAGGGTTGGCGATGTAGTACGAGTAACAGGCCTTAATGGAAATGGCATAGTTTACGCGATCGCTGTCCGAGTACACTATCCGCTGCGACATAGAGCTCCCCGGTGTGTACGAAGCCTTAATGGCACCGTAAAAAGCAGCGAAAGTTGAACAAAACATTAGTTGCATCCGCCATGACTCCGGCACTTAGGGACCTAGCCGGTTTTGTTTGCACATTTTTCGCCTTTGGTAGTCTCTAGCGACAGCTAATGGAGGAGTTGACATGTTTACTGTATGGTACCACATGAGTCAACAAACGGAACAGAGAATGACCTTCATACAACTGCGCGAATCGGTTGCACTACTACAAGCACGCGGGGCTTGTGTGCGTTACCACTGGCCGTTGTCGCCGCGTGCGCGACTGGGAAAGACCGGTTTATGACGCGCAGCCAGTTGCATAATGTCAGTGCGACGGAGTTCTTAGGAAGCTCTTACTCTGTTCGGTTTAACTACTCATGTGGAACGGCCAACGGCACTTCACACTACCAAAAACTGGAAAATTTCTTCAGTCGATTGTCAACCTTTACATGTTTACAGTAAGGCACGAAGTCGATTGGGAAACTTTGGCGTTTTGTAGTAGCTAGACCTGCTGTTATGTCGAATGTTTTAATGCACTTTGTGTTTTTAACTCGGTATGGTTGACAATCGATTTGAGACATTTCACTGTTTTGTTTACTCGAGGTACTGTTGTATGCGGTCGAATTCGTTTCCTATTATTATTTGTTTATTTTCTTACTATTCTTTGTAAATAGAACCTATACAGGATATTGTAATAGAACGATATTGACGAACTCAAATGACGAAACGTGGGTGGTAATTCACCTCTACCTGATAAATACGCATGATTTATTTATATAAAAAAAGGCCAGGTCAAGAGTACATGAAACCGACAGGCATGCATGAGGACATTGATGAAACTGGATGAAGCGAAATAAGTATGTAAGGATCGTAGCAAGTGGAAAGGAGTGATCTCTGGCTACACCTGTGGGAGAAAGGCGTGACATAATAACATATGTCTCTACAGTTGGATTAATATTATGAGAAGGCCAAAAGTATTAAGGTTATGTTGATTCTAATTACATTCACTCTTCTTCTGCAAAACTAACAGTTCGCTAGTTTCTTCAAACTTAGGGCCCGTTTCACAATCGACGGGTAAGTTCTGAATAGCTTACTTGGCAGATCATTCGACAGTTGTCATATGAAATAATTATGTCAATTGAACTGCCAAGTAAGCTATTCAGAACTTACCCATCGATTTTTAAACAGGTCCTTAGCCTAATGATTTACTCACCATGGAAACAGTAGCAAGAACTACTATCACAACAGCTTCTTATTACCTGAGTGATGACAGGCGAGGTGACCTCATGGCACGGCTACAGACTAAGATAAACACCTCTTACACTTGTGTCGTACAAAACGTTCCAGGGGGCCTACCGCTTAACTCGATTGCTGATGATAGCTATATTGCAATGAACTGCTTACGGCTATAGCAGCCATCCTGAATTTTTAGGCCGCACGGATTTTGTGCCAAATTCATACAAAATCATTCGGTGATCATTCGTTCAAAGCTATCGCTAATAGTTTAGGTACATTTCGTGCGAAATGACAGCATGACGTCATAAACTATAGCTTTTGCTTTAGCAATCGAGTTAGGCGGTAGGCCCCCAGGTTCCACTTAACAATACTGCTATTAACGTGCCTGCTAGAAGACTTGCCCATATTACATGGGAACAGAGCGGGCGCAATGTGGATGTCATGGATACCTCTCTTCGGGGATAAGCGGGCGTGTCATATAATTTATGACACGCGTTATGTAGGTATGTATGTGGTACCTATCTGAACGAAGATTACCTCTGAAGACAGGCTGTTGAGATAGACCGTAAAACGGTTATCTTCTATAAAACTTCCGTTTATTATCAGAATTTCTGCGGAGTCATCGTAATATATTTATCGCGTCATACTCTGCCTTTATTGTTACCCGAGGAATATGAAAGGAAGCATAAGTAAAAGTAAATATTTTTCCTTGGATGGTTCTTTGTTCAAGTATCTAAGTTATTTATTTAAAGCACTGGCAAGTAAATATTGTAAATTACAAAAAAATTCTACGCTATAATTTTAACTCGAAAAATAAATGATAATGTTCCCAAAGGGAAAACACAGACATATTACATGTATATTTTCATATATTACAACGTACTTTCTTAATCTGTTTTTACAAGTAATTAATTTATGGAGCTAATAAGGAGCTAATATTTACGTACGAAAATAGGTTATTTACTAGAAAATATTATGATCAAAACTCGGCAAAATATTACTAACTCGACACTGTATTTTTTTTTATGTAGCAGGCAGCTCTTGTCCTTCATCTCACCTGATGGTAAGTGACGATAAGGGCTGAAGATGGAATCGAGCTTCACCTGGAACCCTCAACCACAGAGGGGCTGGCTGTCTTATCACACATTGTCGGGACACAATAATGCTGTTAACATAATTATTATGGCGACAGATTTTTGAAAAGATGGTGGTAGCTAGCCAGGCGGACTTCAAAGAAGTCCTACCACCAACCAAACCGAGTACAAATTTGTAACCTCCTGGGAATCGAACCCGGGACCTCTGGATCTTCATTCCGGTGGGCGAAGCACTAGACCACAGAGGAGCGGCATATACACAATCTTACTCAACTAACATAATTATTGTAGGATGGTATATAATTTTCGCTTTAGTGACATACTAGTTGGCGTGCTTCAATATCATGTACCTATTATAGGTTAGGTTTCTGTCTTGCCTATTGCACATAAGGGGAAAGATATAAAATAATCACCCTTTTTCATGGCAAGCGATGTCAAGATTTTGATTTCTTAAAATAAATTGCACTGATCCATTATGTTATATTGTTCAGAAAACAAATGAAGAGAAAACCTGTGTACACTTTCCGATTTCTTTTTTCTATAGAAATACGTAATAGATTTTTGAGAAAATGATTTATTTAATAATTTTAGGCATTTATTTATAGGATTTTCTTGTGGATAGAAATGAATGAATGAGAATGAGAAATGAATGTAGGGAGAACGGTGACATAACACACCACTGGCCCAGTGGTGGTGTGTGTTAACAAGTACAGATGGCGCCAAACTAACAAGAACCAACAGTCATCAATTAACCGGAATTTGCGAAAATTACTTAATTTTCTCAATCGCAAGCATAGCACTGCACATCAACCTCCTCACAACTTTAATTCCTTGGAGCCTCCTGGCTCAGGCACTATTGCTTAAAAGGAGGCTTCAACAACTTTTGTCAAATTTTTTGAAATTAAATAAATAACTATTATTATTATAATTCCACTATTATCCCACTACAACACATGGTTGTAGTAGGTTGCACCGCACTGTGCCAGCGTGGTGGGTTACCCATTCTCCCTATATTCCTCCATCCATAGCGAAGGCCCGTGCCCCAGCAGTGGGAAAATTAAAAGGGCTGATGAAGATGATGATGATGATGTACCTAATAAGTGCTATACCACATCCTTATCGACACTACAAGAAAACACAGTTTACGATACAACAAATATTTTAATATAGACCAGTCAAAAACATCGAGACAATCAATCTTTGGATCAGCTTCCTTTAATATTATCAATTCTCGTGTAAGTTTACACAAACATACTGTAAGTTATATAATTTAAAAGAGTATAAGTACAAGTTTTATAAAAATTTATCCATATACACACATTTATAACCACAAAGATACATTCAACACAGTATATAATATATGGGTTCTGATTATTATTGACAGGGTCACGTAAAGCCTATCATTGCTACTTAATGATAGTAACAACAAGAATATGGAAAGTACAGATATAGTTATATAAATATCAAATTAATACATAAATGTATGTATACGCGCACAACGACGAAGTATACAGATATAGTTTATATTTCAGCAATATAATTTTGTTTAAGATCTCTCATTGCATCGCAAGATGATAAAATGAAAATTAAAGAAAACGCTTCGTTTAATTTCAGAATGTGCAGCTATTCATTTCTGTTCCAGTATTATGTAATCAACACTTAATGACTCATTATTTTTCGGTAATGTTTATCTGGGGTCGGCGGAGTATAAATAGAGAGAGAGAGATCCAGTCATCCACTCCCTTTTGTTACATATTGTCCGTCATAGGTACCGGAAAGGTGCTAGTCATGAATAAACGTATAGAGATATAAGTTCTACTATTTATAAGTACCACTATTTCTGTCTGTGTTTAGAATTTCGAAATCAGTTCTCACACATGATAGCGAATACATACATGATTTGATTTTAAAAGTAAATTAGAAAAATAGGGATTTTTTATGACTTTTATCATTTTATTTTAAGAATAATTACCTAACTCTGAGTTACGGTAAATAACAGCTTACAGCCTACCTTTCAATTTTTTTTATAAAACTTATATTGCGAATCTCTGCTATCGAAGTTATACTTTGGTGCTACGGATGATTGTATATTATATATAAAATACATTTCACATTTAATACAAGAACGTCGTGCACTGCTCAGAAAATGGAATAAGTAGAATTGATATAGATAGTTATATTAATTTTGTAGTGAAAATGGCAATCTATAATTTTATATTAATAATAAAAATAAGCTCATTAAACAATAAAATAACGTGTACCTATATAATTTTGAGCAATATTATTCAATTTATGCCAAATTAAACCGTTACTTCCTTTTTAAAATAGAAAGATGCGCTATTTGAATTAACAAAATTAATTCCATATAAGATGTGAACATTTCATTCTAAAAGTCTCAGTTAAAACATTATTCTGCTATAGTAATATGGTGAATACATTTCAGGTAAAAACCTCCATTGATCTAAGAAAATATAGAACCACATATTTTCAATTCAGTTCAATTCGTTAATTGCCAACTAAGTGTACATAGAATGTCTTGGTTAATGTAAAGGAAGTTACAAGCAACATTTATAATGTAAATACCTATAAAACACACAGTAAGACGCAACAACAACGAATCTTGGAGATAAATTTACTCACAGGCACGTTACTGCTCGGGAAACTATGTTAGAAATTGTTTTGTTTATATATATAGTATGTATTACAACATCTTTAACACTCACTTCAAGTCATTAAAAATCGATAAACACTGATGACACGAATCCTATAAATACCCTCCTTTAATTTTTACCCTACTTTATTTTAAAGTCCTTACACCGAGCTTCACGATAACACTCATCAATCAGGGCCAGCCTTTTGATTAATAAGAATACGAAGAAATCACAAAATCGCCAGTGAGAATTTCTCACACACATATAATTTGGATAGTCGCTAACTAAACTATGCTAGCGTGTTCTAGAAAACGGAGAATAGCGCGTCTTTCCTCGAGTACTCCACCGTGCCTTGACGGCCGCGCTTAGAGGAGGTACTCTCATTGGTCCGGCCGATCGAATGATGTATTAGGCGTGCTCTCCACCTTCTTCAGTACTATTTTGAAAGCGAACGTGTGCTTGGGGGAGACGGACGCTGGCCGCGGCGTTTGCGGCGACTTCGGAGGCGGATCCGGAGGCATTTCCGAGCGCGTTCGAGACCGACGCGGCGGCTTTTCACGTATGAGGAAGGCGGACATCGGTGCTTTAGGTTGTGGTGACAATCTGTTGGGAGACAGTCTACTAGGCGACGGCTCTGGAGTACTCGGCGGCAGCATCAGTGGCGGCAAGTTGGCACAAGGTGATCCTCGAGAGCCTCGACGCTCCTTCAATCCCATCAATGGTGGTGGTGACACTGGTGTATCATCTTCCGCCGCAGCGACCACGACGACGGGCTCGGCTCTCGTCAAAGCAGGTATCTTCTGCTCAGAAGCATCCGATGCAATCGATCTTCTAAAATAGTTCAATCCGTTTTCAATTTCGGCTAGAGCACGCTTTACGAACGGGAAGCTCTCAGAGAGTTCCGAGGCCGATTTGCGTACCGGAAACTCCGTGTCGATATCCCGCTTTCTCGGCCTGCATCTCTCAAAAGTCGGGTCTCCGGACGCTGCCACCGTCTCCGAGACCTGCCTTGTGAGAGCTGCATGTTTTATAGAGTCCGATTTAGATCTGGGTTCTCGCGTTTTGGGCGTGGGAGAACGTCTATCACCAAACTTTTTGCTAGCAGCACGTTTTATAGAGGAAAAGAGTCCAAGTTTCTCTGGGGGTTTCTCGGGTTTGTCGGAGGGGGGAGCTGGGGCGACGGGGGCGGAGGAGGGGCCGGGGATGGGTTCGGGCGCGGGACGGGGGAAGTTCCCCTCGCGTTAGTTGTGCCGAGAGTCTGACGACGGAACATCGCTCGAGCCGGTGGAGGAGAGAGTCGTGTTGGAGCCGTAGGGGTCGAGTGACGACTGCACGGACATTGAGCGGCCGGCGCGGCGCACCCGGGCTGGAGACAGCTTGCCTGGGTCTACGCTGGCCGGGTCTGCCTGCAACAACAGCGTTTTAAGCACTCTACCCAGTGTGCTAGTCAACACATTCGCCAGATGCGAAAAACAGAAAAGGCTACGGAACTACGCTAGTTGAAATCAAAACTACCCTCGATTAATATCTATTCATACATTACAAGGACATTAGGCTGAGCTGGCATTTGCTTTGCTGATTGGGTCGCTTCCGTAACAAAATTGGGGCAGTTAGTCTAAGCCACCTCCTAAAATTTACACAGTGATTAAGTATTCTCGTTTGTTAAGACTATATATTTACCTTCTACATAAATTTCGAGTTACAAATTTCAGAAAATCGATATCAAAATTTAGATATGATAATTTTTGTATTTTAAAAATGTAACTCGGTTGATATGAATGAGTATCGCACCTGGTAAGCGAGAGCGTTCATGATGATTGAGTATGGCACCAAGCCCAACGGGTGGACTTCCCTCATCAGCACATTGGCTGGGATCTTGTGGAACTGTATGTACTCCAGAAAGTTTCCGATCACATCCTTCAGTGACATGTTCTGGTTAGTGTCACAGCATTTCTTGCTCCACATCAGAGCCGCCTGAAATATTTAGAAATTCGGATTACCCCTTGTAGTAAAATGAGGCCCGTTCACCGTCATCGGGATCGGGATCCGCGATCAAAATCGAAGATCGCGGTCCAGATTGACTGTGTAAGGACTGGTAATCTAATTTTTACACAATTACTCTGGATCGTGATCATTGATTTTGTTCACGGATCACGATCTTGGACTTGAATGAGCTCTTTACTGGAGCACGTATTTTAAGCAGCTCTCTCGGAATATTTGAATGTTGATTATCTAGCTATTCATATAATTTGTAAGTTGGTGCACCAGGAACTCTGCTGCTCATTCCTCGTAAATAATAACTCTAACTGCCGTACTCAGAGACGTCTAATACCGTTAATGAGTACTTAATTTAAAAAAAGGACAATTTAAAATTAGCCGCTATTCATGCTGGGTCTATGGTCTATGATTAGTCGCCTTGCACGACACTCGCAAAAAACATTTGTTTTCTTATTGATTGTGACAATTGTTTGCTTCACTGCCATCACCTCACGGCCAATTATTATCACCATGTTAGTTGAGAATTTTATTTGTTGTCTTTGTTACCTGAAACTTGGTGAATTCATCAGCGCGGAGCTCATCTCTAGCTAATATCAGTCTGACCACGTGTTGGGGTAGAAGGGTAAAAGATCCAAGATTCAGCACGTCATTCCCATGTTCATCCACAAACTCAAGTACCTGTTTACAGAAATCACATTCATATTTAACACGTTCGCTTCGATAGTTCGTATCAATATCAAAGTCACTATCCAGGTCACTATCTAGGTCACGATCAAGGTCATTATCAAGGTTACTTTCAAGGTCAATATCAAGGTCACTAGACTTAAGATCTTAATTCATCATCAGTGTGATAATAGGTCAAAAAGCCGTGTAAGCATTTGTAATTCTTAACTTAAAACAAATTTTAAATGCTTCTTCTTCTGTCTTCCCTGGTCCCAGTATATGTTTCCTCTTCTATTTATATCGGTAAGACGTCATTAAGCCATCCACTTCCATTTGATTCATAATCATTAATTCACATCCAAAACGTACTATTAGAGATCGATGAACGGAGAGAGTGATTGGCGCCAACCTTCTTTGGGTGGTTTGCTCTCCACCAACGGGTGCCCTAAGTTATTATTGATCCACACCCAGCATTATCCTCGACTTTTACAACACCTCTGTACCACCTCACCCATTTAATTAATTCGATGTATTTTAATAATTAACCAAAAATAAATTCTGGAACTTTATTTTCACACTCTCATACTTAATTTAAGTGTGTATGCGTGAAAATATAATACATAATATGAAATGCATTCGCAAAAGCTATAAACACGGGAAGTACTATAATCAATTTTAACAATACTAGTCATGCTTTATAATAAAGCTAATAAGTCTTGCCTAAATATTTTGTATAAAAAAGACCAAAATATACTAAAATATACAAATATAACCAGTCAATTAAATTAGAGTTAATACTAGACATAGTACAATCAAGTGTTTAAAACCCACCTTCTGCACCAACGACTTTGTGCATTTGTACTGTATGTATCGCTCGGCTGACGCTAGAAGCGCGCATACTGTATCCACAGTGATGCAGCACTGTACGAATCCTGCGCAAGCGCGCCTAAGCTCATCTAGTCCGTAGTAGTCAGCCGCGTTCATCACTCCTGGAACACGGTAAGAAATCTCAATTAACGCTAGTACCATTACTATGAAGCGTGGAGATAAAGTAAATGCTGATAAAGTAAAATTTGGATTTTATAACAATAATTAAAATATCTTATTATATGTAATTTAGCCATATAATGACGGTAGAGCAGAATACATTTGTCACCACCCTATCTCACCCGTGGATGTCGTACAAGGCGATTAAGGATATAGATGAGTAATGTACCCGATGGATGGCAAAAGGCTCGCCACATGGGACCTAATTTAATTGGCAAACCCACTTTTGTACGGAATTCACCTCTGACTACTCCTTTGGAGATAGAGGCGTGATTTATGTATGTAAGTACACAACGAAATAACATTTTGTTGTGTCAAAATAACATGTTGTTGTGTTCACATAAATGCGATACTTGGTTGTGTCTAAATACGGCACCTTATTCTGAAGCTTTATGGACCGGACCCCCCCTCCCCTTCGAGGTAAATAGGCGTGTTTAATGTTTGCATATACTTTAATATGCTTTCACTATGTGTGAACATCTCTTTAGGTCATAATAATAGGTTGGGGAAAAAGTTTCTTCGCATTTTTTAAGAAAATTCAAAACATTTTTTAATATAGTTTATTTACATTTAACTAAAGTATGTAGGTACCATTTTGTTTGATAACTTTTTGCCATCTTGTAGGTAGGGACATGATCCCATTGCTATAGAAATTTTGGGACTTCTGGTCAAAATACCGCGACAAGTGGTTTTGGCAGTCCTCTCGTGATGTTAACCTGACACTGCCTAAAGAATTCTGAAGAGACCGAAACAGGTGGAAATTTGAAGGTGCAAGGTCAGGACTATACGGCGGATGCATTAACACCTCCCAGCCAAACTCTCTTAATTTTTGCTGAGTGGCTAAAGATGTGTGAGGTCTAGCGTTATCACGATGAAAAACCACACCCCTTCTGTTGATTAATTCCGGCCGCTTTCTCTCAACTTCTTGCTTTAATCTCATCAGTTGTTCGCAGTAGAGTTCAGAATCGATGGTCCTGCCTGGTGGTAACAGCTCATAATGAATAATGCCCTTCCAATCCCACCACACACACAGCATCACCTTGTTGCGAGTTAACCCGGGTTTCGCCACAGTCTGTGAAGCCTGACCGGCCTTTGACCACGACCTTTTTTGCACGTTCTTGTCGTACGTGATCCACTTTTCATCACCAGTGATCAGCTTCTTCAAAAATGGTTCGGTTTCATTACGTCGTAATAAAGAATCACAAATGAGTACACGGTTCATTAGGTTTCTTTCAGTGAGCTCGTGAGGTACCCAAATGTCGAGCTTTTTTGTGTACCCAGTTTTTTTCAAATGCGCCAAAACTGTTTTGTGGTCAATTCCCAGTTCTTCAGCTACGTCGTAACTACTGACATGCCGATCTTGCTCCACTTTTTCAAAAATGGCATCCATTTTATCTGTAATAGGGCGACCAGAGCGACGTGCATCTTTGACATCAAAATTTCCGGATTGAAAACGCTTAAACCAAATTTGTGCTACTCTCACAGACACTGCACTAGGTCCATAAACATCGCAAATTTTTTTCGCTGTTTGCGTTGCATTTTTACCTTTTTTGTAGTAAAATTTTAAAATGTATCGAATTTGTTCATTAGATTCACTCATTTTGGCGGTACGAAAAACAAATGAAAATCACACATTTTCCTTATTTGAATTTGGAATTATGTTCTTTAAAATTTAAACTTTCAATGATACCAAAACCAGCCAGATACAAATAGTATAGCCAAAGAGATTTTATTACAAGTTTATACATACTATAATGCGAAAAGACTTTTTCCCCAACCTAATATATCATCATTAAATGCAATCTATTAAAAAATCGTCCATGAATAATATGCCTAACCCTTACATTCCCTTTTCTCTATAAATAGAACAAGATTCGTCTGTAGGCGTGTTAAGCGAATCCGAGGGAATTGCGGAGGTGTTGTAATGGAAAATTCTTTTCGTCCTAATAATTGGTTTCAACTTTATAATTGAGAACGAAATCAGAACAGTGAGTGAGTTCCAAAGATAATTATTTTTAGATTAAAATCTATTGATAGCTATATTTTCCAGGGGCGTGAAGGTAATATGAGTTCTGCCTGTAGATAAATGGCCAATCTATTAGAACGAATAGAATAGAAAAAACAAAAAAAAACCGACGTATGACGTAAAAAACCACATTCAATTCCGAAATATTTATATCCTTTTGTCACTCTCTTCTTACCATGCGAGTTTACCTTTCTCAATTCTTGTCATTGCATCTTCTTTCTAAAACTTTGTTTGGATAATCAGTTACTGCCTATACAGAGTGGAATTTTGTAATGCCACCTGAAGGGAAAGTACTTTTAATTCGCTTGCCTTACCCGGGAGTTTGATTCCCGGGTAAGACAAGCGAATTTTCGAAAATATTTGAATGCAGTTTTCATTCTTTTCAAAAATAAAGGAATGTTTCCTTTGAGTAAAATTTTCTGTCTACAGTATTAAGAGTACTTTCCCTTCAGGTGGCATTACAAAATTCCACCCAGCATAGTATGTTATTTCTCTTGTCTTAATAGCTGTAATCGCTAATACCGCATCGCTTCAACGCTCTTAAAATGCTATTATCCTACGTCACAGTGTAACGCGGACTAACGAGTAAAATAGATTACTAGTGCGCGGCTCATGCTAATGTAGCATAATTTAATAACAGCAGAAGTAGCGCCTCTTCTATTTTGCATACATAGGTACATAAATCACGCCTATATCCCCAAAGGGTAGACACTTTCCGCCAATATAGGTTAGGACCCATGTAATAGATGACGAGCCTATTGCCATGTATCGGGTACGTAAATCGTAGTATATTATTAGCTGGTATAAGAGGCAAACTACTGCCCAATACTCATCGCTGAGTATACCCTCAGTCGCCTTAAACGACGCCCGCGGGAGAAATCACACAAAATAGTTTACTATAGTGTCCACCTTGGGTAGTATTTTAGATGCTTTCCCTTACAAAGAATTCGTAAGAGTAATCAGTTAAAATACCGGCTTTACGGTCTCTGGTGTAGTTATTATTATGAGGAGTCTTCGGAAAAGTACTAGAGAATTTATAGGGTCTTGCAGTATGTTGAATTTAACGTTAAAGCCGTCTCAAGATTAGCACTGAACTAAGTTCTTGTAATATTTCATGTCATTTTGCGAACACCGCTTTAAATATCACCTAACAATGAAACCTTCATCTCAAGCTTAAAATCTCAAAGTCAAATTTCTAAGGGATCCAATCAACTAATGTAGGTGGGTACCCGAAGTAATAATTTGTACGGAACCATTAAGATAAAAGGAGCTTGAATACTCAGACCCTACAATGGTTATTGTAATATAGATACATCGCAGTTTGGATCTTTTGCAAATTAGCCCTTAGAGTAATTAAGAAATTGTATAATAACCTCTGCCTACCCCTTCGCGGATATAGGCATGATTTATGTATGCATGTATGTATAACACTGACTTAGCCAAAAACAATCCCTTAACTTTTATTAAAAACAGAGGGCCAAGACATTCATTCGAACGAATAGAATAGATGTCAATTTTTGATAGCTTCTCTTACATTTGACACAACGGTCGCCATTTTATTTTCTTTGTAATACGTCATACGTTTAAATTTTATTCAAACATAATGAAATTAACAGTCTATAGGGAAAGGGGGTCAAACCAGACACACTGCCTAAAGTGGGCACTAATAATTAGCTTTATTAACTGCGGCCTTGAGCATGTGGTTATTGAAGTTCCCGTATGTCTCCTTGGGAATTGAAACAATTTTATAAGTAGTGTCCGTTTTAGGTTCGGACTCCCTTCCCCTACACGAATTCATAGCACCAGATATTCACCAAGAAGCGTGCGAGGCTGCAGAGTGACACAGCCAGTGTGAATGTACTCAATCAGCTGTCTGAAGACATCGGGCTCAAACTCTTCAATGATCAACGTCTGATGCTGCTGAGATGACGGCTGTTGAAGTAAAGTGAATTGTTTTCTTTATGTTACTGTCATTAATTCACCACTAGCACCATAGCAGGGATTGATGATATGAATCAAATATGAATCAAAAGGGAGTGGATGGCTTGTTGGCTGATCGATATGAATGGATGAGGAATCGACACCGACACCAGATAAATTGGCAACAGGGCAGGAAGCTGATGATGATGAATGCGGAATTACGCCTTGAACAAAAGAACTCGTGTAGAATTTAATTTAAAATAATATTTTAGCCGTAATAATTTATTTTCTTTGTCTACAAATCGTTTTAAAAAATATATTTGTGCGATGTAAAACGGATTCGGATCAATTTAAAAAGATATTATATTATTGGCTACAAAGCATGTGACGACAAAGTATGAAAATACCTTTTAAATAATATAATTTTGATTAATATTAATATATTTTGATTCAACATTAGGATATATTAAGAACCATATTAAGCTTTCCAGGATCCTGATCATACATGTACTAGGCAATTATTTAAAGATTTAATACCTTATCAAATAGTAGCAAAAAGATAGCGCAATTTGGTTTAAGAATTTTTACACATCACAAATTTATAATAATCCCGATTTTCTGACGCTTACCACGAATGGGTATTAAATAACCCAAATCAAGAACAAATGAAGCAATAGCACTGCTTTTTGATAAAACAAATAAAAGACTCATTTTCGCTGGGTTCTTTCAAGTAAATTGAGTTTTAAATTGAATATGCATCGAAAAGGGAGCGGGCTAAACCCGATTAAAACTCAATTTTTTCATGGAAATGGCTGTGGCTTCTGACATCCGGCTGTTAACGGATATTACTGTAGGCCTAGCCGGGACGTGGTGAAAATCTCTCTCCACGACTTGACAGTGTTTTGTCTCGGGATTTAGTGGGAGTTAGAGCGAGAGGAAAATATTATCTTTTCCCCGAGGAGATTTTCTCCACGCCCCATTTTACGGGGACTGACATGGCGTCTCGTGTTAATGACATAGATTATAATTTGAATTATAATACAGTTCTTAAAACAAAGTGTGTGTCAGGCATGTTTATTAAATATACTGGTAAATTAAGAATCTTCTACAATAATATATGTCCTTTATTGTGTCGCGGGTGACATTTAAATTCGATCAATAATTTAACGGATTGATTAATTTTATCCAAGAATCGAATAATTTGCCCTATCCTTAATCACAGATTCTGTTAAAAATTAAAATTACGACGAGTAGAAAGAAAAAAAAAAGAAAGTAACACCACGAACTAATAAAAAACTTATTACTTCATTACATTCAATATTTAGTAGTATGTCTAATATTATGTTTAAAACAAACCATTACTATGAAACAGTGTATAATACAATAGGGAATGAATTCAAAAGTACCTATTTTAAAAACATTGACTGCCAATTGGCTACCAAAAACATGAACAATGAACATGCATTTACGTCGGTGGATAAACGCAATCATACAACTGTCAGAGGGTAGTCTTAGTATAGTCTTAACCCTATCAATTCAGAACTTGTTGTCGAAGCGTATCTTTCGTTCCGATACACACAATGCTGTTTGCCAATTATTTTTCGAATGAAAGCAGATGCTTGATTAAGTCAGGTCTGAAAAGAGTATGAGAAAGCTAAAAGCTAGTAGTATGTCGTTATATAAATCGGATTCCATTCACATGATGACAACAATTTGGAGATTTATCTATATTTCAAATTTTCCAAGTTGTTATCTTTAGTATTGTCATTTAAAAGTCTTCAATCCACTCTGATCAATAAAATACTTCTAGGAAGGTAAATTTTCTGGCCTCTATTGCCCGTTTCACCAACCACTCTTACAGTCTTATTCATAAAAATCTTCTAAAATAGGTTAAAATCACTTATTAGTTAAAATGCTCATAAGTACTAATAAACCTATTATAAAATGTTCTATTTATAAACGTTCAATAAACCCGCTATAGCTATGTTCTCGTTATGAGACATTTTAGCGTTGTTAAATTGTCGTTCTGATGAATCCATAGACAAAAATGCCAAATCCACGTGTCTACGGCCTAAAAAAAAGTTTGACAACGTCACTTATGACATTTGTTTGTTTATCAATAACCTCAGAACAATATTAGTTAATGTTCTGAGTCAATAACACTATCTATGTCAATAGATATTGCTTGTTTCGTGCAGAGATTTTTCGTGGTATTTTTATGTGTAGCATTTGCGAAGACAATTGGACTTCCTATTAATGGAAATAAACATGGAAATGGAATCATCTTGAACCTAAAATGTTACAGAGAGATTTAAAAACGTACTTAGGTATATTAAAATGCGGGATATATTATATTAAGTACTTGTAAAGTGCTTAGTTCACGACGACCCCAACATCTTATAGCGGTTAACACCTGTAACTCCGGTGAAGTTCCATATCCTCGCGTGTCCAGTTGCAAGTCTTGCCTAACGGGATCAATTATAAAGGCCATGGTATCTTTGTTAAAACGGTATCGTCGTTTGAACTTTACCTGCTCACTCAGAGACGTCAAATAACTTTAATGAGTACCTAATGTCAAAAAATGTCAAAAATTAAATCTAGACCATAGACCCGGCAAGAATAGCGACTAGTTTTGAATTGTCCTTTTTTGACATTAAGTAGGTACTCATTATCGTTAGTTGACGTCTCTAAATGCGGCAGTTACATCTGGCTTAGAAAACGGATCACATCTCTCTTGGTAAATCTTCCGACGGCGTGGAACATTTTCTATTCGTTCAATATCATGTAATGCTTGCACAGCTTGCATAGCTAATGCAACACACGATATCACCAAATAATTTTATAAAAAATTTATCTCTACTTCACAGCTCCTTGCAAATAACCAAACGAAAGACGGACGACAACAAACCTCAAAAAACAGCTGTTGCCCATGTGTCGGCCATATTTCTCTTTATTAGAGGTTTATAGAAGGGTTGACCCTGTTATAAGTTACGAAGCCGCTATTGAATACTTACAAAGCCTTTTAGTGTTATTGGTCGTTTATGAATAATACTTTTAGGGATTCTTATTACAACAGGCTAATAAGCCTATTTTAACTTTTTATGAATAAGACTGTTAGTTTATAGTAACTTTACAAACACTTATTATAAATAACAAATAGACAAGCACTATACGTTTATCCAAAGACATAAAATTAGTGCAACAAATTTTAATGTGAAACTACACAAATTTGTTACTTACCCCTGTCGTAACACTTATCTAATAGCAATGATCTATTCCTTTCTATTGAGATAAATATTGTAATAGCAAAAGAATTTGTTTTAAGGTAAACGGTTCGAGAATTAAAATTAAGAAAGGAATCGACCATTCATGCAAATACAATAACTAAGAGTGTTATAGCACTCTTAGCGGAGAACGATAATACGGTTCCAAGTCCGATCTACAAAGAAACTGTGTCAAATATGAAAAATATACAATTATGAACACCGAGTATTGTAAAACTGATAAAAATGGACCCTTGTACACGTTAAATTTTGATTTTACCTCTTGTATTGGAGCCAATTGCTGCGCGAAAGTCGATCTCTGTATTGGACATAGTAAAAATGTAAGATCCTTGTTAATTAGGTAATATTCTTATTTGATCTTTGTGAAGATTTCATTGTCTTCGAGAATCGCCAATAATCATCGTTCAGTGGTAGTTTAACTATTCCCATTTATTATTTTATGAAGCTGGCTGATATCATATTACAATAAATATACGAATACAACGAACGAATATCAGACGGATCCCAATCTGTTCTTAACCAATGAAGCATATAAAACAATAAAACTCCGGAACCCGCAAAAATTGAAGGCTTAGGAGTTTTATTATAATACAAAAGCTTATTAGGGTAGGTACTCACAATGGGAATTTAGATGTCTTCCATATATTATATGAATAGGTAAGATTTTGAATAGGACAGGATAAACGTCACAGGTTTCAGCTCCTTTCTAAAAGATGTATCTAAAGATACATATCAGAAAATATGTTTATAAAAAAACAAGAAGAAATCACTTCGATCTGCAATGAACTCGAAATTTTAATTCGAATTTTTTCGGGTTGGAATCCAAATTTCCTCGTTTTTATATCACAAGTACTTTTCCAGTATATATTATAAATTTAAAGGGTATGACGTATATAGCCTGGTAATAGGACAGAAAGATGATAAAACAGCGCGTCTTTGCGAAGTAAATTCTCAAAGACACAATGAACACCCACCTTTACAACGGTAAAGAATATTCGAGAACTCTTATCGGAATGGAACGGGGGAATCTTTTCACATTCCAATAACTCTTGATCTCTCTCGCGTTTGTACTACTACTCAGCGTTTTATGGACGTGTCGATTTTAGATTCAATACGTTTCCGTCGACTGAGATACTTTTTTGCTTCACTGTGCTAAGTTTGTTTTCGAAATGCGGAATATTATTGTGAGCTTTAGAGGGAAACGACCTATTTTTTCTTTGTTTTCTTACTTAAACAGTACAATAAAAAAAGACGTGTCTCAGAATATTCTTATAGAGTTAATGAAAGTCGTCGAAATAATTTATCAGCTAGTGTCTTACTTTATGTAAAACCAAGTGCCTGGATAAATGAAAAAATGTTGTTGACAAAAGAGGTTAAAATAAATAATAAAAGATTTAAACCAAATTTATTTAAGGTATTTTAACGAACATAATCTACCAATGAACGTCGGAATTACTCTTTGTTCAGTCATTGATTTATCTTCACTAATTAGGAAGGTATCAAGTTAAAACTAATGACCAATTAGATCGTTCTATAACATATTTGAGGGTACACCAAAGGGACGTAAGATCTTTGACCAACAATTACAGCTACATAGTATGCGTCAATAATTATTTTCGATTGTTAACTGTGAACATATTGTCTTAGTATACAAAACAAAAGACTTTAGGGGAAAGTTGCCCAAAACGGGCATACTGGCTAAAGCGGGCACTGTCTAAATTTCTAAACACCTAAGGAATATATGAGAACTGAAATATATACCAGGCCCCACGAAGAAAAATATACTGAGACTTATAGGAATATATCAAACCTTCGAATCATGTTTATTACATGAAATTGTCCGTTTTAGGCACTATAACCACCTTTCCTTATTTTATTCAATAATATCATGTCTAAGGTGGGACTTGGCTATGCGTAGTTTTTTTTAAACTAGTCCACGTTTGACACTTGATAAAATAAGGATCAAATAAAAAGCTCTAATTGTTGATCGAAGTGAATGAGGGATTTCACCAACATCTAACAAACATGGGCAATCTCGTCTAGAAGACTGTCGAATACAATCCTACCTGCTGTGCCGCGTTCTGGAGATTAAGCAGTGGTTCCGATGATCTTTTGAGGAACAGACGAAGCTTGTTCTCCCTTGGGGCAGGCTCCTTCTTTCTTTGAGGACTCGGAGCTTGGTACAGCATCTTTTGGAACACCCTGTGATAGAAATTACGAATTTCGTATTAAGGATCTCATAAGAAGGATAACTTTATAAGAGGCATGTTTTGGAACATCCTGTGATAGAAATTACGAATTTCGTGTTAAGGATCTGCTCATGAGAAAGGTTACTTTATATGAGTCTGATAAAAGTTCAGTTCAAATGTGATCCCTAATATTATTTATTGGTTTCAGTTGCATCTGCAATTTGGATTGGCATATTAGTACTAACTTCACTTGCGGTTTATTATAGACAATAAATCAAAATGTATTTCTGTTGTTGTTAGATTCCCTAAAATTGTCGCAATTTCTCTAATCGATTTTGAACCTAACCATGTTTTTTGTTATGTTCACAATTGTTTATAGAATTAAAGGAATCTTTGAATAGTATATAATACATTATATTCAAAAAGGTTATACTTTTTAAACTTTTTAACTTTCACTGCTTGCATTCGTTATAGCCCACCAACGGTTGTGGCCCGTTAGTAATCTTTTATCCACAAGGAAAGCTAGAGCCCCAGCATTGGGGGCATTTAAGGGCAGGTAGCGAAGCATTCAAAGTGCGACGTGTTACCACTTCGCATTAAAAGCTTCTCGTTAACGGCACGGTTAAACAAACCGTTACAATTTCGTCTAAAAGCCCGGATGCCCCAAATCGGAACGCCTTTCCCCAAAAACAATCCGACTCCGCTTTAGGCAAGCCTTTGTTGTTTGAATTAAATTAAGATTCGCACTGATATCTCCATAAACTTTGGGCTTCTTCAGACAATTCTAACAATTTCGCGCGGGGTTTCGTTTCCGATAAAATTCGCTAGGTTCAGCTTGAAAGGCATTGGAACGTTATCTCTTGTGAAAGATTGTTTTATTTTAATGATCTGGATATTATTTCTGTGCGTTATGTATAGTATAGTCTCCATAAAACTAATTATAATTAATATCAAGTCAAAGACAGATTGGATGTAGATGTATTCTAATATCAGTAGAAGATACATATTAACTGCTGATATCGTTGTACCTGCAATACTTAGATGATTTTTTTACTACTACTACTACACCTTATTCTACGGATTCTCTAAATGTTGAAGCATTTGGATGGTCTTCTAAATTTTCAACTTGCCAACATGGAAGAAAAACTATTTCCATTTAAATAAAACCTAAATTCAATTCTGTTTTTGTCAAACCAGCATTTCCTTCAGATACAGGGAGAGAATGCTTTTAGCATTAAGTCCGCCATTTGTAACAATTTGTTTATTGTGCAATAAAGATTAAATAAATAAATAAATAAATAAAATACAGTAATAGTTGTTTTCTTAATAGGTAAGGCAAAATACTGCATTCACTTTTAAGCCTTGAATGGAAAAACATTATCTAGTATAACCGCTATAATATACTTGAGTTAAAAATACTCCCAACGAACACATTTCTTGGAAGCAAGCTAGAAAATGCACTGAGAAATTTACGCTTTGCGAGTTCTGAATAGTTTTCTTGCACTCACGTTTTTATTTCAACACGGTCTGCAGCAGAATATATTTTTGTTAAGCTAGCTCCCTTTTGATGGCGCTGAATAAAGAACTCATTCAACTCAAGCACAGCAGTTTAATACTACAATTTTCTTGTGCTATTAAAATTGTTCCAAGTTAAAATCTAACTCGAATAACATATTTTATTAACTCAACATTTAAAAGAGCTGTCAACTAACGGGTATTATTTTGCAAGTTTAATTGAAACAAAGGATTTCGCAGAATCCTTTGTTCCAATTCCAGCTTCTAAATATCACATCAAAATGCTAACTATGCCAACAACAAAGAATATAAAAGCGAAATGCGCACCAAATTTACCTTTTGGTAAGAATATTAGATTTTTTGGTGAGCATTATAGAATTCTTTGGACATACATAATTATAATATTGTTACTAAATATTTAATAAATATTCTCATCATATAAATATAAATATTCACTCAAAAAACGAGCGAAAAACGAACTACCTACATGATGTGGCCAAACGTATGGATATATCATCAAACGTTGACGTTTCAACTATATGATCAGTTTAAGCTGGCCATTTCATGAAAATAATGCAACCATTTCATGAAATGGTCGGCCACATCATGAAGTAATCAATTCTACGACCTGGCCATGACATATATAAATAGTCAGTCCTGAAATATATATAAAATCCTTTGAACGGTACCTGCTCCGAGAAGCCAGCACAGCCTTGACCGCGCACACTGGTTCCCTGGTGTCCCCGACGAGGAAGGTGACGTCACAGAGCTCCGGCATCGACGCGAGGAACTTCATGTCCTCCGCCAGCCCGGACTTGTTCTCGAAGGTGCTGAGATCGGGCTCCGCCTCCATCGCCGCTAGCGCCCCACTTCGCATTGACGACTGTGACAAGATTCAAGGTACTGACAGACGTGCTCATGACTAGCATGCTTATAAAACTAAGGGAGGAAAATACCCGACTGAGTTTCTTGCCCGTTCTTCTCAGAACAGGGCTCCCGGTAGCTTACGAACGGATGGCGTAGATTTTTCGCTAGATATTGAAAACTTGTGTGTCAGTATAGGTAGGTTGGGGGTTGGGGGGTTGATTGGTAGTGCGCGGCATGTTTCGGTTTATGTGATTGGCGAGTTGTGGGATTGTATTTGGTGCATAATTTACAATGTACTAGCAGTACAATGTCATAACTCGTTGACAATGGTGGGTTTCTCTACAGCCTACTTGCGTGCCGTTCTGCTAGCGGAGCGTTGGGCTCTGGTGCGTTTAGTATCATCTTGGTGTTGAACGCGTCAGGGTCGGCGCTTCGTTGCGGATTGGGGCGTGGGCGGGTTTGGGAGACCTATCATTACAGACTGAGGCATGCTGCGCACTCTCCTATTTTTTCTTGGACACACGGGTTTTCGGTATATAGCGTCTTGACGATTCACAAGTGTATTGTAATCATACCAGATATGAATAAATGAATTTTGACTTTGACTTTATTAGTAATGAACGTCTATCTGTATCTGTTCATCAAACGACTGTTGATTTTTGGGCATGCTTATAACTAGCAACGCCTAGACACACGTGCGTATTAGTGACACTTACTCATTAGAAGCATGCTTACTTGCAAATGATCACGTCTTTTAAGCACGATTTAAGAATTACCGCCAAGCATTGTGCGCTTAAAATTGCATTGAGACTTATTTTTGCAAGATCATTTTTGTATGGCTATAAAATATTGGGAGGAGCTCGAAAGCGCAGTGGCATAGCGCGCTCGACTTGCGATTGCGTAAACTAAGCGATATTCGCTAAGGCTGGTCATTGGATGGGTGACCAAAAATGTATTATCTCGTGCTTCGGAAGGCGCTTTAAGCCATTGGTCCCGGCTGCGTCTACATACAAACATAAATCACACTTTTATCCCCGAAGGGGTAGGCAGAGGTGTGTCGCATTACATTGCTAGGTCAATTTCGGAATGTGTTGTGCTCTAGTTGAGTGCCACTCGTTTTTAATAGTTCTGTTTTTGATTTATTTTTCATTAAGGCGATTAAGGCGTCAGCTACATGATGAAAATTAAAATGAAATGCCTCGGTAAAATTATTCATTAAATTGTAAAGCAACCCCAACCCAGAACCGACTCTATTATCTAGCGGGTATAGACTGTGTAAAGTCTACTTGAATATTTGATATTGTTATATCGAGAGTGTTATAAGTGTATTTGTAATTGTGTATTTGCGTAGTGTTTAAGGAGTGTAATATCACCATTCACATAGAATCAAAAATGGTAAATAAAAAAAAACATTGAAATATACCAGAGTTAAGTCTGTCAAAGTAGGTAGTTTTATTTCAAATCTCAAAGATTTCAATTTAAAAATAATGTTAATATTTACCAGTGGCCTTCTTCGATATAATAATATGGACAATTTCTTTACGGACTATCCAACACATTTTTTTTTTAATTTGAATCAGTTGTTTTAAATTCTTCAGCTTTATAAAATTGGTATAGATTATTCTTCTATTTACGGAAGCGAGCTGTCTGTATTTTTCGTGGTAGTAATAGATGACCTTCACCAATATTTTGTTTTCGTTGTAGAGAGTAAACATTTGCTTGAAATAAAATAATAGTACCTCGCTCCTGATACGTATATAAGTTTAATTTAAAACATACTTGACCGGGCGCATGTACGTGACCGTGAAAGTGGCATTTCAACCATAAATTTAATCTTCAAAACATGGAGCTAAAGTTGATTGTTTACTGTCTTTTTAGTTGTCTTAGTAACTATTTCATTTTTCACAACATCAAAACTCTTCCAGAGGTTAACGTAGCTTCAGGCCTTTTCGTTTCTCACAACAACATTAATTATTCTGTTCAAAATTATATTTCTGTATTCTGTGAGCTAATGTAGTTTTCTGGATCTTTTTTAACATTCTATCATCATTCTTCTATTTCAGAATGTTTCATATAAACTAATTAGTTTCTATATTCGTAGATATTTTTGTCCACAATATTGAGAGCTCAGTCAGTTCTAAGTCATAACAACAATAAGCTAGTAGCTGAATACCAGTCACATGTCATTGTAAGTTTGATAAGGGTTGCTATGCTATGTACTTCATAAATCGTCTAGAATTTAGCTAACTTACGGAATATAATTGTTGTTCAATGTCTTCATTGTTATTTTCAAACTGATTGAAAACGTAATTTATTTAGCATTTGACTCTTTATTTCGAATTGGAAATTATTGGTCATTTCAAAACATTTATGGCAACTCTAAACTCAATACTAAAAATAAAATCGGTTTGTTTGTCTCAATGCCAGTGTCATAAGTACGAAATCTAAAATTTATAAGCTAATCAAATTAAAGTGCCTTTCCAAATCCTTTCTTTTATTTATCTGACCTTTCTTTATAGGGTAGTTAATTCAATTTATCTCTCTGGTATCTCATTCGTCAAGATTTATTTATCGCACCATAAACAGGTCTACAAAATGGGTGCCGTAGTTTAAAAATAAATGTAATGAACTGCACAAAATTCCTGTACTAGTTCTATTTTGTTTTTATTGACCAGCATGGAAGTAAGCACCCTTTGTTATTATTCAATATCATTACTTAAGTTTATTTTCTATGTCAAATTAAAAATAATGCTTGTTTTGGTTCTTAAAATACACTCTTTGTATATTTTAAGAACCAAAACAAGCATTAAAGACAAAAACATTGCAAGCGAAGGACGTGGGTTCGATTCCCGCATCAGAACAACATTTTTTTGATAATTTTCTGACTTTTTTTGTAAGAATAGGTAATGTATTCACAAAATTTTATTATCCCTCTTTTCATCGGTCTGTTGCGTCGTATATAAAAGCTGTATTTCAAATTAAATCTAATAAATTGATTCCCTCAGAAGATGCCTATCCAATTTCCAGCATCGCCGTATTGACATATTGTAGGTATGAATGATTTGTAGGGCGTACGATTGGGAATATTGCCACGGATAGGAGGGTTTCCAGAGCTTGACTTATTTCACTTATTTGAGTCACGTCTTCTTTGGGTCAAGGGCATTGGGATTTGAGTGTATAATGAGCACCCTGTTTAGGTTTACATAGGTACCAATGTAAGCTCTAAATATACAATCAAAAATATTTAAGAACGATAAGTGTCAAGAATGTATTAATAAGATTTTTGGACATTATAAGATATTATTATTGTAAGTGATAATATTGGTTATTATTTTCGTAAACGTTATTTATTCTGCATCGGCTCGTGTTTAAATTCTCTTGACACACCACAACACACTCATCCTTTGCCAATGAAGATTTCATAGGGAATTTTCTCCACCTTAAGCAGTTATTAGTCATATAAAACTATATAATTGATATTCGAAAAGCCAAAGATTGTTTATCACACATAATATGTCATGTTATTTTTTTTTATTCGGCTAAGCAAATCATCAACTTTGTTAACTGGCTTAGATGAGATGTCCAAAATCCTATCTTTATCATCATCATCATCGTCATCAGAGCCAACGCACCAGCATTCGCATCAGAACAATACATTTCACGAAACTTTTCTAGTCCCTTTTTCACTGTAGCTATTTTGTTTGTTAGCGTAGCGATTGAATAATAAAGTTGGGGATTTCCATTTCATCATTTTACGTCACGTATTAACGTGGGTTAGTACGTTTTTTTATTTACTTGAACCTATTTCTTTAAGGGTAAAATAAAAACAACTTCATTACAGATAATTCAGTAGAGAAAACAAAAGTAGCACTATTTGTATTCTTAAGTGATAAGTAAACGAAATCAAAGGTCAACTTAAGTAGCAGTTAGTCGGCATTTAGGGAGCTTATCTGGATCAATATCCGTTAGGGAAAGTTCAAAAAGAATTTTATAGGGAAGGCTGCGACGATAGGCTTTATTTGATTAGTTTCGAATAACAGGAATGCTAGCCATACTTGGCAAGGGGAAACAGGGTTCAGTAGGTCTAGTATAAGTTTGAGAGGTGGCTCTTTAAATACAAGGCGATAAACATTGCATTAATGTCTTTAACTGCCGCACTCAAAGACGTGTATTAACTTTAATGACTACTTAATGTCAAAAAATTTCATTTCAATACAGACCATAGACCCGGCAAGAATAGCGACTAGTTTTGAATTGACATTTTTTGACATTAAGTAAGCATTAACGTTATTTTACGTGTCTGAGTGCGGCAGTAAGTATATTATTCTTGGTATACATTTCTCTAAAGATTATAATAACAAAAACGTACTTTTATAATCTTTATTGGTTAGTATTTTTTCGAAACATTAGATTTTATAAACATCATTACTAAGTATTTCTCTTCATTTTATATAACCTTCCTCAATAAATGGACTAATCAACACAAAAAGATTTTTTTTTATTTGAATTAGTAGTTTCTGAGATTAGCGTGTTTAACTAACCACAAACAAACTCTTCAACTTTATAATATTAGTATAGATATGCATAAAATTAGTAATTAAGTCACGTTCAGAGCAGAGAGTGGGAATATATGGACAAAATTTTCAAATAAAAACTGATCTATGAACAATAAGATCACAGAAATTTAGAATATTTATGGTCCAACGCGCATCGAACTCACATTCCTGCAGACCGCGGACGGCTGCCTATACCACTCGTATTAATAACACTAGTTCATCTCTTTTTCTTTGTAAAAATTTTTCATATCTCCTCTCGATTCGATCCTTCACCGCCAGATTAGGAGTCTATCTACTCTCTCAACGAAGCCGACGGTGGTATAAATAAATATATTTTAACATAATTTTTATACACAAAAATGCCCGTTGTACGCTTTGGGCTATTTGACCCTTTACTAGGAATGGGCAGCAGGCTCCGTAAAACAACTTCACAATAAACTACTTTCCGGTAGATAACAAGGGGTATCCTTGGAAATCAACCAGGATTATCATTTTACATAATAATATTTTCTTATCTAAGTATTTACACAATTATACAATATGAAAGCTGGAGAGCTCTAATAGCGCAGTGGCTTAGCGCACTCAGCCTGCCATTGCGTAAACTAAGCAATGTTCGCTGAGGCCGGTCATTGGCTGGGTGACCAAAACTGAATTATCTGAGTTCTTCCGTGCTTCGGTAAGCACTTTGAGCCGTTGGTCCCAGCTGCATCTGCAGTAGTTAAATGTGTTAATTGCGAGCCAGCGTTATGGGTTAGGGCCCATTCCATCCCTAATTCCCTTTAATCTTACATCCATAGGGAAAGCCTGTGCCTCAGCAGTGTGGATATTAAAAGGCTAGTGACGAATTAATAAATAAATAAAAATTTTAACACTCATAGGTGTGAGTAAGTAGCCTAAGCACTTGTGTTATGGATACTAGATGACGGACATATTTTTAATATATAATAATGTATATAAATGTTGAAAATATACTACATAAACATATACACAACCATGACTCGGAAACAAACATTTGTGGTCATCACAAAGTTTGCCCCTACCAGGATTCGAACCCGGGACCTCTTGGCTAATACCCAGCAATCTGAGCATTCGACCAAGGCGGCCGAATGACAACATTAAGAAAAATGGAATAAATAAAAAAAAAACTAAACATTCCTTTATAGGCGACGGGCTATAGAATTACTATAAAAGTGTCATAAATCTGCCTAAATTGAAAAAGATGGAAAGAAAGGGACAAAACTGCGGTACACAGGGCTTTAACGCCTGCAGATGCAGCCGGGAACAATAGCTTTACGGTAAAACTCAAAATAATATATTTTTCGTCTCCCATCCACTGACTGACTGATGTTAGAAAAAATATCACAAAGAAATTTGTGGTTAGAAAAAGTTTGAAAAATGTCTTGATGCGGGAATCCAGCGCGTCCTCCGCGTTCCGGGCAGATGCCTATACTTGCTATTTTGTTGAATACTCACTTCGTCTAAACTGAAGTGTCGGGTTATAGAGAGATCCATCTTCAGCTCTTTTTGCAAGATATCACTGCACAAAATACCGACTCAACTATACACACGACCGCCCTCGTCGAATTTCAGATCGCAACTGGCAGATGAAATAGAGGAAATTGAACGGACGCCGGGCGAGCACAAAATGAAAGGCTGTGGTACAAGATGAAAGAGTAAAAGCGTTTGAATTTCAGTTTTTATGTAGATAACGCTTTTATAGAACTTCTGTGTGACATCAACTGTTACTAATGCCGTTTACATTGTTCAGGGCCCAAAGTTCTGGGTATATGGAGATACGCGGAGAAATAGGAATAAGTGAGTGAATTTTTTAAAGTGCTAGTGGTGAATTAATGTTTGAAAATGTGATAGGTAGGACCATGTCAAGAGACCGGTGAACATAATTAGAACATTGATTAAATGTTTGCTAATTAAGTTTTATTAGAACACCAATTCATTTAGTAACGTATGACATAAGTTAGTAACTAACATCATCAATCTAAACAAATATAAATTTGTGAAAAAAGGCAGTTCATGGATGGACCATAGACCACAAACGAGATGTTCCAGAATGTAAGGAGTCTGGCCCAAATACTTGTAAAGTTATTCAAAATGTAGGCTATATTTTATAAAACAATTTATAAGTGTTAAATTCCTATTATTAAGCTTTGTTTTTTGGCTTGTTGTACTTATGTTTAGGGTTATATTGCAAGACAATAGCCTAGCCTACCGCCATGCCGGAAGGAAGTTGTTATTTTATTGATGCGTATTTTATATGACATTAGATGGGTACCTACTTACAGATGTATGTAATTTTAATGGTTTTCAAAGGCAATTTTTCAAGAATCATTTTTTTTTAATTGTTTGTATAAGTGTACAAGTACATAGGCCAATCTGGAACATGTTCTTTTTGATGACTCAGCTAGAATGTAAGAAATAGCTTTTTTTATTTCAGCGTTCGTAAAATTTATTTAACTTTGTCAATAATTAGTGACAATAGTTGAAAATGAAGTTGAAATAGTTGACAACAGTTGAAAAGAAAACATTTCAGATATATCCATCACATTCATCTATAACTCCAAAGTTATGTGGGGCAGATTTGATTATTGAATATAGTTAACTTATCGTTAATTGACTACAAAACACAAAACAGCGCCCGCAAATGTTAAACAGTATCGGATCCTTCTGTGTTCTATGGAGCATCCATAAAACCATTGATAGTGTATTTGGCCTTATTTCTCTCACACACCCTTTCATAGATAACATCAAGCCAATTTAGTTTGTAAGCCACGTAAAGATGGGATAAATGGAACCCTCTTCCATTTATTAGAACGCTATTCAATATATTTTGGTAATTTTCTCTTTTTTCTAGGTTGATTTCATACTGCTGTTCTTTTAAGCTAGATAAAAAAATAAGTTGGCCCAAATGTTACATTGTTTTTTGTAGTTATATCAGGATTATTGTTGACCAAAAATGACTTGACTATTTTACTATAATTGAGGTCTAGAAGAAATTAGTAACCAGCTTGAATTAATATTAGAATAGATTTTGTGAAGTGAATCTTCCATGAAATTATTTTGCATAAGAAGTCAAAGACTGGTGCTAGCTATAATAATATCACGTTATTCTTTAAACATGCAACACGCTTCTGTTAGACAATAACATTAAGAAATGTTGAAACTGTCATCAATTACACAGTAAAACGTTTAAGGTGAGAAGCTTGCCACTTTTACGTCGTTGTCTTCCAGCAGCTAGTATTTAGAATACTATTTCCTCAATAATTTTCATTCCGGTTCTAGCTTTACCTTTAGCGTGACAAAAAGTTGAAATAAGTAAATAATAAGTGTTTAAGATGAATAAATCCGCGAATCTCTGCCGCGGGTGTCCTACATGGCGACAAAGTGTTGATACTGTCATGAGAAATGGTGTGCTTGTTATATATATTACCTCAAAATATACTGCGATTTACGCGCCGGATAGATGGTAATAGGCTCGCCCACTGTTACATGTGACCTAACAGAGTTACATTGTGTGAGTATTAATACACCTCTGCCTAACCCCTGATGTGATTCGTGTATGTGTGTACAATAAGATGAAAATAAGTGGTTCTGTTATATGTTATGCATGCCACGTGTTATTTTTAAATAACTGCAAAGTAATAGGGACTATTAATTTTATGTTTTGATTTTTTTAAGATAATGTATCCACGAAATACTTTTAAATGTAAAATTTAAATCCAATTGATAGTAGAAAATATGATATAACGGCCTTTTTGTTCATCACACACATAACGATTGGAACTTGGTCCCTTTTTCGGTCAAAAATAAAACATAGCGTTGGATTTTACAGTCCAATCGTAAAGAAGTGTGCATTTGGTACAACAATGGAAGTTTAGGCGTGTGACGCATAAAAGCTTACAGATAAAAAAATTACTTAATTTTATTGCTCATTAAAATGTCATAGGTACTTAAAATACTTAAAAGTGAATCTACACCATCTTCAGATAATGGAAGGTTTTATTTTTAAGAGTGGAACCTATTGCCATTGTTTCAGGAACATGCAGGCGTTATTTTTGTACGAATTATCGTCGACATTACAACTTGTTTGTTACATTAAAAACAAATATTTAGTAACTACAACAACCTAATGCTTGCATAAATAAATTGATCAAAAATATTATTTTATTTTTACTCTGGGTCGGTTAGGTACATCCAAGACGTTATTTTTCTTCATAATATTATTATTTATTTATTTGACTTAATTTTTGAAATAGATCCAGTTTTAAGTATTAACCACGCAAGGCTCTTGTTATTAATTTAAAAATAAATAAATGTGTAGTGTATGAAACTTCATGTAACTATATAATATTGCTTTGTAGCCTGAATAGCATTCAACATTGCCACCCCTTTCTAAGGTACATAATTGCGCATTTGTAACGGCCTAGTAACAGATCACTTCACTTCGTTACCTGTACCATACAGGATGAGGCTAACGACCCGAGAGCGTTGCAACACACCCATAACCGTAATTGATTTTGTGATACCCTCTAGATATTGGTCCGGTGAACAAGCATGACAATGTTTATTGATTAATTAAAAAAGTAATTTGTTAATGAAATTATACATATATATAATTCTACTGTAATAGTAAACCTACAGTTTAAAATAGTAAAAAATACTTGTCTATACCAAAATTGCTATAGTGGAAACATTGTACGGTACACAAATCCTAAGCATTTGTAAGTGGAAATATTTACCGACGCTCAGTCTACGACAAACCAGATGTTCCGCCTACGTAGTTTTGTCTGGAGTAACGCCCACGCCAGTCGTATCTTTGTATCTCTATACATTTGGTAGGTACATATCTACCACCAATACTGACACACAAAACCTACCTGTTGATGGTAACTCCTTATCACACCACAATAAAGAAGCACTTCCTTGATAGCCCGCGTTACACCACTCAATGAAATTATATCTCTAATTCAAGGTGAAGTACACGCGAATAAGGAAAAAAAACAATAATATCGTCTAAATAACCGTCGTCATTAAAAAATATTAGCTAAAACAAAAAGATACTACGTGGTTACTAGCTATGCGTCTATTGTAAGCACCATAGCGTAATTATTGTAACTTATTATTGCAGCCTGACAGAATTTCCGAGGCACAAAACAATGTACACAACACTTTGCACCTGGTAATACGCATGCGCTAGATGTAGCGCGCATGCTTGGATTTGACATCAATATGACACCGTGGGAACAGAAGGTCGGTACCTATTCAATGGCTGAAGGTGAAATTTCATGAATGGAACGCATGCTACAATTTGACCCGAGGCACTTCAATAATGTATGAATGTATGAAGTCAAAATAGGTGGACAATGAACGCAGAGATCAAGTTTCGATGAATGAAAAATGAATTAAGTATGAAACAAAAAGCTTTGATTAATTTCGACACTTCGGGTACTAGAATAGAATAGAATAGAATAGAATATTTATTTGTGAAATGCAGGTTAGTTTTACAATGATGGAAGTCGTCGAGTTTGTTAGTACCACTACATTTCTACCTTTTTTGTGAAGGTATACAAATAATAAAGTCAATAATTTTATCATGCAATAACAAATTAAGGCAATCATAACATCATAATAATTTATATCAATGTGTGTCAACCATTAATATACATATTATTTAATACGAATATCAAGATATTTGTTACATACATAATTAATTTATTATTTTATTTGTTAAAGCCTTAAAATGTCCTAAATATTCAAATACAATGTCATTTATTCAAATTATTCAATGTCAGATTAAAATATTACTATTGTCATTAAATTCAAAATAAAACAATAAATTAAAAGAGGAAATTGATTAAATTAGTTCAGTGATTTGTCATTTAGAAATTCTTCTACTGAGTAATAGGCTTTGCTAGCAAGTAATGCAATAAGACGATTTTTAAAATGTTTAATTGGCAAGCTTTTAAGACCATTAGGAATTTTATTAAAGATTTTGTGAGCCATTCCAAAGAAGCTATAACTAATATGCTTCGTTTTGAATTGTGATGCACATATCTTACTCGCATTACGGTGACTCCTACTTGGATATCTTTCTGCAAATGTAATAAAAAGGTGGTCATTATTCATGACAAACACTGCCACTTCATAAATGTATATCGATGGCAGAGTCAGTATTTTTAATTGCAGGAAATATGGTTTACAGCTGTCAGTTGGCTTGAGATTAGTAATCGCCCTCATACATCTTTTTTGATATTTAAATACTAGTCTCTTACCAACCGAATTTCCCCAAAATATGATTCCGTAGCGCAATATGGATTCGACGTATCCACGGTAGGCGATCAATATAGTCTCTCGATTTGTGACTTTGGAGAGTTTATAGAGAGCATAAACAGAGCTATTAACTCTTTTGCATAGATTCTCAGTGTGTAGTTTCCAATTAGTTTGGTAATCTATGTGCAGTCCTAAAAACTTTGTAGTTTGGACGGACTCTATTTCTTCCCCATTGCATACTAAAGTCACTGAGGGCATTTCAGTCATTTGTCGAAAATGCACAATTTTAGTTTTTTTACTGTTTAGACACAGATTATTTTTGAGCAACCAGTTATTAAGATTTTCCATAACATTATTAATTTTGTTTTCGTAAGTTAAGTTATTATCACATTTTATTATAGCCGTGCTGTCATCGGCAAACAATATTAAAGAATGGTCATCGGATTTTGGAAAATCATTTATGTATAAATTAAACAGTAACGGTCCCAAAATGCTACCTTGAGGCACCCCAGTCTCTACATTTCTACATAAAGATACATATTCTTTAATCACTTTTGTCTTTCTGCAAAGTTGGGTGATAACAGTATATTGTTTCCTTTCAGACAAGTATGATTCAATCAATTTAAGAGGTACACCTCTTATACCATATGCATAGAGCTTGGTCAATAGCAACTTATGATCAACGTGATCAAAGGCACTGGTCATATCCATAAAGATAGCACAGATATGTTGTCTTTTGTCAGTAGAGTCCTTAATTAAGTTTAATAATCCATAAATTGCCATTTCTGTATTTCTGCCCTTACGAAAGCCAAACTGTTCCTTTGCTAATATGTCATATTTTTCACAAAAGTTATAGATAGTTTCATGATAAATTTTTTCAAATACTTTAGAGAAGACTGTCAACTGTGCAATAGGTCTATAGTTTTGAGCGTTTGTTTTTTCTCCCTTCTTATAGACTGGTTTGATAATTGACGTCTTAAATTCACTAGGAAATATTCCGGTTTTAATAGTCAAGTTTATAATAAATGTCAAAGGTAGAGCAAGGAACTTCGAGTTTTCTTTAATTAATTTAGTTGGGATACCATCAATGCCTACGCTGGATGTATTTTTCAGGGACTTTATTGTTTTTATCACTCTTTCGGGTGTAACTTCGGACATAAATACCGAATTTGTCACGCGGACAGGTAAGCAATAAGAAGGGTCATCTTTATTTTTTTTAATAGAGTCTATAAAATGGTCATTGAATATATTAGCCATATGAAAGGGATTGCAAATTTGGTTACCCCCTTTACAAATATATCGAACTGTTTCTGAGGGATAAAGATTTTTAGTTTTATTAATTACTTGCCATGTTGCTTTAGATTTACTTAAAGCGTTTTTTATATAGTGACCATTCTGTGCTCGCTGTGTCAGGTGAATGATTTTTTTGTAACGTTGGCTGTAATTTTTAAGAATTAGTTTATTTATTTCAGTTGGGGAAGATCTACACCGCCAGAGTAGCTCTCTTTTCTTTTTGCTGCATGTTCTAACCCCACGTGAAACCCAATTCAATTTTTTCCTGCTTGTTATTAAAACTGATTTATAAGGAAAGCAAAGATTATGAAACAATTTAATTGTTTCAATAAAGGTAGCATAGGCTTCGTCCACATTGTCCGTTTCATATACATCCGAAAAACTCAACTCTTGGATAGCTTCGCTGAACTTGGCCATATTTTCCTCAATGTAGTCGCGTTTTTTTACACGCCATGAATTAATTGGACATGTTTTCTTAACAGGACATCGTAATAATTGAGCGGTGTGATCTGATAGTGCAAATTCTATAACTTCACTCTTACAACCTCTAATATTGACAGCATAGTTATCCAAGCAGGATTTGCTACTGAGTCTCGTAGGCTGTCTTATTTGTAATTTAAAATTAAAACTTAAGAGTAAATTTTCTATATATTCAGTTAATTTTGTCTTTTTTAGAATGTCTATATTAAAATCGCCACATATAATAGTGTTGGTACTATTATTTGTGCGTAATTTCATCAATAACAATTCCAATTTATTCAGAAAAATTTCTACGTCAGCTTTTGGAGGTCTATATATACAGACTATGATAAGCCTTTCACATGTTAGTTTTATAGCACAGCACTCAAAAACACTATTTATACAAATTTTCGAAACATCAATGATTTCAAACTCAAAACCTTGGCGGAGTAATATGCAAGCACCACCCCTACGGGTATCTCTGAAATAGCCGGTTGCTAATCTGTAGTTATTCAAATAAAAATTACATTGATCATCCTTTATCATAAAATGTTCCGTAATACATATAATCTCCGGATCTTTGTTTTCTAACATCAACTCTTGAATAACAACGGATAAGAAGTCTAACTTACTATTTAGGCTACAGATATTTTGATGGAATATATTAAGACATTTGGACACGAAAAAAGTCTGTTTCATCAACAATCTGGTTACTTTCCCTTGACTGGATATTATTTGACTGTAATTTGCAGTCAATTTCACAATTATATTGATTTATTTCTGTAATTAGAAGTCTCAATCGTTTTACAATATTCAAGAATCCAAAGTTATTTATTTTTCCAAAATTAAAAGAAAAATACTTTCTGGTATATTCCAGTGTAAGATTTGAGTCAAGTAGATACGCAAAACAGTTTTTTAGATTACTTAAGTATAAAATATTATTAAATGTCTCAAGCCTATAATTGTACATAGTGGTATTGGTGTGTATTTTGAAAGTCGGCACAACAATTATAACATTAGTATGATACAAAAGTGAAAGCCTTTCCTGTATTTTCTGTACAAGCTTAAAATAATTTTTAGTTACAAGGAAGTCATGCTCTCCCACAAAAATGACACAAAAATCGTTTAAATTAAAATCCTGCACTTTTCGATCAATTCCGTCAAGCAATCGTTCCACTCCTGCACCTGGATATAAGTAATGACATACATGACTGCTGTCAAAAACATTTTTAGCAATCTTCAGAACCTTGTTGTTGTTGTTGCTACTTATCATGCATATTCTACTAGTTTTAAATTGTTTATTATTATTATTATTATTAATAATAGTGCTTGAAGTTGAAGTCAAATTATTTGACTGATGTTCTTGCTGGTTAGTAGTACAGCTTGCGCCATTTAGTGTGCAGTTTCTCGATTGATTTTGACTGGTACTTGAAAACTCCCCCGCCTGATTTGGCGTTCGAAACGTATTCCTAGTTATTTTTTGTACTCGTTTTCTTGTGGGAGTATAGAATTTATCAGCTCCATGTTTGGTTTTCGTAGGTATGTCGGTTTTAAAGGTATCTATAACATTTTTATACATATATAACTGTTTTTCGTTTACTATTAATTTTTCCTTCAAATTTACATTTTCATGTTTTAAGTCCGTTATACTTTTGCGAGCATTTTTGAGCTCAGAATTTAGTTGTTGAATTTCTTCCTTAAGCATCAAAATGTCACCATATGTATCACCGGATAAATCAAAATTAGTGTTAGTACTGCCATTTAAAGCATCCTCCAGATTAAAATTAGTCGGATTTGCCTCTTCAAATTCATCTAAACCGTTGTCTTCATTGCTATTGGATGATGTCCTACGGGGTCGGCGGAAAGTTATGTTCTCAAAGAAATTCATATTAGCACAATTTAAATAAATTGTGCTAATATATCCTTCTGGTAATTCTTAATAAAATCAGGATACCTCTCTTGAAAAACTCGTAAAAAAAAAAACGTGTAGGTATTATTGAAGTAAAAAGTGTGTGGGTGCTAGGTCTCGAACTTGAGTTTGCCAATTTGCCAGTTTATCCATACACTAATCACGCTGCAAGAACTCCTTGTAAACAGACGAAAATAGGCATATGTTGAACTTGCTTCGTTATATTCATTAAAATCAGTGGGTGGAATTAAATTCTTGTCTAATCACACAAATTATTCACTGTCACTGAGAATAACCGTTCAATGTTTCAGGAAATTTAAAATTAAGGTGACTTTTTATGTTGTTATTATGTTTCTTTATAGTACATATTAGTACATATTAGTTTTATTGTTTTTGGTAACTTTTGTAATGTTTCACTGTTTAAAAATTGGCACTAAATGACTGATTTGGGGAAAGTATATGCTGAACTATTTAGATTTTTCTTTCTTCTTCTGTTCGTTATAGTTGTGGAGGATAACATTAATTGCGATTAATCACATAAAACACTGTATGTCAAATGAATGATACGTAACTTTTTTCCTAGATAATGTATATCGTCAACAAAGGTACACCAGCATAAATTTTAGTGTATTTTATAAAGTAAAAAATCGTAATATTCGTAAATATTATCTGGAATTTATAAATAAAGTATTTTTTTTCTGATTATTGTCGTTCCTTTTTATTTTTTTTTATAATCATGCCATCTAATGTGTTATATTAATTTTAAAAAGTATAGTCTACTAAAATATTGTGTATCTCAATTCTATCCAAATTACTAAGAGACTTACACGTGATGAATGAATCCACTAAAAAGGCAATATATGATCGGTATTGTACTTATTGATAATTACTTTTGTCGATTTTTAGCTCATTTAGGGAGCATAATTTAATACTACTCTTCCTCGTAGACACGAGTCACAAGTGTAAAACAAAAAAGAAATGAATTTAGAAATTAATTACTTTTCTTTCATGTTAATTCATAATTATTTGGATATTATGGAAGTATAGTAATACGAAAAAATATATATTTTTATTTAATTTTCAGTTTAATAAGATTTTGTTATTATTTTAATGTTAATATTAATAAGCAGACAAGCGCATCTAGTGGATATTAGCTACACAAAATACTATACTAAAGCATTCCAGGTAGTGGTATAAAACCACGGTTGCTGCGGGAAATACGAAAATGGAAAATAGTAAAAGCTTGCGTTTCGGGGACGTGACGAGAGATGGCGTTTTATTCAAATATGAATAAAACAAAGTGACTTTTTATTTATATTTATTGGTAACGTTTTTATAGCATACACACACATTTATATAGCATTTATATAGCATACATACACATTTATATAGCATATATATAGCATATAGCATACATATTTCGACGGCCGCCTGGGCGAATGCTCAGATTGCTGGGTATTGGCCAAGAGGTCCCGGGTTCGAATCCTGGTAGGGGCAAACTTTGTGATGACCATAAATGTTTGTTTCCGAGTCATGGTTGTATATATGTTTATGTAGTATATTTTCAACATTTATATACATAATTATATTAAAAATATGTCTGTCATCTAGTATCCATAACACAAGAGCTTAAGCTACTTACTTTGGTATAGATGATAGGTGTGAGTGTAAAAATATTTATTTATTTATTATTAATACATTATTATCACAATTTTAATACTGAACATGGATACCAATTCCAAAACTGAAATGGTAATCAAATGTAAATTAATAAACTATTAATAAATAATATCATAAGATATGTGTTTTCTGAAGCACAAAGAGACTACATAAATACATACATAAATCACGCCTATATCCCCGAAGGGGTAGGCAGAGGTGAACTAGCACCCACGCTTCGCCAGTTATGTTAGGTCCCATGTAATAGGTGGCGAGCCTATTGCCATTTATCGAGCACAAAAGTCGCAGTAGGTACATAGCTAGATGGTATAAGAGGAACGCTGCTGCCCATTCCTCATCACTGATTTATCCTTAGTCGCCTTGTACGACACCCGCGGGAGAGATTTGGGGTGGTGACAATTGTATTCTAGTCTGCCGTCACCACACGGCACAAAGAGACTCGAGAAAATATATCCCGGTCACCCATTCATTGACAAGCCTTAGCGAAGATTGCTTAGTTAACGCAATCGCAGGCTGAGCGCGGTAAGCTGCTGCGCCGTAGAGTTACTCTTTCGACATTTTACTAGTTGTAGTTTACAAAAAAGATTTCACGTACTCATTAGACATTATACTATTTGTTGTACTTAGGATTATTTGTCACTACCCTTGGTAAAGTTCTAAGTGTATCTATACTTATATTATAAAGTTGGTTGGTTAAGCGCGCTAATCTCAAAAAGCACTGGTTCAAATTGAAAAATTATTTTTGTTTTAATAGTTCATTTATTGAGAAAGGCTAATAAGCTATATAAAAACCGACATTAACGGGAGCTAAGCCGCGGAACCACTAGTCTAAGTATAAATATGTAAACTACGAGCTAAATATATTAGATTGGGTGGTAAGGTTAATCGTTTCCATGATTAAGTAATAATTAATGCTTACGAGTCGAGTGCAAGCAACGCAGATACATCACAGTCAGTCCCAGGCCCGCGACATAATTTATTATATCAGATTTCATACTTGACATTCAGTTACCGTGCGACGATCGCTGTGATGTATGGTATATAATAATACTAGCTCTTACCAGCAGCTTCGATCGCGTTTATGTCTTTAAATAACTTTCGAAGTCAAAATCATATTAATAATTAACAACATAAATTCAATCTCAATGGTACACAGTTGAGGATCGCCATAGTAAATTATATTTTCTAAGAAATAACAAACTGGCAGCGGACGTCTAATAATTAAATTTTTGGGCCTTTTTTTAATACCATGGGGAAACATTCGTATCCTATTCGCTATAATGTAGCTTTCTAATGTTGAAATAATTTGTGCCGTAAAAGCGTAACAAACCAACTTACTTTGGCATTTCTAATATTAGTTAGGATTTGTTAATTATTCAACGTTCTGCCACGTTTTTAACTGAACATTAAATTTAACAATCGTCCGTGGTATAAATTTGTTGAGCATTTCAAGTAGGTAGTAATTGTCCTTTCGCATTCTGTTAATGCTCTAAAAAGATTCCTCAATCGTGCCGAGACTCAAATGGAAGAAAATTTCCTCTTTTGCGGATATCATTCGATTTCGAAGATTCGGGTAGATTAGAGTGCGTTGGATTGACATCGGCCAAACTTTTTCTCAGTTAATTGCTTGGGATGTCTTTGTTTTCATGGTTTTCATAAAAAAAAGAATATTGAGCCATGTGGTGACGGCAGAGTAGAATACAAATTGTCACCGTTCGTTCCTCTTATACCACCTAGCAATAGCAATGCACTGCGACTATTGTGCCCGATAAATGGCAATAGGCTCGCCACCTATTACATGGGACCTAACATTATTGGCGAAGCGTGGGTGCTAGTTCACATCTACCTGCCCCTTCGGGGATATAGGCATGAGGTATGTGATGCCACGCTACAACAAAGGTATGTATGTAAGAATATTGTGGTTCTTTGGTTTCTTGACAACAATGGGTATCAGTCTTCTTCTCTTCCTGCCCTGTTCCCAGTTTTTCTGGGGTCGGCGCAGTATGTTTCCTCTTCCATTAATATCGGTCAAACGCCATCATGCCATCCACACCTTTTTGATGCATATCATCTATACACATCAGAAAGGTGCTAGTGATGAATTTATGTATAGAAAAGTAAAAGAGACGCAAAGGATCACGTCGAGAGACCGATCAATGGAGAGAGTGATTGGGGATGACCACATTCTTTCCAATCCATACTGCTCTAGGTTTTGGCTTACGGTTTACTGCCAGCGGCCTGCCTGACACCAACCCTCTTTGCGGGTATCAGTATTCATTTAAATTCTTACTGAAGACAAGTAAACGACAGATGCGATTGATAGAAATGCAACTAAATCATGAAATGGTCGGCCACATCATGAAGTGATCAATTCAATGATCTGGCCACGACATATGTATCATCATCATCATCACCAGCCCTTTTAATGTCCCAACTGCTGGGGCACGGGCCTTCCCTATGGATGGCAGAATATAGGGAGAGATTGGGCCGTAACCCACCACGCTGGCCTAGTGCAGGTTGGTGGGTATTAACGACTGCAGATGCAGCCGGGACCACCGGCTTTACGTGTCTTCGGAAGCACGGAGGAACTCGTGATAATACATTTTTGGTCACCCATCCAATGACCGGCCTAAACGACATTGCACTGCACTAGCGAGTTCCTCTTATGTATGAATATCCATAATCTCATTCGTAATGCTTTATATTTTCACAAACACTGGATACACTTTTTCAAACACCAATAAGTGGACAATAACGCATGAGCGAGTAATTCTATACTCCAGTTGTGTTCGGTAGTGTTTTGGACTGGAAATGACATGAAATCGAATTTGCAATTGACAGCAGACACACATCCAGCGAGTAACAAGAAAATATAGAAGAAAAAATGTGTCCCGTTTACGAGAGAAGGGGTTTCCAGTAAACATGTAAGTACTCAGTATGCTATTTTAAATTCGATGTTGAATATTAATGTATCACTATCTACGCTATGTCCCTATCTGTTCTGTGGGTATCTTACGACTCATTATCTTATCTAATAGTAATAATAAATTGTTTATTTCCAAAACCTTAAGGCCCGTATTCTGAAAAGACACTTGCACGTGAATCACGTTTTAAATTATGTTTAGCATGGACACTTTATTCTAGAACAATATTTAAGTATCAATTCATTGATCTCTATTTACGTTTATTCTGAAACGTCACTCGGATTACAATCGATAGGTATTTAAATCGAGATTTAAGCTATGATCGCGCAAAACACCTCATTGCCACGCTTGAGTAGAGTTATTATCCTATATTGCAACACCTTTTCGCACTTATAAAGGTAGAATCGGGATGTCTCGACTCAAAAATTTGAATATAAATTTACGTAAGTCAAGCTTGATAGCCGTTTTGGAATAAAACATTAATTTAAGTAAGGATACTATATTTAAGCAATAATCACTTGAATTCAAATTTAACTAAACTTAAGTGCCGTTTCAGAATACAGGCCTAAAACTAGTACAGATATCATACTGCCGCTACACTAAGCATTAGCTTGTCTCATAGCGGCCATTTTGTTTTTACATAGAGGGTATTTGGTTTGGACGCATAGTGTCTGTTTTAGTTTCAGACGTTATATAAAAATATGAAAAATTAAGTACAAAAATACAATTACATAGGTACAATTTTTTAAGCTAGTTTTAAAATTAACTTTAGTAATTCTGTTTATTAACATGCTGATTACGTTTACAATTAAGCCTCCCTGATACTACTCTTGATACTTAACTTAGCAACATACTACGGTCGAGGTGCCCGATAGATAGCAATGGGCTGGCACTCAAAATAGGGACCTAACAGAGTTAATTTATCTCTGCATACCCTTCTCGGATAAATATTAGTAATTTATGTATGAATGTGGTAAATACGAATTAAATTCTAATAATTTGTAACATTCCCTTGTAAGCGTTTATATAATGCCACTCATCTGGTATTAGGTGTGAGGTGGTGTGAGGGGGATAATGATGATGCTTTATTTATTTTGTCGGTACTGTAAAGCTACCTAATTGGAATCTGGAGTTCCTAACTGAAATCTAGCTAGCAGTAGAAATTTCTTGTCTTTAGTAAATATGAATAGAATACGTCTAGCCATCCTAAGGTTTGTTGTTGATAATTGTTATTAATTTGTACTAAAATTTTGATTTTAATTAGAACAATATAAATGTTAGAAAAATTCTTTGCACTAATTTTTCTAACATTTATATAATGTCTTCCCGTATCAAAACTAAAATTTTTCTAACTTTTGCTAACCGCCATTATCTCTGTATTTTGTACCTACTAGTTACGCGGTTCAAATAAATTACATGCGTTCACTTTTTCACTGTGACAATGTTGCATGGTAAAATATCTAGCTACGAACTTTTGTTTGTATTGCCTGATGAGTTGTTTGCGTAGTAAACGAGAACCGTATTTATTAAATATTCCCGTCTTACTCAGTTTTGCTGTACGCTACGAAACTAACTTTTTTTTTTTTCTTAGATCCATGCCTCCTAATACAGAAACGTTACCCACTCAAAGTCTGAGTCCTGCTTAAAATTTAAGTATTGTCAAAATTGACGTTTTTCCATACAAATTGGATTGATGACAGGTATTGTCTACTTAACTAATAAGCAGTGCTCAAAATTCGAGTAGCGTTTCTTTATTCGGGGATATACGAGTAGTCCATTACAATGAGCATAGTTGAAAACATAAACTATTTTTTCCTGCCTTCTTTACGAGTGCAATTGAATTGAATAAATAAAGGTTCACCATTATACATACATACGTATTATAGCTCACATCTGTCAATCTCAGAAACGATAGATAAATCTGTATTAACACCTTTGTTACACCATGTTCAACAAAATAATATAAAACTGATAGTGCGAACAGAATAGACAACAAAATGTATAACTGCCGCACTCAGAGACGTCAAATAACGATAATGAGTACTTAACGTCAAAAAATGACAATTCAAAACTAGTCGCTATTCTTGTAGGGTCTAGATCTATGGTCTTGATTTGAATGAAAATTTTTGACATTATATACTCATAAAAGTTAATTGACGTCTCTGAGTGCGGCAGTAAGTATTACATTTGTCATATCTGCTAAATGTGTATAAGTATTACAGCTGTCATATTGTCTGCTAAAATCATGCTATATACATTACAAAATAAAGTTATCGACCTTAAGTCAACAATCCTTTGTCTTCCCATAATAATGTGCATGCATCAATGTTCTAATCGGATATAACCGTATTTGGATCGGCGTAATTAATCTCAGCTGGACCTGTAATCCATCTTCAGCAGGACCGATAGTGGAGCGAAGCAGGGCATCCATCTAGAGGGACCCTGGATTTATCAAAACGTCACGTGTCGACTCCGAATTTATTGTCTAACGAATTATTATATATAATTACAGCAGATACAGACAGAAAGATGGTATAAACGCAGTAGTCATAAATGGGGTTGCGTGTTGTAATATTTTTAATAAAAAAAAGATTTTTTTCGTCACACATACATACATACATAATTCACGCCTATATCCCCGAAGGGGTAGGCAGAGGTGAACTAGGACCCACTCTTCGCCAATTATACTAGGTCCCATGCATTAGGTGGCGAGCCTATTGCCATTTATCGGGCACAAAAGTCGCAGTACTTTGCTAGGTGGTAAGTATAAGAGGAACGCTGCTGCCCATTCGTCGTCACTGATTTATCCTTAGTCGCCTTGTACGACACCCACGGGAGAGATTTGGGGTGGCGACAATTGTATTCTACTCTGCCGTCGGCTTATCGTCATGATAGAGCTAAACTACGCTAACCATCGGAAAATAAAATTGAAACAAAAGTATTATCTCAAATTTCAAAGTATATAGATAAATGATTAGTAGTTATGAAATTTATTATTAAATAATCACTAATAATAATCGAATTCGAATCGGCAAAGCCGCTTGGGTCGAATGGTTAGATCGGTGGCTACAGGCCAAGAGGTCCCGGGTTCGAATCCTGGTAGGGGCAAATCTTTGTAACGAACACAGCATTTGTTCTCCAATCATAGTCTTAATATGTTTATAATAACATTAGTTTGTGATAATTATAACAAGAATGCCTTTGATCATTCTGCATTACTCTTTGATCCTTACCTACCTTGTCTCGCCACGGAAATTTGGGGTGGTTACAGTTTTTATTGTCATCACCAAACTTTCACCACCATTGCCTCTCTCGAGGCCTACAAGACGACTAAGAGTTATTATATACAGAGAAATGTGCAATTTACTTTGATGTTAAGTATGTGTGTGTCATCACTCATCACTAATGTCCCCACTGCTGGAGCACGGGCTTCCCTATGGATGGAAGATAGGCAGATTGGGCCATAACACACCACGCTGGCCCAGTGCGGGTTGGTGGGTATTAATGACTGCAGATGCAGCCGGGACCAACGTCTTAACGTGCCTTCCGAAGCACGGAGGAACTCGAGATAATATATTTTTAGTCGCCCATCCAATGACCGGCCTTGTAAACATTGCTTAGTTTACGCAATCACAGGCCAAGTGTGCTATGCCACTGCGCTAGCGAGCTCCTCGAGCTCCGCGAATGTGTGTGTGTGTAAAATAGTATTTGGCTCTGCCGTCACCACACTGCGTAAATTGTACCACATTTATTATTCGAAAGAGCTTCCACTGAAAACATTAGGTACTGGCCCTGAAATTATAATAGATAGAATTATAATTAGATACATAAATCACGCCTATATCCCCGAAGGGGTAGGCAGAGGTGAATTAACACCCACTTTACCTGAAATTATACGTTGGACAAACTGAGGCAGAGACATCTATAGTTTAGGTTTCATAAATGTTGTAGTCGTGATGGGAGAAAACGTTTAATTGAATTCCTCTTCTTCCTCGCTTCCTCATGACTGAGGGTCGTGACCACTTGAGGTCGTGATTTTCTGCACCAAGGCTTCTTCACTGCACACGATCTTCCGCCTTCCGGATTAAAGCCTGAATAGTTCCCTGGCAGGCGTCCTTCACGGCATCTGTCCACCGCTCACACCACTCCTTTTCCTTCCACGTGGGCAACCACAGTGATCTTTTCCAAGCTATCTGGTTCACGCCTGGCCACGTGACCGAAGTACTGCAGGATCCGCTGGAGGCAAATGGTTGATAAGCGGCACTTGATCCGTAGTTCGGCCAGAATCAAGGCATTGGTGCGACGCGCAGTCCAAGGTATTCGCAACATTTTGCGCCAGCACCACATTTCGAATGCGTCAATCCATCTCCGAAGTCGCGCCTTCAGAGTCCAAGTTTCTGAAGCGTACAGAAATATAGAGAAGATCAGGCTTCTCATTAGCTTCGTTTTGGTTCTTCTGCTAATACTTCTGTTCCTCCAGATCTCTAGTCGCTTCGCCGCTGCCTTTGCAATCTGGGCTCGCCATAACACCTCCTTCTTACAGTCACCGTCCACAGCAACCAGAGATCCCAGATAGACAAATTTGTCCACCGTATCAAGGTCAGACAGCTCTCCCGTTCGTTGTAACGCGCCCCCCCAATCCACAAAAATGAGTTTTGTCTTAATTGAATTAGGTTACCGTTATTAGTTTTGTCTATAAGATCCCCACAGCCGTGTGGTGGCGGCAGAGTAGAATATAATTGTCACCACCCCAAATCTCTCCCATGGGTGTCGTACAAGACGACTAAGGATAAATCAGTGATGAGGAATGGGCAGCAGCGTTCCTCTTATACCATCTAGCTATGTACCTACTGCGACTTTTGTGCCCGATAAATGGCAATAGGCTCGCCACCTATTTATTACATGGGACCTAACATAACTGGCGAAACGTGGGTGCTAGTTCACCTCTGCCTACCCCTTCGGGGATATAGGCGTGATTTATGTATGTATAAGATCCCTGAGGAAATGTCAAAAGACTTCAAACAACACTTTTGAATTAATAAAGAAAAAGAGACCTTTCCTGAAAAAAAATTCTGACATTTTTTTCAGGAAAGGTTTCGGAAAAATATTTTTTCGTGATGCTTGAATTAGGATTGGAACTCAGGAAACAGGACAACCTGATTGACCGAGTGGTACAGGCCCGGAGTTCGATTCTCGCACCGAGACAATAGTTTTACGACAACTTTCTGACCTATTTTTTTTATTAACGTTTCTAACATCATTGTTATTATTGTTTTTATTATTAAACCTCTTTATTTCCTATAACTAAATTTCATAATTCATTTACCAATTATTAATTATACATGCATTTTATATAATAATATTATTCAATTTTAAAAAATAAATTTCATATAAATTATTAATATTTAAAGGCATGCAATATAATTATAGGACCCCTCTGCGGGTAAAGGCCTTCTCCATTTTACTCCATATCTTTCTGTCTCTGCCTTGGTGATTCATTCATTTCCAACAAGCTTTTTAATTTCCTCTATCCATCTTTCTTTTGGTCTCCCTCATTTCTGACATTATTTAAAAAAATTAAATTATAATTTAAAATAACATTTTTAGGTACCTACATAAGAAATATTTATGCTCACTTGAATCACTACACCATTTACTAGCACCTTCTCCATGTGACGGATGATAAGAATCAAAAGGGAGTGGGCGGTTTGATGAAGTCTGGCCTGTGTGAATGCGACAGAAAATATACTGCGCTGACCCCAGATAAACTGGAAACAGGGCTGGAAGAAGACTTAACTGCCGCACTCAGAGACGTCAAATAACGTTAATCAGTACTTAACGTCAAAAAATGACAATTCAAAACTAGTCGCTATTCTTGCCGGGTCTATGGTCTAGATTCGAATGAAAATTTTTGATATTAAATACTCATTAAAGTTAATTGAAGTCTCTGAGTGCGGCAGTTAGGGCATGTTTCACAATCGACAAGTAAGTTCGAAGTAACTTACTTTGCAGCGCAATTGACATATATTTCATATTACAACTGTCAAATGATCTGCGAAGTAAGCTACTTGGAACTTACTTGTCGATTGTGAAACAGGCACTTATTGATAGTTACAGATTTTAATGTGCCTTACTGTTATTTTATTGTGTTTTAAATTCATACATAAATCACGCCTATATACCCGAACGGCTAGGCAGAGGTGAATTACCACCCACGTTTCGCCAATGAGCTATTAATCGGGTACTGAAATCGCCGTGTGGTGACGGCAGAGTAGAATACAATTGTCACCACCCCAAATCTCTCCCGTGGGTGTCGTACAAGGCGACTCAGGATAAGTCAGTGATGAGGAATGGGCAGCAGCGTTCCTCTTATACCACCTAGCAATGTACCTACTGCGACTTTTGTGCCCGATAAATGGCAATAGGCTCGCCACCTATTTATTACATGGGACTTAATATAATTGGCGAAACGCGGGTGCTAGTTCACCTCTGCCTGCCCCTTCGGGATATAGGCGTGATTTATGTATGTATGTATGAAATCACAGTACGTTGCTAGGTGGTATAAGAGGAATGCTACTGCCAATTACTCATCTATGTCTTTACCCTTAGTCGCCTTGTGCGACTGTTACTGATTCAGGTTCTGTGTAAAGGGTAAAATAGTCACATTGACATGACCTTACTAGGATTAACAAAATATTTAAAAAAAAAACCTAAACACAGATCTATTTCGGGTATTTTTGACATCTATCAGACTGGTATGGTACGATCGCGTGAAATGAATTGTGCATTTTTTTATTAAGGTTAACTGCTTAAAACCAATTTCCTTTAGTTTTGTAAACAATCCGCTACTAAGTTGTATTGTCAAGTTTATTACTGGAACCGGCTGAAGCGAGTTCTCCGAGAAATTAAATTCAGGTCCAAATTAAATTGTTTCTAGCACCCGGGTATCTTGGCGAGTCGTCTAAGCGTCGGAAGGTGGCTGCAACGGATCATTAGCGGTCTGGGTTACCGGTCAGAGTCTAGCTTATTCTGAAATAGGAAGACAGGAATATACAGCCTGCTCCTTAAGTTAACTTAAGTTACTGCGCTACTGCTGCTTTGCCATGTGGTTACTTATAGGTTAAAACGGGAATTAACGCGATTATGTAGGCTTTTTAATGCCTGGCGTAAATGATAAGAAATATAAAATTTATGAAAATAATATCTGTAATAACATACATACATACATAAATCACGCCTATATCCCCGAAGGGGTAGGCAGAGTTGAACGAGCACCCACATTTCGCCAATTGTGTTAGGTCCCATGTAAAAGATGGCGAGCCTATTGCTATTTATCGGGCACAAAAGTCGCAGTACATTGCTATCACCACACAGCGTATATAATAAATGAAAAGGTTAATACCAACATAATCGCGTTAATTTCTGTTATAACCTATATTGCTCATGCAACGCGAAAGTTTAAAAGTGATCATGTGGTTACAAATTTATACTCCCCAGGGGTTCGAACCCGGGACCTCGGGATCTTGATTCCCGTGGTCGAACCACTAGACCAGGAGGGTGATAAGCGGTGGATAAAGACCTCGCCACATTTTTGAAACCCGACGCGACTCCACATGTACACACCGAACAAACCGGTGTCGCCTCGGATGTATCTACTATATTTCTCCGAACGAAACTTGTCAATCGAACGAGAATAAAACGAAACTTTGGAAGTAACCCTACTCTAGTACATGTTCGGATGCTCAAACGAATAATTTTAAGAGTACTAGTTTATGCTACGATTATACGCGTTACCTTAGTCAAAGTAAATTATCCGTATTGTACCAATGTTAGTTGTCGACCAACTCAAACGTTTCTATACAAACTTTTTAGTTGGTTTCAAGCAAAGAGGATAGTACTAAGAAGGGTTTACGTAAAGAAGACAGTATACTACGGGTTTCAATTATTGTAATAAATTTGCTTTTCGAACACTGCGCTAATACAGTGCTCATTCTACAAGCATTTCTAAGTAGCAACAAGTAACATTTGATTAACAAATTAATGTTCTTTTATATATTGTTCTAATTATTATTACATATACTTACTTATACTCCAGTCACGCTCTAAACGTTCTTCACGCATTGCAGCCTCAATTTTACTCGATGCCATTTTATAATGATTTCACACGAAATTACACTTACGAAAATCAAAAGGTAACAATTTTGGTTTCGTAAAATTTTGGTTGAAAATCCGAACGAATATCTGTCAAATTTGATCACCTTACGAAAATCAAATGGTAGCAAATATTGGTTTCGTCAAATAGAGGTTAAAAATCCAAACAAAAATATGTAAAATTTGAATTTTCTAATCAATTTCAAACAATTTTTGTTCGAACGAAGTTTTGGTCCGATAAAGAATTGTAGTTTCCATTTTCGTTCAATTATAGTAGACCCACTGTCATAGAAAACCAATATATTTGATTCGACTCAACACGCGTCGCGTTACGTCGGGTCGCGTCGTGTTTAAAAAATTTGTTACTGACATAATAAACTTGCGTGTTCTTCAAAAAAAAAAGAAGTAAAGCGAAATTTGTCACGGCGTACAATGCACAGAATGGAGTTCCGTAGTCATAACCATTATCTTGGGGGGTTCCGTGGCACAATGCACCTGTCGAGACCCATTAAGCTCGACAATGGCTGGGTTGAGGCAGTTTGTTTGAAGCGGCGATGGACGCCTAGGGCGCAGTTTTCGCTCTTGGAGTCGCGTCTAGCCGTGGGAGGTTTCTAGAAAAAACTCAATAGTACTTACTCTCTTTGATGATACGAAAACCGGATAACCTCTTAACATTCCGTGGACTTATTATATGGTTGCTATCAAACAATGCTCGCAGTCCCATCATTGGTTACTCCCTCCACTACACGGCACGCCTGAGCCGAAATCCGTGCCTTTAGAGGCACCCTCAAGCCTGACGCTCCCCTGCGATTCATAGCGCCATGCGAGGATCTCCACAGCTATGGGACTCCCCTGGGAGATTTCTGTCGTAGAGAAACCCTCTCATGGTTTCCTCGATTGCAAGGCTCGAGGATCATTAAAGGTTTTCGCCTTTCTTAAAAAGCCCGGTATATGCTGTAAAGGCTTCTCGGTCAACAGCTTAGGTCCTGCAAAAAAAACCAATCGTCGAATGGATAACGAAAAATGCACTATCCTAAGTTCCTCAATGCTCCGGAAGGCACGATAAGATGGAGTTGATCTCCAACGTACTAGCAGTGCATAGGTGGCAAAAGAGAGATAAACATAATGATCTCAGTGATTCAGCGAATCTCAATTCGTTCAGTTGAAGAACTTTGTTGAACATGAATGAACTCTGTTTCGTCATAAGTTATCAAAACTAAATTTCCCTATTAAGGACAAGAGACACTAATAATACTAAATGAATTAAAGCCGCTAGTTCCGCCTAAATGGATACTTTGTTACCGCGAAACATTAATTACGAGGTCCCGCGAGCCATTACAAGCTTGGATGTGAACAAAAGCTTCTAAGAAATAGACGACGAACCCCTAACTCTATTTACAAAGGGGCAACATACGGATTGCATGCATTAGTAGTTTTCAAAATAGAGGTCCCGTGGATTCAATTGTAACAGTTCACTTTCTTGTTTTGGCATTTAACGTAAAAACAAAATGCTTTATTTTTATGTTCTACTTCGGAAAGATGCTTTTACAAGAGTTACACATACATACATACATAAATCACGCCCATATCCCCGAAGGGGTAGGCAGAGGTGAATTCTCACCCGCGTTTCGCCAATTATGTCAAGTCCCATGTAATAGGTGGCGAGCCTATTGCCACTTATCGGGCACAAAAGTCGCAGTACATTGTCAGGACGGTAGTATAAGAGGAACGCTGCTGCCCATTCCTCATCACTGATTTATCCTTAGTCGCCTTGTACGACACCCACGGGAGAGATTTGGGATGGTGACAATTGTATTCTACTCTGCCGTCACCACACGGCTAAGACAAGACAAGAGTTATTATTATAATAATGCGAACACAGAACTGAATGTGAGCAAATGAATTTACTAAGGAATCATTTATAATTTTTATGGATCTTTTGATTGGATTTAAACTTTTCGCCACCTAGGTCAGAGCCTATTACTATCTTTCGGGCACATGAATCGCAGTACTCTAGGTGGTATGAGGGGAAGGCTGCTGTCCATTACTCAACGCTGCCTTTACCCCTAGTCGCCTTGTACGACACCCTCGGGAGAGATGGGGGTGGTGACAAATTGTATTCGGCTCTGCCGTTATAGTCCGGCAACTTCGTTCGCCACCCTCCTTCGTGCGCGACCCTCCTCAGTACGAGACGGTGGCGGGGCACTGTAGATGGTAGCGGGGGCAAGAGATGCGGGGAGGAGCGAGTTTTCCCTCCTCCCCGCATCACTCACCCCTGTCAACATCCAGAGCGCCCCGTCCCCGCCACCGCCCCTCATACCGCAGGAGGGTCGCGCATGAACTTGTCAGTCAACACGGCGGACTATACAACACTGCACACGGCACAACTTTATACCGCATCCATTATTCCTCCGCAACGTAGCTCTGGCGGGCAGATATTATTTTTAATTAAAGTTAAAATTAACAACTTCTGGACCATATACTAATGGATAAAACTCACCACACGCTATTTAAAGGGTAATTAACACTGAATAATGCGGTAGTTGGGAACAGATTAGTTTTCTGCTGAGGACGTAAGTAACGCTTGCATGCAGCGGAAATAGGCGTTTATTTTGGATGCGTCTTACTTCAGAACTTTTATTTCTTTATTTATGTATATAGGCAGAGCGTTTGGCCACAATCATGCCCGATGGAAAACAATGATGAGGCCTAAGATGGTACACGCTCGCCTAGAAGAAGCCTGTACATCAGATTATTGGGCAAGAAGATTGTCGTCGAAATAAAGAAATAAGATTTTAAAAATAAAGAAAATAACATACATACACATACATAAATTACGCCTTTATCCTTGAATGGGTAGGCAGAGGTGAACTAGCACCCATTTTCGCCAATTATGTTAGGTCCCATGTGATAGGTGGCGAGCCTATTGCCATTTATCGGGCAGCGGACAGCGAAATAAAATATCTCATAATCTCTTCTAGCGCCTATTATAGGTACTCGTAAATCGACTTCCATGTTGGCCTCGGAGCTAAAAAATAATGTACCTAGACTGGGCCGATCTGAGGTGAGTATGAGAGAGACATAGGGGGTGACCATGGTATAATTATTAAGGTCTTCCGTTAACATTATGACATTTGGATTTTATAGGAAAAACAGGCGTGATTAATGAAAATATAAATTGTAAATCCTGCAAATAATTTAACATCGAATTTTACGTATTTTAGAACCTTAAATACGGTAAATTCACGAAAATCCGAAGGAAATTCAGCAATGTTGCTTGGACTAGAAGCAATTTACTTCTCGCGGACATCTTCCACTGTTAAAGGATTCATGAGGAGCCCTGGAGATTTATGAGGTTTCATAACGCTGTAAAGCTTATCAAATTTATATTTGGTTACGTACCTACTGCTACGCAAGCTTTGTATTTCACAGGGTTACTGAATAAAAATGCGAATTGCATAATCTTCTTAGCGAAATATCATGCATGGAATTTTATTTTTCGAGCATCTGTGTTTTTTAGAAATCCCACCTTTTTTTGTTTTGATTTTTCCTGTTGCGAGTAATCAAAGGGGTCTTTTCACGCAGCAAAGCATGACGCTCTTCTCTGTTTGTACATAAATTTGGAAATGCATAGGCTTGCATGTTAAGAAGGGTTATCGAATTATCTGGGCTGGTGATCCAAGATATCTGAAGATCCAAGGTCGATAATCGCACCAACTACATCAAGTATGAATAGCCAACAATAATGAAAGCAAAGGAACATTTTTCGTAAAGCCATGTCAGTCAAAGTTCTTTCCGTCCGTCTTTCCTATCATTAAAATATTATAAAAGATCAAACTTATTTTCACGGCGATATTGAATACCGTCGTCTTATTATGTGCGAGAGCATATGTCGGTAACAAAGCTTCGTCGTACGCATACGTTCACAATACCTATACAAAACGTAATATGTGGGGTTCATCCTTGACTTTATTAATAAAACGTGTGAGTAGGGCTTTAAGAATATTACAGGTAACGGAAAAAGCTTGTAATGTTGGCAATAGAATTCTTTATTAAACTGTAAGCTATTATGAAACAAAAAAGTATTTTTAGTCTGTTTTTTTCTAAGTGGCTTCTAAAGACATTGAAACGAAATTAGAGGTATTTGCATTATAAGTTCTTCACTATTACAAGATTGAACTATCCATCATTACCCCTCTAAGATACAAGGCCCTAATTAAGAAGACATACAGGGTTAATGGCTCATCATGCCCTGCCACAAGGTTGGTGGCCAATAATTATTAAGCTGTGTGGTGATAACGTACCTCGTCTACCTCGACGACATACCGGATACCTCTATCACTCCGCGGATGTCATACAGGGCAAGTAAGGTATTTGGGGTGGTGACAATTGTAATCTACTCTGCCGTTACCACACGGCTTCATGATTATTTATACATACATACATAAATCACGCCTATATCCCTGAAGGGTTAGGCAGAGGTGAACTAGCACCCACGCTTCGCCAATTATGTTAGGTCCCATGTAATAGGTGGCGAGCGTATTGCCATTTATCGGGCACAAAAGTCGCAGTAGGTACATTGCTAGATGGTATAAGAGGAACGCTGCTGCCCATTCCTCATAATGATTTATCCTTAGACGCCTTGTACGACACCCACGGGAGAGATTTGGGGTAGTGACAATTGTATTCTACTCTGCCGTCACCACACGGCCGTTATTTATTGTTATTTATGTAGTATGTAAATACAATAGCTGCAATTGCCGACATTTATATATTATAAGTTTCGACATGCCTTGAGCGTTTGAAAAAAGACGAACCAACACATTTAGCAATAAAGAAGCATGACAAATGTAACTTTTCATATCGCTGTAAATTAATAAATGTCGTCTTCGCGCTCTCATAAGGCTGCGTGTAAACGGACCGTTTTTATTGTTACCCCTCTTTTCTTTATCACATGTGTAATAACAAAGTTGCTTAAAATTCGGGACAGAGTTCCCATTACCCTATCACACGCGTGACAGACAGACTGGAGATAGCACCGGCTTCGTGACAAATGTGTTATTTGTAGGGTGACCATGAGAATTATGTCGAAGGTTTGGAGACAGTTTTAATATTGGAAAACTTACAGCTGATGTTATTTTAGGAATGGAGTTTAGCGATCACGTATTTGCGTGCCATTTTAAAGTCTGCAGATTACGAATTCTCCAGCAATTTTAGATACTTCAAATCACACTGCTTTTCAATACCAAGCTTATAAATTCAGCTATTTCGAACTAATGGAAATTCAAACTATTTTCGATCATTTGTCAAGCTGTATGCATCTCATGCTGATTCTGGAGTTAAAAAAATTAAAGTAATTTTATACTATTACTCACTTTTTTATTACGTTTCAGCAAGCGAAAAACGGAGGAGCTCACTCAATTCGTACCCGTATGTTTTAAAAAAAAACTTTTTATAAAACTTACGTAATACACATAGATAGGTACCTACTGCGATAGAGTTAGAAAATATGGGTGTTAATACACCTCTGCCATTTCTGGGCATACAAGAGCGTGACTAATATTTTACAGATGAAAAACTCAGCTCTATACAATATTTTAATGTCAACCAACCATGGTCACCCTATTTTTTCTAACCCCAATTAGAGTAAAACTCTTTCTTATTCCATAAGCGTGCGGCCCTCAAATGAACGCTGTGGAGTGAGAGGTACCTTGCGGCATTTTTTCGAGAGGAATGAATAATTTGAATAAACTAATAGATTGTAATATTATCATGTTAAACATATCTCAATTTTCTAAAATATTCTTTCATGCTCGCCTAGGAGCGAAAAAATATCGTAGACTACTCACCCCAGGGGTGTTGTAAAAGTTGACTAAGGGAGATTGCACGGTGTACACCAATGAGTACCTTGAGCCACCCGAATGGTGGAGGGTAAACTACCAACAACAGCATACCCAAGGAGGTCGGTATAAGGCAGGCGACTGGCTCTAAAACCTAAGACAAAACCTTGAACAGTATAGATTGGAATGTTGCCATCCCAATCACTCTCTCCGCTCATTGGTCTCTTAACGTGGTCCTTTCCTTCACTTTTCTATACATTCGTTCATTACTAGCACATTTCCGTGATGGACGATATTAATTTAAAATTAGTGGATGGCTTAAGGATCTCTGATTGGAAAATGAAACATACTGTACCGACCTCAGGTAAACAATGGGAACAGAGCAGGACGAAGTAGAAGACGATTTATGGGATATAAAGATGAAATAATCGTAATTATTCATTTCACATTTCATAACGTTCCCAATTTGAAGGTCCGTATACGTCTTAATAAATATACACAACCGGTGAATATTATGTAATAAAACCTCGTTTTTGGAACGTCGTAAGCTTTTATAGGCATGTACTAAATTATCCCGTATGTTTTATCGTTATACGCATAACTCTATAAAACGGCCAAATGAAAAGCAAAATAATCTTATCTTATCTTGGCAAATGTACAGCTAGCAAAAACGTAGCTGAATATTTACAGTTGCTTGTTATTTTATAGAATCCATTAATTTTGTATTACCTTTCACAATTTTTTTTTTTATATAATTCGGGTTGAGATTTTTGAAAAGGTTACCAATTTTTGCTACTGACCGTACCAACGACAGACAAATTAATAAACGTAGAAATATTTATTTGCTATTTCAAAGACCAATGAGCTCGATGGATGTGATCCGCATACTTAGATACGGCTTATATAAACTAAGCAATTTTTGTGGACTGATCATTAGATGTAAGTATTAAGGAAAGAGAGCCCAAAGCAGATATAATGTCTAAAGTAGGCACTCTCGTATTAAAAACCGATATACACCTGTTAGCCTTATTTAATCCTGTCTTAAAGATAGATACATCTGGGGGCCTACCGCCTAACTCGATTGCTAAAGCAAAAGCTATAGTTTATGACGTCATGCTTTCATTTCGGACTAAATGTACCTTAACTATTAGCGATAGCTTTGAACGAATGATCACCGATTGATTTTGTATGAATTTAGCACAAAATCCGTGCCGCCTAAAAATTCAGGATGGCTGCTATAGCCGTAAGCAGTGCATTACACTATAGCTATCATCAGCAATCGAGTTAGGCGGTAAGCCCCCTGGTAATTGAAATTCAATTACGATGCAGGCAATTTTACACACAAAAAGATCCGTTTTGGGCAGTATGACCGTTTTGGCCCCGTTTCCCTATATTACTGAATTTCGAGAACAAGGCTGTAAGTAGCAGTTAGGATTATGTTACTGACTGTATATACAACCTTTAGCATTAACTTCATGACATTATCACATTAATTTTTTTTCTGTTATCTGCATTGTGATTTAATGGATATATTGTTTAAACAAACAATTCTGAGTAAACACTCATAACGATGTAAAATTTGTCAGACCTATTAAATAAATAAATCTGTAAACGCCGATAAGAATTATTTCGAGCCTACTATGACAACGTTGCAATTAATACTTTTTATCGACCGGTCGTGACTCTAGCTACATTTCCAAATAATTCCAACAAACAGTTATTCCCCTATTCGTATTGAAACCACCGACAAACGGTTATTCTATCCGTATTGAAACCAAACATTGCACCCGCATAAACTTTTTAATTCGGAAAAATGGAAAACAAAAGGCACTCATTGTGTTATGAAAACAAATACAATTTATTATTCGAGGGAAAACCAGAGTGTTTTCGCCATTCCCAAATCTGATTAGGAGCGCGGTTTTATGGAACGGCACCATGCCACAGTGAACCAGCCCCGGAAAATTGTTTAAGTCGGATTGAATTTCCAACGGTCGCGATTCACCGAAACACATTTTGCCAATTAGGGTTTCGCTGATAAGCTCGAATGCTCAATCAACAATCAAGTATAAACTAATATTCGTAAAGGTTTGATTTAAAAAAACATGTGCTTTGGCGGGATATTAAACGTCTATATCAGCTGCATCTCACAAACTTAACGCAGCGTTCTACGTGAGCGATATCGATGCAGTCGATTTGTTATATCATCAAGATCAGGTAAAGTGTAAATACTTGATCGAAGGATATTGGAGTGAATTGCTTACCACATAAGACAAAGAAATAAAACCTTTTCCAAGATACTTTGCCGCATTTCTTTAACGGATTGTGGCAACCATTTTTTAGCATTAACGCAAATCATTTTTCGGCGAAGCGATCTTCGGCTAAAGACGAATCAAAATTACGTCACTCGGCGTATTTGCTTGAGAATCGTAAATTTTCAGGAAACTCCGTTTCACGTGTTCCCGGCAATCGATTCAATCCAATATACGGAATTTTGCGAGCGTAAGAACGATAGCTTAATTCGAAGGAGGATATAATAAATCGCTCCGTTTCTGGTACACCAATGGTCTTCACTATGAATACTGTTCGTGTATAACTGTATAACTTTGCTATTTTTTTTTCGTACATACCTACTCGCCTATTTAATTTATCCCCAAAGGGTTAGGCATAGGTACACCAAACAATCACGATTCGCCAACTATGTTAGTTCCTATATAATAGGAGGCGTTAAAGCCTCTTTATAGAATTTACATTGTATTTTTGATTTATTTTCCTAAAGAACTTCCTTTGCTTTTATTTTCTTGTTAATTATAAATATTTAGGGCCTGTTTCACAATCGACAACTAAGTTCTAAGTAGCTAACTTCGCAAATCAATTGACAGTTGTAATATGAAATATATGTCAATCGAACTGCTAAGTAAGCTAGTTTGAACTTACTTATATTAGCCCTAACTTTAATTCCTCCAAAAGTATTATTATAGCCTATATTTAAAACCACTAAGTAGGTACTTAGTTTTTAGGAAAATAAGCACAATCCGCGGAAATGAATAAAAAAACAATATTACAGCGGATTAAGGCTTCATGACTAGCTTTGGCATAAACAAGGCCGATTTTATCAGCGTAATCTGCAAAACAGACCGCTTGGCACCTTTCTTTCCATAAATGAATAGAATTGACAGAGTTTTTATTTCTTTTACCCGAGTCATTATAGACTTTTATAGCACCATAATGCGATGTTGTTTGTCTCAGTTGGAATGGAAACATCACGCCTATTTATCCCCGAAGGGGTAGGCAGCGGTGAATTAACATTCACTTTTCGGCAAATGCTTAGTCCCATATAATAGGATTGCCATCTATTGGACTCATACATTGCAGTATATTGACTAGGTGGTAACACCCACGTTTCGCGACAAAGCTTTTTGGTACACAACGGTCAATCTTCGTTTGATTCGGAGATGGAAAATTCTACTTTTTTTTCACATTTCCAGCCAACACGGAAGACAGACACGATATAAAATTACATTTTATCACAGTTCAATTATAGCTCCCAGAATAATAAAAAAATATCGATTTATTATTACCAATTGGAAATTTGAAACTGTAAGTCAGGAAAGCGATTTTTTTTGTTGTGAAATTCAGTCGCATTTTAATGCTTATCAAATAGATAAGATTCCAATACAAATTCCAGTTCGAGTTGGATTCTTTGTTCTGCTTCACGAGCTTCATTGTTCAAGGTTGTTACAAAATTTGCAACTTATATTCCAGTCTGTATGCTGTATGTGTACATGTACCTTTATTGATACAGACAGTACCTACTGTCCGTATCGATAAACTTGTTGTGGCTTCGCTTGCGGTAATGTCGCTTGTTATAATAAATAGCCTATAGCTTTTCTCAACAAATGGCCTATCCAACACAAAATATTTTTTCAATTTGAACCAGGAGTTTGTGAGATTAACGCGTTTTACCAACCAACCAAACAAACCCTTCAGCTTTATAATATTAACATAGATAAATAAATATAGAACAGATTCTAGGCTCAGTCGAGCTGTAACCCACGGCTCATAGGTCACAGGGTCTTCCCCAGAACAAACACACAACCTTGCCACGCCGGCCGGACCCACGAGCGATTTTTCACCTTTCATGAATTTTGTATTTCAATTCAGCGGGTGTAGGCACCTTCGGAGGATTTGCGTTGGCGTCGATTAGGGTCAGAGAGAGAGAAATGGCGAAAGGGACTGGAATGATTTGTGAAATGTACTAAGGGCTCGGTTGCAGCATTTTTCACTGTCGGCGGCCACTCCGGCCGGTCTCGGGGTGGTGCGTGCCAAATTACACATTCCGCGACCACGCTCTGTGATACCGACAGTCTGGGACGTTAGCGGGCGACATGAATGATATTCGAGAGAAGCCCGGCTGGCATGGCCACCGATACATGATAATATGATAATAATATATGATAAAGCCATTTACACCCCTATTCACAAACAATACTTGTATAAGTAAAGAAGCAACACTGTGCGAAGTAAGACATTTCTCAATGCGTTTTGCCACTCAAATATTGTCTATGAATAGGTTTTTGGGACCCTGTGCGTTAACGCACCTCATAGTGATGTTTATGAATACGGATGTTAGATAGATAGATGTACTCTTTATTGCAAACCAAATTAAAAACAAAACAAAAAAATACTTAATAGAGTGCGCGCCAGATAAGTCCGCGTGTGGTCAAAATTGGGACTAAAATTTTGTTTGTCTACAAGTGTCAATGTTCGCCACCCCTCGCGCGCAGACTTATCTGGCGCGTACTCTACTACTACAATAAAAGTTATACAATTGGCGGTCTGATCGCTATGAGCGATATCTTCTTCCAGGCAACCTTTGAATGGACAGGATTTTAAACATCGCGTATTTTGAGGATATTCATGGTGCACTAACAGAACACAAACATAACGATACTAACCATAAATAAATACTCGAATACATACTTATAAAGCTACATACATAGAAACATGCTCAAATAAATACATTTATCGCTTAGAACTGTCAAAATTGCATTGTTTTTTGACAGTTCAAAGCGACATAATAAATGGCTTTCTGCCGCACTCAGAGACGTCAAATAACGTTACTGAGTATTTAACGTCAAAAAATGACAATTCAAAACCAGTCGCTATTCTTGCCGGGTCTAGATTTGAATGAAAATTTTTGACATTAAATACTCATTAAAGTTAATTGATGTCTCTGAGTGCGGCAGTTTATCAATTATCGTGTTTCGGTGGTCATGCTAGCCGGGCAGAGAGAGACCAGAGAAGGATATTCTGCTTTGCCATCACCACAATACACTCATCAAAAATGTCTAAGGATATTTTGTGTACACTAACTTCATGTTCTATGCGCCTCCATTCTTACACTGCCATATTATTTTGCAGTTTCTCAATGACTTGCTGAATTACGGTCATCCGTCGTAACATTGATTGAATTGCATAGAAATCGTCAGTATTTTGGAATTATCGCTGATACAACAGAAATTGAAGTCAATAAAATATCCTCAGACAAAGTTTATGATAGTATTTAACAGTTTTTGGTTAACAACAAAATCGGGGACGAGTCCAATAATAAAATACTAGTGGTCGCCCGCGGCTTCACTCGCGTTAATGTCGGTTACTAAAAACAGCCTATATCCTTCCTCAATAAATAGACTATCCAACACAAAAAGATTTTTTAATTTGATTCCATAGTTCCTGGGGTTAGCGCGTTCAACCAACCAAACAAACAAACAAACTCTTCAGCTTTATAATATTAGTATAGAAGTATAGATTAACTCACTGTCGAATCTCACTCCCGCGTGTCCCAAAGTTTTTACGTGTGACCAACTTCTAAAAGGTATCACTTAGCGAGTCCGACACTAGTCCTTAGGGCATGCATAAAGTAGGCTCGAAGAAACTTTCTCATCTAACTTGGCTCATGATACAAAGATTATCGCCTGCCCTAAGCGTAAAGGGGGGCAAAAGTTAATAAGCCGCGTAAACTTAGATTGGGCGCGGTAATGATATTTGGGCCGAATCACCTGACTTTTTGAAACGATAAGTGGCAGTTACGCCCACCGAATCAGTGGCCCTAGCCTAAAGGCCATCTATTCGAACGCATAGAAAACATATGTATGAAACTGACGTATTACTGGGAAAACATAACGTCAATTTCATGCTTTTGTATTCTATGCGTTCGAATAGAAAAGCCACTTGGCCCTCTGTTCAATGTTTTCGTTTAAATACATACATACATACATAAATCACGCCTATATCCCCGTAGGGGTAGGCAGAGGTGAACTAGCACCCGCGTTTCGCCAATTATGTTTGGTCCCATGTAATAGGTGGCGAGCCTATTGCCATTTATCGGGCACAAAAGTCGCAGTACATTGCCAGGTGGCAAGAGGAACGCTGCTGCCCGTTACTTATTGCTGTCTTATTAACTCTTACTGCTGCACTCAGAGACGTCAATTAACTTTAATGAGTATTTAATGTCAAAAAATTTCATTCAAATCTAGACCATAGACCCGGCAAGAATAGCGACTAGTTTTGAATTGTCATTTTTTGACGTTAAGTACTCATTAACGTTATTTGACGTCTCTGAGTACGGCAGTTAGTCGCCTTGTACGACACCCACGGGAGAGATTTGAATTCGACTTTTGTGCCCGATAAATGGCAATAGGCTTGCCAGCTATTACACGGAACCTGACATAATTGGCGAAACGTGGGTGCTAGTTCACCTCTGCCTACCCCTTCGGGGATATAGGCGTGATTTATGTGTGTATGTACAATTTTAGCGTGACATACTAAAATGGCTGAGTCACACAGATATAATATTACACCCAACTGGGCAAACGCTTGACAATGTTAAGCAAAACATACGAGATGCGTAAAACATAGTACTGTGTTGTTATATTCATCATAACAAATGATTGTGACTTCGCGAGGGTGAGGCGATATGATCATTTATCATATTGTGAATAGGGTCAGAAGATAGCTAGGTAATGCTCCATTAAATCGCTAAGTGAAATTATTTTGTGGGTTATGTAAAGAGGATTTTGATTATAAACTAGCAAAATTTACAGATGCGTCGTCCATACTCCGACTAAGTACTGAATTTCGAAGTTTAAAATGCCTAGGCATGTTTGTTCTAAATTCGAAAGTACGTTGTAGAGACTATGTTATTCCATCATCAGGGCACAGACCTTCCCTATGGATGGAAGAATATAGGGAGAATGGGCCACAAGCCACCACGTTGGGCCAATGCGGGTTGGTGAGCAATGGCCGTGCCATGAACGTGCCGTTCCGAAGCACGGAAGAACTGGAGAGAATAAATTATTGGTCACATATCAAATGACCGGCCTTAGCTAACATTGCTTAGTTTGTATTAAAATAAAATACAAACGTCGGTAGGGGAAGGGTGCCCAAAATGGGCATACTGCCTATAGCAGGTATTCTGGTGTAAATAATATTTTCCATATAGTCAAGAAGACTGTCGGGAATTTTAATTTACACGTCTTTAGGTAACAGTCAATAAGGCTGAGGGGGGCCCTCGTCCTTAAATAAATATATTTGTGTAAAACTCAATATTTCACTTGCAACGCTAACTGCCGCACTCAGAGACGTCAAATAACGTTAATGAGTACTTAATGTCAAAAAATGACAATTCAAAACTAGTCGCTATTTTTGCCAGGTCCATGGTCTAGATTCAAATGAGATTTTTTGACATAAAGTGCTCATTAAAGTTATTAGACGTCCCTGAGTGCGGCAGTAAGTGACATCCACTTATTCCAACTTCGCGGGAAATTTCCGTTGCCATTGCAACAGTCAAAATTTTTTAATCACACATTGGAAAGCTTTTAATGTGCGCCAGTTTTGTGCTAATTTTAATTAAGGCCTTTGTTTTATTTTTCTCTTTAAAAGTAAACAGCTGCGGTGGCGCCGAATGGACTATGTTGACTGAAACTTTTTATTCAGCAGGATTGTTTATTAAAATTCCATTTCGGTATTCTGCACAGTCGGGATAGTGGCAAATGATTTATACTGGATACTGGAGTTTACACTCGACGTGATTTCGAGCTTTTTACACTTTTTACCCACCAACCCGCACTGGGCCAGCGTGGTGGATTATGGCCCAATCTCCCTATATCCTTCCATAGGGAAGGCCCGTGCCCCAGCAGTGGGGACAATAAAGGGCTGGTGATGATGATGATGATGATATGATTTCGAGCAGGATAATCTGTCAATTTTGAAGTCAATACTTTGTTCCTGATGTTAATTATATTATTATATTTAATTTTCCACTATCCTTGCGATTCTGTTATATCACAATAATAATAATAGAATTTATTCTGTTTCATCATATTTTATAAAATTATATTTATAATTATATGTGGTATAACATTTTAATTTATAAATAATTTAATTAAATTACCATGAGGCAAGAACACACACCTGTCTTTATCACATACATTTGTCCCTACCAGTATTCGAACCCGGTACCTCTAGCTCTAGTTTGTTATAGCCAACCCATTTTAATATTGATATAAAAAAGTAGCATAAATATAAAATGAAATTTTATATCGTTGTCAAACTCAAACAAAGCTCCATCGATACCGATTGCCGCAAGTAAAATACATCTTGTTTATATGGCCATAAATGTGAAAATAAAATAACAAGCACAGGGCCAGGCTAATGCACATAGGAGTCTCGTTTATTTTTCTCACATCGGACACGTGCGACATTGGAATTGAATCCAATGGCTTTGAGGTTAAAGTTCACATTCGATGAGACGTGGCGGGTACTGTCCTAGATACCGGGCTACCTGGTATCCCCAAGAGACTTGATAACGCTCTTCACTGGGTACTTTAAGGTTTTCGTGGTATTAAATCGAGCCCTGACTTGTTGAATACTGTAAGGGAAGCCCATTAAATTCACATGTTTTCCTTGGAAGCAGTAAACAAAGTTGAAGTAAGATGTACTAGTTTTGAGGGAATAATTTATTCATCACGTGTCTCTGGGTCATGGACGCGTAAGTATTCACAGTTGGTTACAGTTGGTGTTCTAGCAACTGAGTTCAGGCTACCTTCGTAAGGTTAGAATGAAAAATGCATTTGGAACTGCTTCACGAACCTCCTTCTTATTCCAAATTATTTGGGGTTCGTTGGAGCAGGATTGTCTTACTGCTTCCCGAGGGGGGAACTTCTGGGAGTTACTCCGCGACACCTTGCTATGAGCCCGATATCAAGGTGGGCAGACGCGGACACGAGGGATTTAAGGCGGGTCGCCCACAAGTCGAGGCGACGTTGAGGCGCAAACCACTCCGGTGTTCCTTCAAGCCCTTTTAGTGAGGTCCGGTATCTGACCATGCAATTCACGAGTCACTCCCCAAGGGTCCAGATTCTACTCTTACCTAACCTACCTGGTACTTGACTCTCCACTCTCCCAATGCCCTATCATCCATTCACATAACACATACATACATAAATCATGGCAAAGGTGTAAGCGAATTTGAATGAATTTAACATCCACTTTTCGCCAATTAAGTTAGGTCCCATGTAATAGGTAGCGGGCCTATTGCAATATATCAGGCACATAAATCGCAGTTTATTGCTAAGTGGTATGAGAGGAATGCTGCTGCCCATTACTCATCGCTGTCTTTACCATTAGTCGCCTTGTACGACGCCCACAGGAGAGATGGGGGTGGTGACATTTGTGTTCTGCTCTGCCGTCACCACACGGCACAGCTACACACAATGCTCTTTATTAAAGCCATTCACATCCATATTTATTGTATGTATCTTCTCGACTTCCCTCGAATGTATTTCTAGATAAAACCACATTAAACCCAACATATGACTCTCAGAGGCGTTCCGAGATTTTTCTTGGTGACTACATAAATTTCCCTCAACAGCTATTGTTTTGCGCACTAATGTCGCCCACATACATTAAGGCGCGCAGTGATTTATCGTCACCCAATATTTTGTCGTAACAAGGGTAAGAAAATCGTTGGTTATGAAAGATCATGCGGCTTAATATGAACCAAGTATTATCGAAGGAGGAGCTCGCTAGCGCAGTGGCGCTTGGCCGTTTCAAAAGTCTATCCCCCGAATACAGAAACGCTACTCAAAGTTTGAGTCCTGCTTAACATTTAAGTATTGTCAAAATTGACGTTATTCCATACAAATTCTGACAGGCATTCCCCCGAATACAGAAACGCTAATCAAAGTTTGAGTCTTGCTTAACATTTAAATATTGTCAAAATTGACGTTTTTCCATACAAATTCTGACAGGTAATGTCCACTTAAAGTTTTAAGCAGTGCCTCAAATTTGATTAGCGTTTCTGTATTCGGGGGATTGTCGACTTAACTTTGTAAGCAGTGCTCAAAATGTGAGTAGCGTTTCTGTATTCGGGGGTATAAATTATGAAATTTCTAAATTACTAGCTAAACTTTAGTCTTTGATTTTCAATTGAGCTGTATAGTCATGTCGTTAATATAGTTTTACTAACTTTTTTATATAAGAAAGTATTCTGTCGCATATAAATGACCTAATACTAAGGTGAGCATGATACCAATGCTATGTAAAGTTTGTACAAAGATTATCCGAGCCTGTTTCGTTGCACAGTTGATTCTAAGCTTTAAACTATCTACCGTATAGTCCAAATTTCGCTGAGACAAATTTCCCGGTACTGAAATTTAATCTTCGCTTCCGTATTCAGAGCCGGAGCCTTTATGTTGCATAGAAAGACCTAAATCATAGGAAACGTCGCCATTCCGAAGAAGGTAAGTTATTAAGTGTCCAAAATGCATTTCGTCTGCTGAGAAATTCACAAAGTTATTTGGTCAAAGAAAATCCGACCTAAAATACCAGGGTAAAAGTACTTCAGCAGCGGCTTAGCGCACTCGGTCTGCGGTTATGTAAACTAAGCAATGTCGGCGCAGTATAGTATGTTTTCTCTACCATTCATAACGTTCAGACATCATTAAGCCATCCCTTCACTTTATAGAATAGTGCTGTAAAGGTCCAGAGAGACTAAGTGAATGGTATGACAACATTCCAATCAATACTGCTCCAGGTTTTAGCTTAGATTATTATACAGATGACCTGTATGCTGTTGTTGGTCTGAGCTCCTTCATTTGGGTGCCCCAAGGTGCTTATCGATTGGTTACCATCCGCTAACATCTGGGGTTAGTTAGGTACACTATCAACTGCAATATTTAAGAAGATATTTCTTAGATCTTCTCGTAAGAAAGAAGGTAAGCTTCTTTCTTACTCTCACCATACCTACCTTCCTTTACAACGAAGGCATCACGGCACGAATAATATAATTTGCCTGGGATAAAATATATCCCCTATGACCTCCACCCGAAAATAAATAGCTAGAAAGTTCAAAGCCCTTCTGTTAAGAGCAAACATACTTTCATTACGCTGGCAAAATATTACGATCCACAATTACAATAAATCAAAGTAACAAAGTCATATATTCTCTCCGAGAGTGGGTTTCTTGTTGAAACGTGTTTTCGTATAAGTCTCACGCTTTTTATTCATCTTATAACGTTTTAGGAGGAAATGTTTACGTTATAAAATATAATTCCCTTAAGCATACGTTAGCGACGTTCGTCTATCCCCGAAGGGGTTGGCAAAGGCCAAGGGCAGGGCAGGACCCATGGAAACTCGCAAGGATTAAGGTTTTACAGTGGGCTGCCTGTCTGACACCAACCATCATTCGAGTGCCCCAAGGTGCTTATTGGTTTACACCAGACAATCTTCCTTAGTCTACTTTTACGACACCCCTGGGCTGAGTCAGGGAGACTTCAAGGCCATCATGGAAGACCATGGAAACTAGCATGTTGGTGAGTAAAACAATAACAATAGGATTTGCTATATGAGGTGCAGTTAGGCTACTGCCTGGTCAAAATACCCAGCAAAATCTTAGAGCAGTAAGGCCATAGAAGGGCAGAACCTAGGCTTGAATAAATAATTGGGAGTAGGTTAGGCAGAAGAAGAAAGTGGAAATATAAACCAAGGAAAATCTTGAAGCAATGACACAATGCTCTGGAGATGGAGGGTAAGCACCTCCATCTCAAGCGATTACGAGCCAATATAAAAAAATATTGCCCTATTTAAAAAAAAATTAAAATATGCATCAATAATATTTAACATCGTTGGTGACCAGATGTGTAATATTTTGTACACAAAAATTGCACAAAAACGCTTACACAATGGAGCGCTGCCCAACTCCAGTTGTTACATGATAAATTAGTGTTGCCAATAAACCGATCGGTTCGCGCCAACGCGCGATACAAATGAAAAACTACCGCCTTTTGACATAAAGCAATCACGCATTATCTGATAGTCAAATGCGACTGTGAATGATGAATTAACCAATTTCCAAAGCCTTTAAAATGGAGGGGAATTCCAAAGGTGAAGACAAATTTTCAGAGGGATGTACACTCACCTTTTGGCTTTTTGAGGCGTATTTGTGTGTAATAAAATACATATGGTCACATAAGGTCTACGTTCTTGTAATTAAATAAATAAAATAATGTTCTTAATTGGCATCCAGGAAATAAAATAATGTCAATTGTTTGTGTTATTAAATTCCAATCATACAAATGTGAATGTGGTGGTGTGGTTATGGGTTGAGTTGTATACGGAAAATACGCTAATGCCCGTTTTCACCATCAATCCCTAAACAATTACTTAAGTAGGTATCTCCTAAGCAAAGTGATCCCCTAAACCACCCCTTTACTTAAATTCGTTTTCACCAAGCTAGGGAACACTTTTTTAGGGGTTGTCAAACTAAGTGACAGACTAGTGATGACAAACACCGTACTTTATATTAAAATAACCTTTTAGGTGAAATAATTTTGTTAATTAACTAAAATACAATAAATAAAAATATTGGGAACTATTTATAAAGTAAATAAAATCTTTAAATGATTTATTCCGTCTATTTTATACACTTTATAGAATATTTATAAAGCTGTATGGCATGTTCCTTGGTCTCATAGTAAATTCTCTATTACCTTTGTATCATAGCAACGCTTGTTTATATCGATGATTAGTTCTTGACATATTACGATAAAACTGTCACTTAATTTTTAGGGGGCCATCGGCCCCTCAAACTTTAGGGGTACCCTTTGGCGTTAAGAGTCACCTATGTGTTAGTGAAACGAAAAATGTCATTAAGGACCACCTAAAACTAGTTAGGGGTCCCTTAAAATTTAGGGATTGATGGTGAAAACGGGCATAAGCCGTTGGTTCCACCGCCACGCTGGCCCATTCTTCCTATATTCTTCCATCTGTAGGAAAGGCCTGTGCATCACTGGGGACATTAAAGGGCTGGTGTTAATGAGGAGCTCGCTAGCGCAGTGTCATAGCGCGCTTGGCCTGCGATTGCGTAAACCAAGCAATATTCGCTAAGGCCGGTCATTTGATGGGTGGCCAAAAATGGATTATCTCGAGTTCCTCCATCTGCAGTGGCCTGCGCACTGGGCCAGCGTGGTGGGTTATGGCCTAATCTCCCTATATTCTTCCATCCATCGGAAAGGCCCATGCATTGGGGACTTTAAGAGGCTGGTGATATTGATGTTGATAGGAAAGGCATATGCATCACTGGCCACATTAAAGGGCTGATGATGATGATGATGCAAATAAGGCTCATAAAACCGTTAACTAAAACAAACTAACCACAACGCCGCAACCCTGGTTAATTCGCGTATAATTCGTAACGTGTGTGGAGGCGGGCTTACCAAGATTGTCTAACTTAAAATCGAGTTTATGACAGCGAACTTTGGAGTTGACGACCTACAAAATAGGGTTTCGAGTGTAGTTTCTGGGTTGCAGTGGCGTTCGCAATACAAGTGGGCCATTTATCTTAAAACTGTCTGGAACTTCGCTAATTAGAGTAAATTACAGTCAATCTTTGGCGGCGCTAGTTCCAGTGCCCGGGAAGTTTGATAGTTTTCTTCGACAATTTCTGTGTAGTACAAAGAAGGGGGTGGTTTGTTGTAGTAGCTGGATCGTGCCCTTTTTTACGTGGTGTTTAAATTCATAATCAACACTTTTGGCAGGATCCAAAATGAGGGTACTTTAAGTTTATCTTTTCACTATGGAAAATGTTAACTAAGAATCTTTTTGTTTAGTTTATTTCAATTCTTATCAAGGTCCGATAGCACAACTAAAGTTGCGATAAGGGAAAGGTAGCCCAAAGTAGGTATACCGCCTAAAACGGATACTTTAGAGCGTGTCAAATGAGGGTACTTTTAGTTTAAATTTTTACTATGGAAAATGTAAAAAATAGTTATTTGTTGTATGTGAGTGCAAAGTTGTTTTTTAACCGCGTGCTCAATTTTGATGACCGAGCTAGCGAAGGATTCTAAAATTTCAAAAATTAGAATCCTGAGCGATAGCGAGGTGAAAAATCTTTGCACTCGAGTGCAACACGCAAGCGAAAAAAAAATACAATCACAACAGTTTGTGTTTTTACCCAGAAACTTCCACAATACCCTCCCATTAACCCAAACACACTCTCAACACTCACCCAGAAACACCCACAAAACACCCAGAAACACCCACAAAACACCCATTCACCCAGAAACACCCACAAAACACCCATTTACCCAGAAACACCCAAAAAACTCCCATTCACCCAGAAACACCCACAAAACACCCATTCACCCAGAAACACCCACAAAACACCCATTTACTCTGACACACCCACAAAACACCCATTCACCTAGACACACCCACAAAACACCCATTCACCCAGACACACCCGCAAAATTTATCCAGACACACCTGTAAGTACCTAATAAAAATTACAGCCCCTAATGGAGTTTCAAGACGGTCAATCAGCTTGAGTCAAGCACGTTGATTTTCTGTATGTTTTGTTCCGTTGCTAGCGTAAACAAATCAAACAAACCTAAAAAGCTTTTAAATGCTTGACTCAAGCATCAAGCAAGCATTGTAGACGATCAAAATGTTTAAAACAAGATTGAAGATTGGTTTTAACAAATTTATGACGTAAAAAGAAAATGGCGCGCGCAAAGCAAATTACAAAAAAAGTACACCAAGAAGGTTCCGAGTCTGAGTTTTTAACAAATTAAAATAGGTTGCATGATAATTTCGGCACCATGGAGGTAGAAATAAATAGGTGTAATGATGGTTTGAATTCACAAACTCATTGCACACGATGTTCTAAATTCAAATTAACTTTATCCTCTAGAGGATAAAAACGGCTTTTGCACTCAGATATCGAAGAGCAAAAACGCTTTTTCCGAGATGGTAGGATGAAACATATTTTTATATATTGCAGTATGTCTCATTGTCTGCTGGCGGAAACTGATAGGTGGAAATTTTAATTTCCATTTGCCCCATTGGGTACACAAAAATAATTTTACACAGGAGAGTAGTCGTGTAAGTATACCCGCTTTTGGTCGCCTTTCCCTAAATATTGCCCAAACATTTAACTGGCATGAAGCGTGCAATAAATAAAATGTTCACTTTCATTCTTAGAACATAGAATAATACTTTCAATACTAATTATGTTCCCCGAACAAAAGCTGGACCTTGAAAGGCGAAACATTTCCCAGTACTACATTTCGATGTTTTCCCCCAAATGGCCAGTTTAACGTCAGTAATTACTGTCTCGAGAAAGAGCACTTCGTGGCAAATTAAAACATAACAACTCGAAATCGCCGTTTTTTTCCTAAACAAAACATCGCTTTGAGAACGGCGGGCGCATGGAAAATAACGCTGTTACTTTATTTATACTTACATTACTTAATTAATGTCGGTTTTTATTGTAGATCAGACGTTGGACGAAATTTGTTTATTGCGTTTTACGCAACTTCCAGCGTAGCGCTCGTTTTGAAAGGGCCGCTTTAATTCATTAGCGATCAAAAAGACAATGATTTTTGTTTAATATTAATAAAATACAATTTAAAAAATATTCTGATTTTTTTTAACTCTTTTTCTTTGTAATAATGATTTTTTATTGTCGTGTAGTGACGGCAGAGCAGAATACAATTGTCACCACCCCCATCTCTCCCGTGGGTGTTGTACAAGGCGACTATTGTTAAAACAGCAACAAAATAGGTTTGATTTATATATGTGTGTCAAGTTTTACTGCACCGACCTGACCTAGGTAATGGAAATTAGTTAGTCAAATAAAAATAAAAATACTTTTCGTGATTCCTATCAGAACACACTAGACCGAAAACATTTCAAATAAAACCACTAAAAGAATAAAACAAGAACTTTTAAGTGAACATATTTCGGTAAATTTGTTTATATCAAACTATCGTCTTCCTAGGCAGAACGAAGCTGTTCTGAGTACTACTGGGTTCGAACTTTTTACATCGATCTAAAAGAAATATGGACACGGTATTCTTATATTGAATCATACCTTGTATTATTGAAGCAAATACTTTGGTATCCCTTGGAGGTAGGAGTGATATTCAATCAGTCAGCCGGGAGACGCCCACTGTTGGGCATGGGCCTCCCCCAAGGATCTCCAAACCGGTCGGTCCTGCGCTGCCCGCATCCAGCGGCTTCTTACGACCTTCGCCAGATCGTCGGTCCACCTTGAGGGGGGGGCTACCAGCGCTGCGTCATTGGAGGACCTTTCTGCCCCAACATCCGTCAATCCACCTCGCCTTAGTTCTCATTCAGATTCAGGGAAACACCGAGCATCGCCCTATCCATTGCCCTTTGAGTGACTTTTAGCCTTCTTAAAGCCCATTGTAAGAGAGGAGAGGATATTCATCATCATCATGACCAGCCCTTTAATGTCCCCACTGCTGGCGCACGGGCCTTCCCTATGGATGGAAGAATATAGGGGGATTGGGGCATAACTTACTACGCTGGCCCAGTGCGGATAGATAGTAGAAGATATTACGTTGTGCAAATCCAGGTCAAATAGAGATCGCTACAATCATCATCATCAGCCGGGGCACATGCTGGCCTAGTGCTAATTGGTAAGTATTAACGACTGCATATTCACCCGGGACCAACGGCTTAACGTGCCTTCCAAAGCACGGAGGAACGCGAGATAGTAAATTTTTGGTCACCCATCCAAAGTCAGGCCTTAGCGATCATTGCTTAATTCGGGCAATCGCAGACCGAGCGCATCAATCCGCAGCTCAATAAGCTCCCCTTTTTATTTTTCTTGTTTTTATTTATTATCTCTTACGATCGACCGTTTGTAGCTCGATGTTCGTAAAATCCACAAATGAAAACTTTCCCCAAGGTAGACCGAAAGTTTGATTGAATATTTTCTCAGTAAACAAGTTTTGCTCGCGGATCGACGTTTTAAATGCACTAGTTCACGTCTTTTATCCAATGTCAACTCCATATTTTTCTTATTTGATTCTGTCAGTTCGTGTGTTGCAGTGATAACAGGTTAGCTCAATCCAGAATGTTACCTAATTAGTATCTTAAAATTATATTTGTATTTAATGATGCAGAAAGAAAAGTATGAAAGTTTTTAATTAATAAATATTACTATCAAACCTAAATGTAGGGAGCCTATTACCATCAATCGGGCATGTAACTCGCAGTACATTACTAGGGGGTATAATAGTAACGCACCTTTCAATTACTTATCGTGGTCTTCTATACCTAGCAATGTACTGCGATTTATGTGCCCGATAGATGGCAACAGGCTCGCTGGCTATTACATGGGTCCTAACCTAATTGGCGCAAAGTGGGTCTTAATTCACCTCTGCCTACCTCTTCGAGAATATTTCGTAGGTCTGATTTATTTATGCTAACTCTCGTTTTTAGCTGCCTTCCCCTACGACTCTAGCCATCTTCCAACCCTTAAAGATTCTTGACAGTTGCGTAAGAATGCGTAAGCTCAGGCGTAGCCACATCATAAATTCCATCATTAAACTTCCAAGAGAATGTCTTCTCCAATTTGTCTTGGATTAAGCTCCAAAAGACCTGCAGGCATATGTTTACTCAAAATTAATTGGTAACAGAATTATATTGTGGTGCCTGCTTAATTTATGGGCCCAAGTTTTCTAATTAAGGCTTATTAAAACCCGTACATAAGGACTAGTATCCAGTGCTGTGTACGTGTGGTTGCGTTTTCGAGAAGTTCAAAAGGTTTTCCCTCAAAGGTAAACAACGTTGAAAAATGTAATTAATTTATTTCTAGCGAAATTAGTCACTAAGTCGTTGGAAAACAAAGTTGTTTTTGGATGTAGCGATATTCTGATCGGCCGTGTGGTGACGGCAGTGTAGGTAGAATACCTACTATATTTATTTTGATGTTTCTTTGAGCATTATAATATAATGCTAGAAATATTATTACAAAAACAAAATAGCTTGATGGGCTACGAAAAATATAATCCTCAGTGCTCACCCGTGCTTTGGAAGTAACGTTCACGAATTGCTCAATGCTGTATTGGTCGTTAATACTCACCAATCAGCAGTGGGCCAGTATGGTGGATTGTGGCCCACTCTGCCTATATTCTTCCGATGACGACGGCCGCCTTGGTCGAATGCTCAGATAGCTGGGTACTGGCCAAGAGGTCCCGGACTCGAATCCCCGCCTCGTAGGGGCAAACTTTGTGATGACCACAAATTTTTGTTTCCGAGTCATGGTTGTGTACATGTTTATGCAGTATACATAATTATATTAAAAATATGTCCGTCATCTAGTATCCATAAGACAAGTGCTTATGCTACTTACTTTGGGCTAGATGATAGGTGTGAGTGTAAAAATATTTATTTATTTATTATTTATTATTATTGTTCCATTCATCCATAAGGAAGGCCTGATCACCAGCAGTGGGGACAAAAAGGGGCTAATGATTATGATGATTATTTTTAAGATACCCAAAACTTAGAAAATTCTTGACAGCAAAACTTTTGTTGTACGTTGCTGAAAGACATCAATGATACGATTTTATACGGGTAAGTGCTGCTTTATTTAATAAATAAGATTTGTTAAGTTAAAAAAATATTTTTGTGGGAACAGTTTATGTAAGAAATCGTACAAACTACTCAATGTTAATACGAATGAAGTGAAACCTTTATTTGATACGGTTCTGTTCTATTTAGACTGTCAAATGTTTATAGGTCAAATGGAAGCCGCTTAAGCAATACTCATTGACGACTGAATTAAATTTATTTTCTGCCGAAATAGAAATGTGAGATGGAATTATTGGCTTTATTGGATTTCCGCTGGTAGGGCAATGACTAGCCTTTTCCGTCAATCTCAGTTTATTACTGTTACGTCAATAAAATAAAAGTAACCCAAAAATATTCATTTCCACGACCTACGTCTAACTGCCGAACTCAGAGGCATCAATTAACTTTAATGAGTACTTAATACTAAAAAAATGATATTTAAAACTAGACCATAGATTTGCTTGAATTGATATTTTTTGTATAAAGTTCTCATTAACGTTAATCGACGTCTCTAAGTGCGGCAGTAAGCCTTTAAGGTTGAAAATTATTTGGGGAAATTCGATCCTTGTGTTAACTTGATATTGAAGTGATTAAATGTTTAATAACATAGGTACCTACCCAAATTCTTGACATCCATCTGGCCTAAAGGCAAAGATTTGGCTTAGGTTGAGAGAGTCTTCCCAAGAGAAGCCTTTTTACTTTCACCTTGAATAGGTTTGGGTTTCAAGCTTATGATTAATATTGATGTAGCTGGCAAATCGTCGAATTCGGTATTGCATAAAATGTCTACAAATTACACATAAATATTTACAGACCCAAAGTCCAAAGTAAGTAGCTTCAGCATTGTGTTAGATAAATAAATCATTTCATCAGGATAAATAATTTTTCGTCAATTGTTCTGACTTTATTTTCTTTGTAACTTTCACAAGATAACTAACTTAACCTAGGTACTGATTAGTTAGCAGCTAAGTGTGGTGCCTCATTTCACAATACGAACAGGCAGTTTATAGAATACCCAATTCGACGATCTGTCCGCGACACAAATATTAATAACACAAAATGTGTACCCTGTTGTTGGCAAAACCGTACGCCAAGGAACATTAAAGCGAGTAACTTTATCATCTCTGAAAAGATGCGCGCCATTTAATGACGTTGTCACTAATATTATTGCGATGACGTTTCCGTTCGCGGGGCGAATGTCTATTTTATGGACCCTTTTACGGTTATGACCGATGCTTGGCGTCCCTAAATGTATGGCCAAAGAAGCAATTGACGAAAAAGCGGTCCTGAAAATTCCCTCTTCAACCTTCCAGTCTTTTTGTGCAGATCTGTTTAAGATACGCGTAATGACAATTCCCCCGGAGACACATTTAGACACGGCTCCATCTTGGAGATTGACAAAGCTGCTGATCATATGGTGACGACAGAGTATAAGCCGATTGTCACTACCCCTACTTTCGTTAATGAGGAATGAGCAGCTGGGTTCCTGGTGAACCATCGAGCCAATTAGATACTGCGATTAAAATTCCTGATAGGGCGTGCAGGCTAGCCTCTTATTACATGGAACTGAACGTAAGCTGGTGAAATAAGGGTGTTAATAAACCGTGTGGTGACGGCAGAGTAGAATACAATTGTCACCACCACAAATCTCTCCCGTGGGTACAAGGCGACTAAGGTTAAATTAGCGATGAGGAATGGGCAGCAGCGTTCCTCTTGTACCACCTAGCAATAGCAATGTACTGCGACTTTTGCGCCCGATAAATGGCAATAGGCTCGCCACCTATTACATGGGACCTAACATAATTGGCGAGACGTGGGTGCTAGTTACCTCTGCCTACCCCTTCGGGGATATAGGCGTGATTTATGTATGAATGTATGTAATATAGCCCTGCCTACTCTCTTGACTTGACGCATAGGCCTTCCCCGAGGATCTCCAAACCGTTCGGTCTTGCATTACCTGCATCAGCGGCTTTCCGTGACCTTTACCAGATCGATGGTCCACCTTTTTGGGCTACCAACGCTGCTTCCCCCGATGTGCGACAGCCATTCGAGAACCTTGCCGCCCCAACGGCTGTCAGTCCTCCTCGCAATGTGCCCTGCCCACTGCCACTTAAGGTACGCATTTCTTCGGGCTATGTCGGCGACCTTAAGTCTCCTGCGGATCTGATATGGATATCCGAGGAGAGGTTACATTTTATCCATGTATGTAAGTTTTAAACTACAATAGGAAGCTACTGGTTAAGTTTATGATTTATATTAGTCGGTAATTTAATAAGTCAATCGGCTATAAATCTAACGCCGTCTAATGCGTTACCTACTTCACGTAGTGCAGCGTTCCATTCTCGCCTTTGGTGCTTTTAAAATAAGAGACCAAGTGGTCCGTGCAAATTAAAGGTTCCAGTTTCAACGCGATGCCGTGGCAATTTTTCTTCGTCCCCAACCAATATGTTGCAGGGTGGCTGGACATCATCCATCTTGTATTTGCTCTTATATTTGCGCCATTATGTAAATACGTGGTATGACCGTCGCGTCGGTAAATAAATTTCGCTTTTTAGAGGCCGTATATTGCTGAGTAAACAACGCCAAATCGTCAAGGGTGTGGATAGGGATGTGAAAGGGTGAGTGTTGACAGTCGCTTTGTGAACTGCTTTTCGGGTTAAGTTTAAGGAGCTTGAGTTGTTCGTATAGAATGGAAAATCTGATATTTGATACCAGTAAGGGATCTAAATTTATAACACTATTGAATCTTTCAAGACGAAGCCCGTATAGGGCTTCGAAAATAAATAAGAACATGTCTTGTTATTTTTTTTGATTAAACATTAAATAAATATTAGAAACATTATTAGAAGAAAAATGAAAAAAAGTCTAATAATTTATTATTGTCTCGATACGGGAATTGAACCTGCTGCCTAACCATTTTATTTTGTTGTAATAATATCACCAACGTTTATGATATACCTATGTATATTGTACAAATAAAATTTTGTAAACCAAACCCAACCTTAACCTAATGAACGGTATTAGTAAATATACTTTTTAAATGCTTAAATTGCCAGCTAAGTAAGATTACTAGTCCACGGACTGTACAGCGTTTTTTGCATAGTTCTTTTAAAAAATCAGCTTAATCCCCAAGGAAATAAAAGCGAAATTTCTTTCAGGAAATCCAATCCATTAGCCACCTTATCGGTGACGGAGAGGCATCAAGCTGAAGTTGTCAAGGAAAAACTTTCAATCTTGTTTCCTGGTGCTTCTAAAGATTCGCGATAGCGCTAAGATAAAAAAAACATTGTAGCGGGGATATCGCTTCTTGAATACAGAAGCGATAAAGCTCAAAATTGCATTTCAACAACAAAAAGTCTTATGGCATCACAAAAATAAATGAGAGCAGCTGGATGGCACAATGACAATATTATTGTTTCTATCACCATCACCAGCCCTTTATGGTCCACACTGTTGGGGCATAGGCCTTCCCTATGGATGGAAGAATGAAAGGAGAATGTGCCATAACCCACCACGCTGGCCCAGTGTAGATTGGTGGGGTATATGTATATCTTTGTGTTACAGTCGTAACTCAAAACCGGACAAAACCAGTTTTGACTGATAAGTAATTTTGAAATTCTAACCTAACCAATTTATACCTACAAGATAATAATCGTCGGTGTGGTTAGGTTAGTATAGTGTTTAGTTTAATAATAACAGTTTCGGCTGTAATAATTATATTGTATTACGTAGATAATTGTAGTTAGAAAAAGTTCGAAAAATTATAGTCTTGATGCGGGAATCGAACCCGCGTCCTCTGCAAAACGGCAAGGCAAGAAGCCTATACTACTCGGCGGATTTCTAACATTTATATAATTATTCCCGTTAGGTGCATTTTGTAGTATCCATTACCCAAGTGCTTAAAGTACTTAGGTACTTACAGCTAGATGATAGGTGTGAGTGTAAACATACCTAACTAGCGACTACATACATACATACATAAATCACGCCCATATCCCCGAAGGGGTAGGCAGAGGTGAATTCTCACCCGCGTTTCGCCAATTATGTTAAGTCCCATGTAATAGGTGGCGAGCCTATTGCCATTTATCGGGCACAAAAGTCGCAGTACATTGTCAGGACGGTAGTATAAGAGGAACGCTGCTGCCCATTCCTCATCACTGATTTATCCTTAGTCGCCTTGTACGACACCCACGGGAGAGATTTGGGATGGTGACAATTGTATTCTACTCTGCCGTCACCACACGGCACAGACACATACATACATACATACATAAATCACGCCTATATCCCCGAAGGGGTAGGCAGAGGTGAACCAGCACCCGCGTTTACGTTAGCGACTACACTCTAGAGTAAAATTATAACACTCCGAAATCCGAGCTAATTTGGCACAAAAACTTGCTCACTATATCCCTCTTAGTGGCCGCCGTTACTTAGTTACACCGAAATAAACGGAACAGAGAATACCTTCATACAACCGCGCGAAACCGTTGCACTACTACAAGCACGCGGGACATGTGTGCGTTACCACTGGCCGCTGTCGCGCACGCGGCGGAACTGGAAAAAACCGGTTTTTGACGCATAGCCAGTTGCATAATGCCAGGGTTAGTGAAACGGTGTTCTTTAGAAGCTTTTACTCTGTTCGGTTTATCTACTCATGTGATTACACCGAGTCCTTTGTACTCGTTCTAAGTATTTTAAAGCGTGCTTTGTGTGACCCACGCCAGTTAATCCTGTGTACGACCCAGGCGAACTCCTGACCGCATAGAGATAGTGGCCCTGCCGCGCAAATTTGTACCTTACCTGCAAGAGTTTGGGTGGACTTTCCCTTGCATGTGGTTAACAAATTTGTGTCCGAAACAGAATAATGATACTTGATTAGTGATCGAGGACCTCTCGTGGAAAACTGTAGATCACGCTATAACGCTTGGGTAAATAAAAATGCTCAACGAACTGTGAAATTGTATCCAATCTTAAATCTTAAACGATTTCCGTTTGTCTAGACTCATGGGCGTAATTGAGACTAATAAAAAATAAAAATAATGACGTGACTTCCGAACAAAAAATAATGTGTTCCGATAATGTGTGATAAGGATAGCCAACTCCTCTGTGGTTGAGGGTTCTGAGGGTGAAGCTCGATTCCATCTTCGGCCCTCATCGTCACTTACCATCATGTGAGATGAATGGCAAGAACTTCGTTGTCTAGCAAAATATAACAAAAAACATTTGGCTAAAACAATAATTTTTCATAGGTCGTATTATATATATCCATCCATAGGTCGCTGGTTCATATCCGGCTCGAAGGACCATATGTTGCGCTAGTTTGTTCTCGCAGTATCTTAACTTGTGTAGTATTAACCTCGTAGCAGGTATGACTTGTGTTAGAATAGATTGTGGTAGAACTTGTGCAGTGAGTGTGTGTGTGTGTTGTGCGTTTGTTTGGTTGTTTTCGACTACCGGTGGGTCTCAATATTCTATCAGCAGTTGAAGATGACGTACTACAACTTAGTTGCATTACAACTTCTGTTATTTATCGAAATATAACAAAAAATGCCAGGCAACTAAACTTTAAGCTTACTAAAGCTTGTTATCTTACTTTTAGATAGAATATTGGAAGCCGCCGTAAGTAAAATTTGTCCTAAGTTATATTTTTATTTTCAATAGTTACATTAATATTTTTAAGTCTTACTGCCGCACTCAGAGACATCAATATAATAACTTTAATGACTATTTAATGTCAAAAATTTTCATTCTAATCTAGACCATGGACCCGGCAAGAATAGAGACGGGTTTTGAATTGTCATTTTTCGACGTTAAGTACTCATTAACGTTATTTGACGTCTCTGAGTGCGGCAGTAAGTTCTAGTACTAGAACTAGTGTGGAGCTTAACTGGGTTGTTTAGTAAGCTGTCGACAACATGCCGAGGAACTGAAACGCCTGTAATTAACTGACTAACTGACCCGGAACCGGTATCATATCAAAGCTCTACAAAACATGGTTGTGTATATGGAGGTATTACACACGCGATTGTGAATGAAGTCTTGGTAGAAGGATGGATGTTTATGTCGTGGCCAGATCATGAAATGGAAATTGTCTGCTGCCGACATCATGTTATGGTTTGGCCAGATCAATGAATAATTAAAGTTTGACGATATCGTTAAATTTATTATTGTTAGAGGCGCTCACCGATTTGTTTTTGTGTATTATCATAGCGGGGGACAATTAATCCTTGATAAACTGTTAAAATTAAAATCGATCGACGGAATTACACTTTTGATAGTGTGCCTTTGTATAAATGAACATATACTATTTTAAATGGCTTAACCGATATTTATTATCCTAACACCAAAGGAAGGACTAACATTAACGGAAATTAGAAGCTGTAAACTGGCCACAATCACCATCCGAATGCGTTATTTTGATAATAAATGGGTTCCCGTGGATATTTGTGTTTTGTAAATTGTTTTAATACCAATGTAGGTACTTGATTAATAATTATAACAAAGTAATAATGCTACGAGGGCGGGTCAATAAGTCCGTGACTTTTGGAATAAAACACAGATTTTTTGATAAATAAACCATTTTATTTTTCAACGTAGTCTCCCTTGAGCTCTATACACTTTGTCCAACGCTTCTCCAATTTTTTTATCCCTTCCAAAAAATATGATTTGTCGTGGTTCAAAAAGAGGTTCAAAAAATTCAAAAAGTCACGGACTTATGGACCCGCCCTTGTATAATTATATTACGCAATTAAACTATTTATTATGGTAAGCATAGTCATGTGGTGACCGCAAAGTAAAATACAATTTGTCACCATCCCCAATCTCTCCCGTGGGTGTCGTACAAGGCGACTAAGGGTTATGACAGCGATTAGTAATGGGCAGCAGCATTCCTCACCACCTATCAATATACTGCGATTTACGTGCCCGATACATGGCAATAGGCTCGCCACCTATTACATGGGCCCAATGCTAATTGGAGAAACGTGGGTGTTGATTCACCTCTGCCTACCCATAACTTATGAGATTAATATACGCTGGCATACATATAATTGGGCTTAAACCACTTTTGTGAGCAACCAGAGCGTGTCTAGAAAGGCTAGTTTGGCTGTTCTTAATAGAGTGCTGTTCCCGACATTAAATGAAAGTGAAAGCAGGATATAGGAGGATAAGCATGATGTAGAATAAATGCAGTTGAAATGAGAGTATTGCGGAGCATGACTGGAGTAAGGCTGAGCGATTGACTGTACTTTTATTTTATATTTATTTATTAAATAATGTGATAAGGTGTCATTTGCTTGTCCGATAAATGGTCCAATGGAACCTAACATAACTGGCGAAATCTGGATGATATTACACCTTTTTTCGTTTAGATGTGTGCAACTAATGTTACCAGTCTTGTGTGATGTGATAACCGCTTTGCTCACTAACTAAACTAAAGTTATACTGAACCGTAGACGTACTGTTAATTTAGTTGCAAGTCAATGTATAGCTCTTAAGTCTTAATTTCCTTGTAAACTAACTGTTACTGACTAACTTGGTAATGTGTGCAGACCATGAATCCGGTGTGCACTTAGCCTAAGGCCATTGGCTCAACAAAGGCCCAAGGGAAGCGAACCGACGACACAAACAGACATACGGCTTGAGTAATTATAACATAACTCCGTAAGCCCCGTCTACCCTCGTATGGAAACAAGCTAAGACTTAGAACCGTTTGCAATTGGGAAATTCTTTCACATACACATAAATCAAGCCTATATCCCCGAAGGGGTAGGCAGAGATGAACTAGCACCCACGTTTCGCCAATTATGTTAAGTCCCATGTAATAGGTGGCGAGCCTATTGCCATTTATCGGGCTCGAAAGTCGCAGTATATTGCTAGGTTGATAAGTGGTGGTATAAGAGGACGCTGCTGCCCATTCCTCATCGCTGATTTATCCTTAGTCGCCTTGTACGACACCCATGGGACAGATTTGGGGTGGCGACAATTGTATTCTACTCTGCCGTCACCACATTCATTTCGTCTTAATTATATCCATTAATTTTACCTTTTTCTTCTCCTTGCCCTGTTCCCGGTCTGCCTGGGGTCGGCGCAGTATGTTTCCTTTTCCATTCACATCGGCCAGACGTCAGCAAGCAATCCACTTCCTTTTTATTCATATCATCCTTCTTCTTCTTCCTGCCCTTATCCCGCTCTAGGCGGGGTCGGCACAACATGTCTTCTTCTTCCACTCCTTTCGATCCTTCACCAATTTCTCATCCACTCCTCTCGCTATCATGTCCTCCTTTACACAGTCCATCCATCTCTTCTTTGGTCTTCCTCTCCTTTAACGTCCTCCCACGTTCATGCCTAACATTCTTCTGCCAACATAGCTTTTATCTCTTTGCATAACATGACCAAACCATCCCAGTCTATTACTCCGCAGTCTCTCTGTCACTGGGGCTACTTTCAAGCTTCCCCTGATATACTCACTTCTTATCTTATCTCTCCGTGTCACACCACACATCCATCTTAACATACGCATCTCTGTTACATGCACTCTTCTTTCATCAGTCTTCTTCATAGCCCAACACTCTGATCCATATATGACAACAGGTTTAATGACCGCCTTATAGATTTTCCCCTTTATCATCCATCACACCACAAAGGTGCTAGTAACGAATGAATGAGCGGGTGGTCAGTGGCAGCGCTTGGGATTTCTGACCTAAGTGTAAGTAGTTACGGGTTCCTTTCACGAAATGTCAATACCCACCTTCACCACCCCGAATTCTCTCTACTCAGCCATATTTGGTAAGATTCCGTCAGAACCGCCTTAGGCACACGTTCCAGTAGGCCTATTCGCTAACTTTTTTTGACAGTTGAAAGTGATGATCACCGAACTATTTACTTATCCATTACTGTTTTCACAGGACAAGTGTCACAATATCGTTATAGTAAAGTAGTAATGGATAAGTAAATAGTTCGGTGATCATCACTTTCAACTGTCAAAAAAGTTAGCGAATAGGCCTACAGTGTAGAACTTACGAATGCTCTAGTAAAACGTAATGTATTTTGTACCTACTGTTTAAAAGCCAGTCTTTCTGTCTCGTTCTAATAATAATACCTATTGCAACGGAAAAGGGGTTAGAATATTTCCTATATTATATCCTTGACTATCTACGAAATTTTTCAGACCTCTCTTTGTTTGTAATTACGCTTCTCACATTCATCATGACGTTCAAATAATAATAAATAGATACCTAACAGGAAATCATCAAAACACGACGAAAATTAATCGACACTGCCGCGGCAAAATACACTAACGCAACATTTATGTTATAATAGCGAAATAGCAATATGCCGTGTTTAATTAACAGAATGATAATACGTTTCATACATACATTTGAATTGAGCTATTAAAACTTTGATCAATACATCTGACTTAACGAACAGTAAACTCATAATCATCTCCTGCCTGCCCTGTTCCTAGGTTATCAGGGCTCGCTGAAACACGTTTCCTCTTCCTTAAACAGACGTCATTGAGATATTCCTCCCTAACCTCCCTCCCTATTAATCCTTGCATCCATCACACCGGAAAGTATGTATGAATGTATAGAGAAGTTATGTAAAAACTGAGAGAGAGCGATTGTAAAGACACAATCCAATACATACTGTTCAAGGTTTTGACTTAGGTTTTACCGCTGGCTGCTGCCTGACACTCACATTCTCTGGGTATAAATAGAGTAAATAGTAAAGTACTAAAACGTTATATATTTGTTTCTTTAATTTGAACATCATTATTAATTATTATGAAAATTATACAAATAGAAATTAATAAAAAAGAGTGGACAAAACTTATGACCTTTACAGAAAAAAATTGACCTCCTTTTCCTAATAATTATAAATGTTTAGAGAACTATTTTTCATACTTTACCATCTTTAGGCATCTAATCATCTTCAGAAAACCACCTATTTCAATCTAAATTTGTCATTCGACATGTTAAATATCTGTATTATGCTATGCTTACAAAAATCACATTACTTTTCTACCGGAGAAGTGGCATTAGGCATTCTGTGCAAATTGAAATAAAAACAAAGCTGCCAGTGCGCCTCAAACCTCAACAATGCTCCAGTCAGAAACCCTTTCTGTGGTTAAATACAGGCCGGGTGACCGCGTAAAATCCTTTTGAGCCCAGAAATGCTGTGCCGTAGACGGTCAAGGACCTAGCATAGTTGGGGATTCTTTAATATTACACACGGACTGACTGCGAGAGCATCATATTATTATTTTTACTGCACAGGTAAAAATATGATGCTCTTTACTAGCTTTCTGCTCGCGGCTTTGTTCGCGTGAACAAGTTTCAACCCCCATTTCACCCCCTTAGGGGTGGAATTTTCAAAAATTCTTTCTAATTGTTCACCTACACTATCAAAGGAAACATGGTGAAAAATTTGAAGTTTTTAATCCTATTAGTTTGTGTGTGTTCACCTGTGCATTGTAACATTGATTGGGGCACGTAAACGGCGGTGTCTTGCTAGGTGTTATAAGTGAAAGTTGCTGCTCATTACCACTTAGCCGCCTTGTACGACACCCAAGGAGGAGTTTTGGAGGTGGGGACAATTGTACAAATTTATTACTATTTATACTTATTTGGTTCTCGCTTTTTACACCAGGGACACAAAACGAATAAATCATCAAAACAAATTCTGATATTTCATAATATTTCAAACAGCAAAATCCTGAATTCTCTCTAATTTGTTTACGACATGTTTCTTCTGCGAGTATATTATTTGAAATGTCTTTTAGTGCCTACTTGTTTGTCACAAGCGTTTCTCAATAATATGTAATCCGTTATTGAGTTCTCGTAATATTGCGTCTATTCAAAGGAAGCCTTCTTAATATGGAAAAGGCAAAGGTGATTGACTGACTGATTTACCAACCGACAAGTCAAATTACTGAACGATTCGTATTAAAATTTGTCACACTTTCCCCCGAATACAGAAACGCTACTTAAATTTTGAGCACTGCATATAAAGTTAAGTGAACATTACCCGTCATAATTCATATTATTATGGAAACACGTCAATTTTGACAATACTTAAATGTTAACTAGGACTAAAACTTTGAGTAGCGTTTCTGTATTCGGAGGTTACACAGTTATTATAACGTGTTTAAATTGCGTGAAGCTTGCTGCCAGTTTAAGATTTTGATAGCCTGATGTGCAAGGTATCGATCAAGAGGTCTCGGGTTCAATATTTGTCTGTTATAAAAAAACTGACTGTCACATGATAATGGAATTCAAAATTATTTATCCAAAAAGGCTGAAACATTTAAAACAGTCAGTGATTTTAATTATATTTAGTCACTGACCTCTATTATATTAATACGCTATAAATAATAGAGGTCAGTGTATTTAGTCTTATTACAAGTTGCAGTCACAATGCGAGTGGGATATTTAAATTAATTATTGAAAACAATTATTTAAATATACATTTTATACAACAACTACATTCAATGGCAAATTATTTGCCTCCGTTCTTTATTAGAAAGGTGGATATTAATTAATTAGTTGATACAAAGATTTTGGTAGCTAGAAAAAGAATTTCTAAAAATTATGGTCTTGATGCGGGAATCGGACCCGCGTCCGCTGCTATCCGGGCGGGAGCCTGACCGCTCGGCCAACTTGCTCGGTTTTTTCGAAATTATTTTTCTAACTACCAAACTCTTTGTACTATTTTTTGTAATATTTGTATAATGTTGAAATTAAAATCGAACAGTAATTAGTTGATTTTAAACTCTATTGACATACGTTTGTAGTTCAGAGTTAAGTCTACGTACAAGGAAGTTCTCCATCATCCACATCTGGGTGCTTGCCGTGGAACAGTTCTCAAGAGTTACCCTCAGGCCATCTGAACGCTTAACAACTTGCAAGCATTTCTGGGTGTCCATGTGCCGTATATGCTTGCTCTGCAATAACGTTACAAAAAAATATATAAAGAATAAATAAATATTTTTACACGCACACCTATCATCTAGCCCAAAGTAAGTAGCCTAAGCCCTTGTGTTGTGGATACTAGATGACGGAAAATAAGTTTAACATCATAATAATGATGTATATAAATGTTAAAATATACTATATAAACACAACACACAACCATGACTCGGGAACAAAAATTTTATTTTTTTATTTTAAATATTTATATTCATCACAAAATTTGTCCCTACCTGGATTCGAACCCGGGACCTCTTGGTCAATACCCAGCGATCTGAGCATTCGACCAAGCCGGCCGTCATACATACATAGTATAATATATTAAATCATCAGCTCTCACAGAATCTTACCAATTATGGCTGGGCAGAGAGAGTAGTCCGGGTGGCGGAGATGAGTGTTGACTAATTGTGAAGGGATGCCGTATGCGTCACCATACGGCATCCCTTCACAATTAGTCAGAGAGCAGAGTAGAATACAATTGTCACCACCCCAAATCTCTCCCGTGGGTGTTGTACAAGGCGACTAAGGATAAATCAGTGATGAGGAGTGGGCAGCAGCGTTCCTTTTATACCTACCACCTAGCAAAGTACTGCGACTTTTCTGCCCGATAAATGGCAATAGGCTCGCCACCTATTACATGGGACCTAGCATAATTGGCGAAGCGTGGGTGCTCGTTCACCTCTGCCTACCCCTTCGGGGATATAGGCGTGAATTATGTATGTATGTATGTATCCCGTAAACCTACACTTGTCACAAGTCCCAGGCGCTGCCACTGAGTTCCCTCTCTGCCACACTGTGGGCCCGGCACCCGCACCGTGAATCCATGGATGGTCAGAGTTTTCGTCTCTATCACGCCTATTATCCTGTTTCGCCCGTCATCTTCATTATAGCTTTTCTTAGCATTAAAGAATGCAAATGCAACCGGGACCAACAGCTTAACGAGCTTTATAAAGGACGGCGCTAGCTCGGGATTAAATACTTTGGTCACCCATTTAATGACCAGTCTTTGCGAACACTGCTTAATTTGCACTATAGCCATCCCGCTACAAAACTCCTCGTCCCAAGATAAGCCTACTCATATGCTGATAACCCTTGTTGTTTGTGTACCAGACAAAATATAATAAAGTATTCATGGCTCAAACGGCAATGATAAATCCCAGATTACCTTTGCATCGTATAACCAGACTTGGGAGGAGGCCCGACCTTTACAAATGTACAGCATCAGTAGAGAGAAAATATAGTCCAGGCACAGGCTATCCCTTTTTATCTCTCCGTCTTTTGAGTAGACCCAATACTGCAACAAAAAGGTTATTGTAAATGAAATTTTTTCAATGCGAAAGTGACTATACGGCTTAACGGTTGCGAAAGCACAACTTCTTCTTCTTCTCAACTTCTTCTCTTTTTCTTCTCTTCTTCTTCTCTTCTTCTTCTTGCCCTGTCTCCAGTTCATCTGGGGTCGTTGCAGTATGTTTTCTCTTCCATGTTTTTCACGCAGACATCATCAAGCCGCCCACTCCCTTTAGATTCATATCATCCAGCACACCCGAAAGGTGCAAGTTAATGAATGTGTAAAAAAGAGACGTAAAGGACCATGTCCAAAGACCAAGTAATATGGAGATAGTAATTAGGATGACAACATTCCTATCCATACCAGCGCAGACGCCCGTCATTTTGGTACAACTTACTTGCCGGGAACTATACCACTGTTGATGGTCCGAATAAATACATAAATAAAAACCTGATTGCCTCCTTGATTATGGCAGTGTTGGAAGGCCACGTCCAAGTTGTTTCTGAGTGTGGTTGAATCCAAGCAGCCTGCGTAGTTGCTTAGACTATAAATCTAAAAAGATAAAACAATTTACATATCAAAATTTTGTAGACAAGTATAAAATTTTGACAAATTTTTGGGGTTACATTTAATTGTTCACCAAAGGAGTAGTTAGATGGCGTAGTAGCTCAGCCCGCTATACCTGCGATTTTGTAAAACAAGCAATGTTGGCTAATGCCGGTTATGGGATGGGTGACCAAAACTGTATGATCAGGATTTATTCCATGGTCCGGAACGTTACGCCGTAAGCGATTACAAAAATTTAATCTACATACGCAAAACCTCATACTATTAATTTAAATTTGATGCTCGACAAAGATTCAAGGCATTCAAAGATTAAGGCCCCATTCAGATGAACGCGCGTTTGAGACGCGTTTCGTTGTACATTGCTCGCTATTAAGCAGTAAAAGCTACTGATGCTGTTTAATAGCGAGCAATGTAGAACGAAACGCGTCGCAAACGCGCGTTCGTCTGAACGGGCCTTAATATGTAGTATAATTTTAATTTTATTACCAAGGGCGGTAAGCAATGAATGTCACACAGACCGCAAGTATTTGACTAATATGCATTTTAACCACCCAAGCCAAGTACAAAATTGAATGTCAACCCCTGACCAGGAAGATGCCACTTACTGATCAGGTGTGGCATAATCTCTGTATTTAAAATAGTTTTTTTTTTTTACCTGCCCACTAGCCGCGTAATTATCGGGTAGTTCTAGTTCCGGATAGATGTTTTCCAGGTACCACTGAAAACTCTTGCACTTCAAACGTTTACGTAGCTCTACACGTTTTGACACGTTCCCGTAATCCACCTTGTCGTTTCCTATCGTGTCGTAGTAGTATTTCGCGTAATCGTCCATCCAAACCTGACAGAATGGAAAACAGTTGTAATTTGAGAAGTTCTCTTAAATGTAACTACTAATATATTACAATTGCCATAAAAAAAAATATTCTTATTTTCAAGAAAATGTCAGACTAACTTTGCTGCTTACAGTTTTTTCAAAAATTATAATTAGTTAAGATGCGGGAATCGAACCCGCATCCTCTGCAATCCGGGCAGATACCTAAACCACTCGGCCGAGTGGTGCAGACATCTGCCCGGATCGCAAAACTTTCTCTGATCACAATTATCTCTCACCCCTATACGACTTCAAGACGCGTACCTCAGCCAGCCGCACAGAGTTCCTTTTCAGCGAACCGCTCTGTCCCGTGTAAGGGAACCGCTTCCTGAAGACATGGCCAACGTGAGAGCATGGTATTATCTCTAGGGAGCCACCACACATCCACGCCTTGAACGACAGCTCCAAGTTCTCAGCGCCCCAGACTTCGAAACCGTCGTCGTAGTAACCGAGTCTGGCGAAGAAGTTCTTGCTTATGGCGAACAGTCCACCTGTCGAACAGAACCCCGATTATGTAAGCCTCTTTCAATCGCTTTCGTCTACCTGTCACTCTCACATTTTGCGATTATTCTCAATGAGCGAGAGTGACAGGTACACGAAAGCGATTGAAAGAGGCTTAAATAATAACCCCGCTGTGTTACCACCAGTTTTTGACCGCCTCCGTTGTCTAGTGTTCGCCCACCGGAATGTATATCCAGAGGTCCCGGGTTCGATCCCCAGGGGGGTACAAATTTGTGCTCGGTTTGGTTGGTGGTAGGACTTCTTTGAAGTCCGCCTGGCTAGCTACCACTATGTTATCAAAATCTGTCGCCATAATAATAATGTTAACAGCATTATTGTGTTCCGACAATGTGTAATAAGATAGCCAGCGCTCTGTATATTTGCTCTGTGGATGAGGGTTCCAGGTGAAGTTCGATTCCATCTTTAGTCCTTACGGTCACTTACCATCACGTGAGATGAAGGGCCAGAGCTCCCTGTAAAAAAAATAAAAAAAAAATACCTGATATAGTCGCGGTTCGTATAGGAGCCGCTTGCTCCTGTCTCCGCTTGAGAACGCTATGAGGTACAACCCTCCATTTGAACTTCAGGTGCCAATTGAACCCGCCAATGAATAGTTCGCTGGTTCGCTGCGCCACGTATTCGAACGTCGACGCGTGGATCTCGTCGACAGTCGGACTGACTACTCTGGTCGAGTCTTCGGTGATTCGGTCCAGAAGAGGTTCCAGCCATCCTGAAACATTAACCAGTGTCGCTGACTTGTCTAACTGCCGCACTCAGAGATGTCAATAAACTCTAATGAGTATTTAATACAAAAGCCGTGTGGTGACGGCAGAGTAGAATACAATTGTCACCACCCCAAATCTCTCCCGTCGGTGTTGTACAAGGCGTCTAAGGATAAATCAATTATGAGGAATGTGCAGCAGCGTTCCTCTTATACCACCTAGCAATAGCAATATACTGCGACTTTTGTGCCCGATAAATGGCAATAGGCTCGCCACCTATTTCATGGGACCTATCATAATTGGCGAAACGTGGGTGCTAGTTCACCTCTGCCTACCCCTTCGGGGATATAGGCGTGATTTATATATTAATACAAAAAATGTCTATCAGAACTAGACAATAGACCCAGCAAGAATAGCGACCAGTTTTGAATTGACCTTTTTTTGTATTAGGTACTCATTCACGTTAAATGACGTCTCTGAGTACGGCTGTAAGAGTTGCGTTGGAGCGTAATCGTTTCGAGTCGACTTAATTTCGATGAGCCAAGGCAAAGTTGAAAGGTCGGTAACCTTTCACTAATTGATGGTAATTTCTGTGAAGAACTTCTTAAAGGGCTTAAGCATTTTGAAAGACCCTCCCCTTCCAAACCATGGTTTTAATTTAGCAAGTCAAGCAAAGAAATGTGATTTCTAAATAATAATTGTTTTGGGTTAAATACTGTGAATGTTTATTGTCAATCGTTTGTTTTGTTATTTATTTCACTTTTAAAGTTTAAAAATACATTAGTTAGAAATCTAGCTCGTAAATTATCTGGCCTATTTATGTAAAATTTTGCAGGTGACTTTGATTCTGAAATTGACATAATTTAATTAATCGTTCAGCCAATATATTTGTGATATTTATAATGCCTTTTTATTTCCAAATGTATCTACTTCACTATTAATTAGAGTGCACTGCTATAGATCTAAAGCTTCATTAGTTTTGGGTGTCTGGGGTTTATAGAAATAAAATAATTTAATTTAAAAAACGAAAATATTATAATAATGCCCTGATAGAGCTGTCGGCAAACAAAAAGAAATAAATTTAAAAAGTTTTCTCAAACTCAGAAACATTAAAAACCTTAATTGTAACGAAGTATTTCACGAAAGACATGCACTAATTAGAAGGGTTCCACTAATGAAGGGACGTTGAAAAAACACACGAAGTCTAGTTAAAATTTCGCACTTCAGGGCGACCTCTGCGTTCGACCCTTTGTGCACATGAGCAAATAAACGGAACAAAGAATAACCTTCATACAACGAATCAGTTGCACTACTACAAGCACGAGGGGCATGCGTGCGTTACCTACCACTGGCCGCTGTCGCGCACGCGGAGAGACTGGAAAAAACCGGTTTATGACGCACAACCAGTTGCATAATGTCAGGGTTAGTGCGACGGCGTTCTTATGAAGCTTTTACTCTGTTCGGTTTATCTACTCATGCGATTAGGGGCAAGTTATTTGTACTTAGGGCTGTCTCCGTTTGACCGTACTTGAGTTCGTTTGACTAACTTTATCGCCCTACCTGCACCCATCACAGTAATGACCACAAGAGTAAATAAACGGAACAGAGTGACAGTTTGTCCAATGGCTGTTTGTGTGTAAACCGGTTTTTTCCAGTCTCGCCTAGCGGCCAGTGGACAAACAAGCTGACACTCTGTTCCGTTTATTTACTCATGTGGTAATGACACTGTAATATATATCAGTCCTTCAATTACTTTCTTTATTACTGAGCTAACTTTGTTAACCCATGTTAAAATAATTAAGTGGAATATTTAAGCAGAAAACAAAATTTTAAACCATACTGGATTGGAATGTTGTCATCTCATTCACTCTCTCCCATCTTTGATCCCTCGACATGGTCCTTTCCGTCTTTTTTCTATACATTTATTCATCTCTAGCACTTTTCCGGTGTGATGGATATAATATAAGAAATGGATCAAAAGGGAGTGGATGGCTTGATGACATCGGACCGATATAAATGGAAGAGGAAACATACTGCGCCGACACCAGGAACAGGGCAGGAAGAAAAAGAAGATTTCAAAAGAAAACTTTGGGCATGCAATTTGAAGAGGTTATCTATTCTTCATAGTAAATTTTTAGTCACCCATCCATTGACCGGCCTTAGGGAAAGTTGCTTAGTTACCGTAATAGCAGGCCGAGCACGCTAAGCCACTGCGCTATCTAATATCTTCATCATCCTACTCTAACTAACTCACCTTCAGTGCATTCACAATGGCTATCAAGATACGCAACCACTGGCGCTGTGACGTATTTGATTGCTAAGATCCTCGATCGTATCAGTCCTTCACGGCGAGTTGCACGTTTTAAGATGACCTGCGGCCATTGACGCAAATAATCTTGTAAGGGCTGTTTCAGGTGGTCTGTAACGAATAGATAGAGACGTAGTATTTAAATCACATGCAGCAAAAACAGCACCAATGACGAATCACTTTATATAAAAATAAAAAATTAAGAAGAATTGACAACTGTTACTGCGGTCATAGGAAATAAACACACGTCATAAAAATAGTGAAAAATGGAATCTAAATGATGACAAAAAAATAAAACAAAAGACGATCTTGTGAGAGACCAACAGAAGAAATATTAAACATTAATTCTGTTATTTTTTGCTATATTTCTTAGGAACCCCGAAAATTTCGAATTATTTTTGTTTTTTATTTATTTATTTTGAAACTTAACGTATTGTGCGAGCCCTGATAAGTTTAAATAGTAGGAAAATGTTTAAAATTCAAACGAAATTGTTAAAACACCGCAATTATTTCTATTAGAAAGACAGTACCTACTCAGAAATAGAAAATACCAATATGCAATTACTCACTCATGGTTGAGAAATCATCGAACAAAATTATTTCTTTCAACAGATGTCTTGGTGATCGGTTGATTACGGAATGCATCGTCCTCAATAATGTAGACCACGCTTCGTTATGGAAACAAATGACGACAGTCACTTGGGGTAGGTTTCCTGAATAATTCTGTTGTTTACACCTATCAATATGAAAATAGAAAATAATTAACGCAGCTTTGGATTTGCACGGCAGCCAATCATTGACAATGCCTGTGATTCTGAATAATTAATATGAAAAAACATACTTTGAACACATTTTGGTTGTGACTCTCTTCCCTGGATCTAAGGCAGTAGCAAACATAGGAGAAGCAGAACAAAGTAGTCACTGTCGTGTTTAACATTAAAGCCCGAAGGAACTCATGATTAACATTGCTTAGTTTACGATATCATAAGGTAAGCGTAGTTTAATTCACTTAATTATATTCAGGTGTTTAGTTACTGTTATTATTTTTGTACCGATTTAATGACGTTACAGTGTTCTTAGTTGACAATACCAAACACTCAAAAATACACGTTATATATGTATATCGTAGTGTCGAAAATTTAATAATTATTGTGTCAATTACCAATCGTCTCTAACATCAGGCAAAGTTCGGTTCAGAGGGATCAGATCACTGACGAACTCATTGAAGGCATGGTTTCGCCAACCCTTTTGGACTAGCAGCTTCAAGGATTTTCTTACTTTAACATTGAGAAACACCGGCTTTCCGTCTACACCTGGAATTCGAACAAGTCACCAGACTACGACATTAAAGAATATTACCACTTAGCAATATACTGCGATTTATGTGCCCGTTACATGACATTAGACTCGTCTGCTGTTATGTGGTCATCAGTCTGACGTTTAATTAGGCGTTTGGAATTTTTATTACTTAACCCGACGTTTCGATCTAGCCGTGGTCACGGGGAGACTGAAGTTCGGTGTCATTCTTATACATTATGTCTAAACCCTAAAAGTTGTTTTATTAAACTAGAGAACATATTATGAGAAAAATAAATAATTGTAGCTTAGCAGGAATTTTGGCACTATAAATAAATTAAATTCAGTTAAATTTTCCAAACAACAGATAAAACCAAAGCCTTGGGAATGACGCTAACTGTAATACTTTTCTATCTTTATTTAATGTACGGAACTTAAAAACTGACAAAATGTGACGTACCTACTTCTGTCTACCCTTTCAGATCTGGGGGCCCACCGCCTAACTCGATTGCTTTAAATCAATGCACTGCTTACGGCTACAGCAGCCATCCTGAATTTTAAGGCGGTACAGATTTTGTGCCAAATTCACACAATAACCATTCGGTGATCATTCGTTCAGAGCTATTGCTAATAGTTTAGGTACATTTGGTGCGAAATGACAGCATGACGTCATAAACTTATAGCTTTTACTTTTGATTAGAATAATCTGCATTATGTCTCTAAAAGGGTGGGCAGAGAACGTGACATATTATTATCAAGATTGACTTTCAGTATTTGTATTAGAGAGGATTATTAATCGTGTAAGGCAGTTATGAAAATTATATTCAAGTAATTTATTACCTGGTGGTATATCATAGGTTTTTACTGCAGACATTCGGTTGTCTATATCGATGGTAAAGTTTGCAGGTTCCAGCAATCTCCATACTGAAATTATTAAATATTGTGGAAAGCACATTACTTAAGCCATGTGGTGATAGCAAAGAAGAATACAATTATTGTCACAACCCCTCTCGTGGGTGCGTAGAAAATAAATAATGTTTATTATTAAATGTTTTATACATTTCACTTCACTACTCTTACTTTCAAAACCAGAAGCATTGATGTTAATTGTGGAATTTTCTTTGTCATAATAATATTTTCTTCGAAAACTTCGCAAGGCCCGTTCGTATCTCTCGCCGTCGCTCATAAGCCACAGAGTACTTATTCTATATTCCCTTATGATAGTAAACAAAGATACGATCCACAACACACCAACAGCAAAAAAGATCTTCACAATTTTCTTCAACATTATCGACTGGTTGATTAGAAAGTACTTCGTTGAGTATTCAATAATTGGCTTATAAATGAACGGTAACAGTTGATTGTGAGTTGACTAGATATTGGGTCAGATTCTGTTTGAAATACGTTCGACGCATGATAATTAATTTCCTGCCAATAACTGAAGATTTAGGATGAGGGTCTGTAGGCGGATTGATAAATGTAATAATAAATTAAACACGAATTAGACGAACTATTTATTGTTCGTCTAATTCGTCATTAAAATTCGATGCAACATTGACGTAAATGTAAAATTGTTTTTACAAATGTATTTTGTTTTCTAAATTAAAATTATTATCAACGTGTAAAAAGCAATATGAATGTGTCATTTTTGCACTAAATTAGCGAAATATTAATCATCAATTTTGTGTTTTTGTTTAGTCGAATGCTTACTACAACATCATCTATATACGTTATAATACTACGAAATCAATAATAGGTTTATTAGGACGGCCGCCTTGATCGAATGCTCAGATTGCTGGGTATTGGCCAAGAGGTCCCGGGTTCGAATCCTGGTAGGGGCAAACTTTTGTTTCCGCCACAAATGTTTGTTTCCGAGTCATGGTTGTGTATATGTTTGTGTAGTATATTTTCAACATTTATATACATAATTATATTAAAAATATGTCCGTCATCTAGTATCCATAACACAAGTGCTTAGGCTACTTACTTTGGGCTAGATGATAGGTGTAAGTTTAAAAAAAATATATTTATTTATAGGTTTAGTTATATTATGAAAATTAATGCTATGCCGTGTGGTGACGGCAGAGTAGAATACAATTGTCACCACCCCAAATCTCTCCCGTGGGTGTCGTACAAGGCGACTAAGGATAAATCAGTGATGAGGAATGGGCAGCAGCGTTCCTCTTATACCACCTAGCATATTAGCAATAGTACTGCTACTTTTATGCCCGATAAACGGCAATAGGCTCGCCACCTATTACGTGGGATTTGTCATAGTTGGCGAAACGTGGGTGCTAGTTCACCTCTGCCTACCCCTTCGGGGATATAGGCGTGATTTATGTATGTATGTATGAAAATTAATTTACCATCGCGAGTTCCTCCCGACTTCGGAAGGCACATAAAGCTGTTAGTGCAGGCTGCTTCTGCAGTCCGTAATAGCCACCAATCTACACTGGGCCAGCAGGTGGGTTCTGGCTAATTTTCTCTATATTATTCCATCCATAAGGAAGGACTGCGCCTCAGCAGTTGGGACATTAAAGGGCTGCTCATGACGATGCGAAAAACAATTAAATAGTATTCAGGCAACTTAAACAACGTATAAGCGTTAGGTACTAGTTTTATAGAAACTGTCATGCATTCAGATTCACGATTCAAATCACATATACATGTATTCACGAATACGCCCGCGTATGGTTTGTCAACACGTGGGAATACGCTGAAATTTCCTTGTTCCCACAACTGGAAGGCAAATAAACATTACAAATATTGACTCTCTCACACAATGAGCACACATTTATTCATTCGCCGCGGAATAGTTCGCTATAATTCAAAATTGTGCGCTAAACTGAACGATTGTGGCTGTACCTGCGATGTACATAACATATTATTATGCTGGTGACAATTTTTGTCAGAGCTTCGACATTACATTTATTATAGTTGTACATATTGGTGGAAACATAAAGTTTTTTATTGAACTAAAGTGTGGTTATAAAAAAAGGTCATCTTCATGGGGAAGGTGGCCTAAAGAGCCTAAGGTGAGCACTGTCATTGTCATGTATCAAATTGTTCTCGTTTAATCAAAGGAACAGGTAAACAATTGCCGCGTATCACCTCTAGCGAGTAGGTAAAAAGGTTGGCCGGAAAATATTATTTTTAAATATGATTTTTTAAGTTACCGTTTTGTCCACCTTTGGGCTCCCTTACCCTACATGATATCTTCATCATTTCAGCCTCCAGACCCTTCTAATGAAGAACGCAATTATTAGGAATATTGAACTCGCAATAAATACAAGGACGACGCGTGGTGACGGCAGAGCAGAATGCAATTGAAACCACCACAAAACAGTGATGAGGAATGGGCAGCAGCGTTCCACTTTTACCATAATTATACTGCGTACTACGTGCCCTATAGGTCGCAATAGGCGCGCCATCCATTACATGGGACATGGGACCAAGCATGATTGGCGAAACCGGGGTGTTAATTCACCTCTGCCTACCCTTCAGGCGTGATTTATGTTGATATATGATTGTAAAAAGATTAAAAAAATTACCAGAGAACCCGGCAGACGAACGAAGATCCTTTCAACGTACGCCGCGATGCAGTGCCACGATTAAAACGCGACCCCGAGCCTAGTGATTTATAAAGGCAATCAATTCACCTAATTTCCTTCTGCAGAAAACTTTTTCGGTGCTCCTCGTTAACTCCGGTATTTGCCCACCTTAGCCTCAATTTACTTTAACGATGCCCTTATAAAAGCAAATCTGGGGGAGCCACTCTTTTTTGTCGCCACAGAAACATTTTTACACAAATAAATGTAGAGTTGTGTCCGATTTAAAGCGGCACGTCGAAGCGCTTGTTGCGGCTGCGTACGGGTCAAAGTCGCGTGGCAAGCTCTCTCCTGAGATGCATTGGCGTACTAGGTTTAATGAGTCTAATGAAGGCTTTCCAAAGGGTAAGGTTTACGTACTGGCATTTAATTAAGACGGGCAACCTCTCTCTTCCGGTTTACTTCTTTGGACACACAATGCTGTTTGGTTCGTTGCTCGAAGGGAACCATTGGATAAAGAGTTCTTTAGTTATATGTATTTGGAAGCAAACGAAACAATCCAACAACGCCCCGTGGTCTAGTGTTCCCGGGTTCGAACCGAGTACAACTTTGTACCCCGGGGGTACGTACGCTTAGTGGTAGGACTTCTTTCAAGTCCGCCTGGCTAGCCACCACAATCTTATCAAAATCTGTCGCCTTCATTATTTTTTCCGACAATTGTGATAAGATACCCAGCCCCTCTGTGGTTGAGGGTTCCAGGTCTATTCCACCTTCGGCCCTTATCGTCACTTACCATCAGTCAGTGAGATGAAGGGCAAGAGCTTCCCTGTCTAACAAAAATATCGTTCTTTTATATACATACATAAATCACGTCTATTTATCCACGAAGTAGGCAGATGTGATTAATCGCCCACGTTTCGCCAATTATGTTAGGTCCCGTGTAATAGGTGGCGAGCCTATAGCCATCTATCGGCCCGCAAGCCGCAGTATGTTGCTAGGTGATAGAGAAACGCTGCTGCCCCTTACTTATCGCTGCTTAACCCCTAAGGGCCTTACTAATTGCTTAATATAAGTCTGATACGTAACCATTAGTAACAATTTTAGCTACTAATGTTCCTAATGGATAAATATCAGTCTGATATTGTAACTAATTGTTAAATATCAGTGATATTTAAAGATAACTAACAATTTTTAACAATTGGTTAACAGTTAACTATCATAACATCAAAAAACCGGCCCTAAGTCGTTGGAAAAGTTGTATGAAATAAAATGGTGGTGAGAAATTTTTCAATAAAACATATTATTCTGATGCGGGAATCGAATTTAGGGAGCTGCAATATAATTATAATACTCGGGCGAAATTTCAACTTCATGTATTATGTCATGTAGAAACTAACAAACAAAGTGGATACTTTTACAAATACTATGCATTCGACTAAGCTTCAGTTTGTTTTTTTTATTTAATTTGATTGTCATTTGAATAAAGAGAAGCTTGTACAGACAAGTATTTAATTTTGAGATAGAACTTTCAATTTTATCCAATCTAATCTGCGCTTTGCGTCAAACTCGGTCCCACTTATTATAAAACATGGCTTAAAGCTAACCATGGTTCAAAATTGATGCTAACTCTGTCTTTCAATCAGCAAATAAAAGTGACAGCATCAGTTTCAAGCTATGACTAACTTTTGTCCATGTTTTATAATAAGGAGGGTTGAGATTGAAAATCCTCTGCGAGAATTCGAACTTCCGTCTCTATCGCACGGACGATTGACTGACCTACCTTCCTTATTGTTACCGCGCAGGAAGCTATTAATAAAATTAGCCAAGTGTATTGTGACGTAACAAGGGTGCATCTTCCCACTTTTTAATGAAATATATTTTTACGCAGAAAATTATTATAGGAATATTTTATACAATCCAGGAAGTGGATGCAACAGAGTAGATATCGTTCTAGGACCAACATTCATAATTATTGATGATAAGTTCCCATAGTGTATCAAGCGCCATCTATTAGATTTTTTGACCATAAATTGCAAAGTGGTAGAGCACATACCGCATCAATATAGCCCACGCAAGGAGCCATAGATGGCGCAATAGATCTATTGATTCCATTCCTCTTAACTTTAGATAATTCTAATTAAAGTTATTTTACTATTATGTTAATTTAATTCTTATATCCCTCAAATAGTTGCTGAATTATTAAAATTATAATTAGAGTAAATCCCGTACCAATATAGGTTGACGCAGGGCGCCATCTAGTGCCTTACGTTCGCTTTAGGTTTTCCTTTAGCATTGTCTAATTAAAGTTATTTTATTATTAGGTGAGATTCAATTATTATATTCCACAAATTGTAGTTGAATTATTAAAAATATATTTAATACATTCGTAGTTTTAGGAAAATATTACGTTTTAAAATAAGTTACATAAATAGTAGTTTTCTGTGTATAATACAAACGATTTTAAGAGGTGTCAATGGAATTAGATGAATACCATTTTGGAGGCAATTCAGTAAGTCGGGTTGTAACGTTTTGTTTACATTGAAATTGGTACGAATGAACGGAAGTTGTAGCTTGTGGGTTGTCAACTTGTTTTGGCGTGCAAAAAATCAGTTCTGCCAACAGAGAGGCCGCTGGTCGGGACCAATGAAATTAGCAGAAAGATCGTAGGATATCTCAACGGATAGATGATTGGTCAGGGGATAGCTAGCGAAATAGGTGGGCTAACCGAGGGTATAAATAGGGGTGAAAAGGGACATTCGAGACCTTTCGACCATGGAGGATTCGGATTCTTTTCGAGAGCGGAGACGGGCGACAGGACGAGTTAAACCGGGGAGGCAGCCGGTCGGTGCGCGTCGTCGATGGAGGAAATGGAGTTCTGGTATTTGCGCCTGCGTTCCAGGTGATGGCGTACGGAGATTGGATCTGTTTGAGACGTTCGGTATCAAACGCCAGGTATGGGTTAGGCAAGGTAAGGGAACCCGACATAATGTCGGTGATTTTATTATTACTTGAAATGTTAGGTATGCCATGGTTATTATTACCGGTTGTTCCATGGTACATTTTACGATTATTTCATTTAATTCTATTAATTGACATTATAACCTTGGTCATTGTTTTGTTGGTTCGCCGGTGTTTATGGTTATGTAGGAAAGTAGGTATCTTCTACCTACTTAGGAGGTTTCGGATTTGTAATTGTCGATTGCGGGGTTTGGATAGTTCGCGTCGATCGTTGTACTTTTTGTTGATGAATAGGTATATAAGGGTTATGTATATGTGACGGGGAGTTGGCTGAGCCTATATACCTATAATTTACCTACCTATGATATTTTATTTCATGACTGAGATGCTAGGCTGAGCCTAGGAATGTTAATATGTAGGTACCGATAGGTTACGTATGTATGTATGACGAGCAGTTGGCTGAGCTTTTATGTCTACATTTTATACAGGTATAAACAACAGGTATATTGTTTATTTTACCGACTGTCGTGAATATTATTATTATTACATCATCATAAAGTTCATGCGTGCGGTGTATGGTATGGTCAGTTCTATTGGCGGTTGCAGATTTGGTTTGTTAGATTTACCGGAGTAATCTAGAATAATGGAGTATTTGCCTACAGTTCCCAACTAACCTTATTTCCACTATAATATGCAACAAACTTAAGTTCATCTGTCTTCTAATGTTACGTATCCTTCTCCCTCCGTTGTTGGGAACACGTCACATACCTCATAAAAGAGTCTTGGGATGCTACTTCACAACAGGGGGGTCCTACCATATTTGATGATCATTATTAATACGTTGGCCAGATTAAATTAATATAAATATTTACTTAATATAATAATAATAATAAAATATGTCATGATTTAGTAGTTGTGTACTGGTCCCTTGTCATTTACGTGGGCACGCTGCTTTGTGAATTTGGGACTACATAATTGTGTGATGACATGATTATGAGGCCTTTTATATTTACATCGTAAGCGTGTGTTGCATGACCAATTGGGAGTATTTTGGTATTGAAGCTAGGTTAGGTCAGTAGACATATACAGTGCCATCACTGATGCCCAAAATACGCCCAATTCTCTACACGCAGGAAAGACTATTTTCCCCACACTGCACACTCTCCAGATTGATAGAAGGGATTATCTGTGTCTAAGGATCGTGATGAGACATAACAGTTGTATCGTTATTATGGTTCAAACTAGGTCAGATAGCTTAGGTTAGACAGGAGCTATTTAAGGGAGCTAGTTCCATTACTGAGGATACTCAGATTGGAACCCACTAGATAGTTGCGACAGCGCGGGCTTGCCTCACAACCAAGCCGCCCCACGTAGAATCTGGGCTGTCTTTTGAATTATAATGACCTTCTTCTGAAGTGTTGTTGAAGTCAGGAGAATTCGGCCGGGTTTCTCTACCTATGATCTGGTTTAAATACACTACATATGACTTTCCACGGGAATGCTAACGGACTGGAATAATACACTGATTCGGGTAGGGCATATAAGGAACTTCCGGTGGTTTGGAAGGAGAGAGTGAATCGAAGGTTGTCACTCATTGTGAGGAGCGGGGAGCGGGCTTCCACTTCCTTATATTTTTTTAATTATTCATAGGGTCGAAAAATGTTATCACCGTCTGTACCTATCATGGGTTCGTTCTCAACCACCGCGTATTAGTCTATAATAAAAGGGGGGGTTCAGTTACAATTTGGTGCCGTGACCAGGATATCGAATAAATAGGTAAAATTATTAAAACAACGAATTGTAGTGGTAGCGGGTTCGATTCCCGCCACATTATTGAAATGAACGATTGTAGTGGTAGCGGGTTCGATTCCCGCCACATTATTGAAATAAAGGATTATAGTGGTAGCGGGTTCGATTCCCGCCACATTATTGAAATAAAGGTTTGCAGTGTTAGCGGGTTCGATTCCCACCACATTATTAAAATAAAAGATTGCAGAGGAAGCAGGTTCCATTCCCGCCACATTATTAAAAAAAAAAAAAAGGATTGCAGAGGTATCGGGTTCGATTCCCGAACAAGACTTTAATTTTAAGAACTTTTTTAAACATAATTTTATATTTGTATATTTAAATTGCAGAGGAAGTGGGTTCGATTCCCGTAACAAGAATTTAATTTTAAGAACTTTAACTAACCTAACCGTAATTTTATTTGTATTAAAATAAAACTAAAGTGACTGGTATTTGCAGTCACAATTTGTTGCTTGTGAAATGGAAATGAGGTTTTAAAAATGTGAAGTGGTTCTAAGGTCTTGGGGGCGACCACAGATTGGGGGCGACAATAAATCTCTTAGATTAATAAAACAGCAGGGTGATGTAGGTGTAATAGGATCATTGGGCGAATAGATTAAACACTATGAAAGAAATCAATCATCATCTTAGATAGGTGCCTACTTGATGCGGGCCGGCTTGATCGAATGGTCGAATCACGGGGTGGCGGTCAAGAGGTCCCGGGTTCGAATTCGGGTAGCGACAAACTTTTTGATGGACATGGATATTTGTTTCAGACTCATGGATGTGTATTTTTGTGTAGTATAATATTTTCAGCATTTAAGTGATTGGAAAAGAAATAATTACAGGTAAATTAATTTTTATATTTTCAGCTTTCCATAAAATCATGAGAAAACGTAAATCAAAAAGACAAGGTTGGAATCAATTTTTGTATTTTTATTAATTCTGCAAACAATTTAGGCGGGCTTGGTCGAATGGTCGGATCACTGGGTGTGGGCCAGGATTGAGTCCTGGCGGGGACAACTTTTTATGGACGGGTATTTTTTATTTTCCAGAGTCGTTGTGTCTTATTTATGTAGTACTTATATTTTTAACATTTACGTGATAGAAAAAAAATATATATTTTCTTTCCATTATAAATTGACCGTGAAGGACAAAACTAACATCTAAAAATTTGTTCCAAAATAACTGCGGTGAGAAGACAAACAGCGTTGCAGAACGTTGACGCGCACTATTAACTGACCGACGCCGTTTCACCGGGACGCCGGCCGCCGACGCCGACGCTGATGCCGTTTGTTGGAGTCGAAGTTCCGGCTAGCTACAAATTGCAATATAGCTTTGCCGAAGAAATCTATCCGAGGGAGGTACCATTCTATTCTATTTTACAGCCTTACTTGTATAAAACAGTGTTAAGCCGTCAAATCAAAGATGACGTCAGAGAGCGTGCCATTGGAAACGCCAATTATTTCCGAGGATTTTAGAGTAATTAATTTTGAGGTTCTGTTAATAATTTAAATAGATTGCACTAGCACGTTGCCATGCCCTGTAAATCACGCTGTTGTGTTTCTGACAATTTTAAGATAATTTCAGTGTGCCTGGCATACACGTCTATAGTATGGGTGCGGCTACGATACTTAGATTTTATGCATATTCTTGTAAGTGGCCTTGTTACTAGCAGTTTTTGAGTTTTGTTTGCCGAACTGATTTCAGCGTAATCGAGAGACGCGGTAGCTCCTGTCGTCTACCTGCCTACGTGCTGCTTCTGGTGCTGACTGCAACTGCTACTTTGCGGCCGACCGGTGTCATGGCAGTCTGTTTGTGCTTCGGCCAGAGCAACGGGTTGCGTCTGATCACATGCTTATGCACTGTCTATTTGGTTAGATCTACACAATTTTTTCTTTACTCATTGTAAATAATTTTCTCGCCATGGCCAATCATAATGAAAATGATAATTCAAATGTTCCATAATTAATGTAGAGAGTAGATTGCATTTTAGGTATATTATTTATGTTTGGGATGCTGTCGTATCATTATTGCGAAAATTATTAGCTATTTGGTAAAGTAGGTAATTTTTTCGGAAATGTTGGCGTTAATTAGGTTATTTTGTTAATTACTGGATTTTTGTTATAGATGTTTTATCAATTTTGTTTTATTACAAATGTCGTGCCAACTATGAACTTTATTGGTACTTTTCTACACTTCTCTTTATCTTTGGCGTTTGCTTCGGTGTCTCGCTGGTGCGATAATTTTGCAGACTTCACTTTGTTCTATTATTGGTTTCAAATGATAACTTACCTATAAATTGGGAGTGTGGAATTATTAGGTGCGTTCAACTAATAAAATGTTCGGGGGCGGAGGTGTGATTAAGATTATTATATTCTTCTATTGTTAAATGGTCTTATAACTTTTAGCTCTGTATAAAAGCAATAAAAACTGGTTATTAATTTAGGGGGCGTATGTGACGTACCTAGTACAGATGCTCCCTTCTACATCTTCAATTTTTTTAGTTATAAATTATTACTTCGGTAAACTACATAATAATTTAGGGGGCGTGTGTAAAGTAACAAGGGTGCATCTTCTCGTTTTAATCAAATATATTTTTATCTAGTTTAATAGTCATAGAAATATACAACCAAAGGAGATGATTGGAAAAGAGCAGTATCGTTCCGGGTTAAACATCGTATGACGCTTGTGTATATTGTGTGATATAGTAAAGATGCTCCCTGTTCTCCCTTCTACATCTTCAATATTTTTAGCTGTAAATTATTACTTCGGTAAACTACATAATAATTTAGGGGGCGTGTGTGACGTAACAAGGGTGCATCTTCCCACTTTTTAATGAAATATATTTTTACGCAGAAAATTATTATAGGAATATTTTATACAATCCAGGAAGTGGATGCAACAGAGTAGATATCGTTCTAGGACCAACATTCATAATTATTGATGATAAGTTCCCATAGTGTATCAAGCGCCATCTATTAGATTTTTTGACCATAAATTGCAAAGTGGTAGAGCACATACCGCATCAATATAGCCCACGCAAGGAGCCATAGATGGCGCAATAGATCTATTGATTCCATTCCTCTTAACTTTAGATAATTCTAATTAAAGTTATTTTACTATTATGTTAATTTAATTCTTATATCCCTCAAATAGTTGCTGAATTATTAAAATTATAATTAGAGTAAATCCCGTACCAATATAGGTTGACGCAGGGCGCCATCTAGTGCCTTACGTTCGCTTTAGGTTTTCCTTTAGCATTGTCTAATTAAAGTTATTTTATTATTAGGTGAGATTCAATTATTATATTCCACAAATTGTAGTTGAATTATTAAAAATATATTTAATACATTCGTAGTTTTAGGAAAATATTACGTTTTAAAATAAGTTACATAAATAGTAGTTTTCTGTGTATAATACAAACGATTTTAAGAGGTGTCAATGGAATTAGATGAATACCATTTTGGAGGCAATTCAGTAAGTCGGGTTGTAACGTTTTGTTTACATTGAAATTGGTACGAATGAACGGAAGTTGTAGCTTGTGGGTTGTCAACTTGTTTTGGCGTGCAAAAAATCAGTTCTGCCAACAGAGAGGCCGCTGGTCGGGACCAATGAAATTAGCAGAAAGATCGTAGGATATCTCAACGGATAGATGATTGGTCAGGGGATAGCTAGCGAAATAGGTGGGCTAACCGAGGGTATAAATAGGGGTGAAAAGGGACATTCGAGACCTTTCGACCATGGAGGATTCGGATTCTTTTCGAGAGCGGAGACGGGCGACAGGACGAGTTAAACCGGGGAGGCAGCCGGTCGGTGCGCGTCGTCGATGGAGGAAATGGAGTTCTGGTATTTGCGCCTGCGTTCCAGGTGATGGCGTACGGAGATTGGATCTGTTTGAGACGTTCGGTATCAAACGCCAGGTATGGGTTAGGCAAGGTAAGGGAACCCGACATAATGTCGGTGATTTTATTATTACTTGAAATGTTAGGTATGCCATGGTTATTATTACCGGTTGTTCCATGGTACATTTTACGATTATTTCATTTAATTCTATTAATTGACATTATAACCTTGGTCATTGTTTTGTTGGTTCGCCGGTGTTTATGGTTATGTAGGAAAGTAGGTATCTTCTACCTACTTAGGAGGTTTCGGATTTGTAATTGTCGATTGCGGGGTTTGGATAGTTCGCGTCGATCGTTGTACTTTTTGTTGATGAATAGGTATATAAGGGTTATGTATATGTGACGGGGAGTTGGCTGAGCCTATATACCTATAATTTACCTACCTATGATATTTTATTTCATGACTGAGATGCTAGGCTGAGCCTAGGAATGTTAATATGTAGGTACCGATAGGTTACGTATGTATGTATGACGAGCAGTTGGCTGAGCTTTTATGTCTACATTTTATACAGGTATAAACAACAGGTATATTGTTTATTTTACCGACTGTCGTGAATATTATTATTATTACATCATCATAAAGTTCATGCGTGCGGTGTATGGTATGGTCAGTTCTATTGGCGGTTGCAGATTTGGTTTGTTAGATTTACCGGAGTAATCTAGAATAATGGAGTATTTGCCTACAGTTCCCAACTAACCTTATTTCCACTATAATATGCAACAAACTTAAGTTCATCTGTCTTCTAATGTTACGTATCCTTCTCCCTCCGTTGTTGGGAACACGTCACATACCTCATAAAAGAGTCTTGGGATGCTACTTCACAACAGGGGGGTCCTACCATATTTGATGATCATTATTAATACGTTGGCCAGATTAAATTAATATAAATATTTACTTAATATAATAATAATAATAAAATATGTCATGATTTAGTAGTTGTGTACTGGTCCCTTGTCATTTACGTGGGCACGCTGCTTTGTGAATTTGGGACTACATAATTGTGTGATGACATGATTATGAGGCCTTTTATATTTACATCGTAAGCGTGTGTTGCATGACCAATTGGGAGTATTTTGGTATTGAAGCTAGGTTAGGTCAGTAGACATATACAGTGCCATCACTGATGCCCAAAATACGCCCAATTCTCTACACGCAGGAAAGACTATTTTCCCCACACTGCACACTCTCCAGATTGATAGAAGGGATTATCTGTGTCTAAGGATCGTGATGAGACATAACAGTTGTATCGTTATTATGGTTCAAACTAGGTCAGATAGCTTAGGTTAGACAGGAGCTATTTAAGGGAGCTAGTTCCATTACTGAGGATACTCAGATTGGAACCCACTAGATAGTTGCGACAGCGCGGGCTTGCCTCACAACCAAGCCGCCCCACGTAGAATCTGGGCTGTCTTTTGAATTATAATGACCTTCTTCTGAAGTGTTGTTGAAGTCAGGAGAATTCGGCCGGGTTTCTCTACCTATGATCTGGTTTAAATACACTACATATGACTTTCCACGGGAATGCTAACGGACTGGAATAATACACTGATTCGGGTAGGGCATATAAGGAACTTCCGGTGGTTTGGAAGGAGAGAGTGAATCGAAGGTTGTCACTCATTGTGAGGAGCGGGGAGCGGGCTTCCACTTCCTTATATTTTTTTAATTATTCATAGGGTCGAAAAATGTTATCACCGTCTGTACCTATCATGGGTTCGTTCTCAACCACCGCGTATTAGTCTATAATAAAAGGGGGGGTTCAGTTACAGTATTTACTCTGCCAGGGAACTTATCAAACGAGACATTTCACGGTTGACGTAGAATAAAGTCTGCGTCGCCCGCTACGCTGCGAGTGGCACCCGCTTTAACGACCGCGCCATCAATCATACAGTCGGTCTGTCTGTTGACTTCAAGTTCTGTACAAAATAAGCTACCAATAAAATTATTGGGAATTTCCTCTTCGCGTCCTTCGGAAACAAGGGAACTCGAGCTCGTTTAAGTACTCGCGGTTGCTATAGCAACAGAGGTTGTTAAGGTGGCGATACACGTGCTTGTAAAATGGAACAGCATAAATAACTGCGACTAAAGTTCCCGATGAATCGCAATAGACTCGCAATAGCCACGCAATTCGCAATATCACATGAGCCACGATAGTACCAAAAGTGAGCGTTATTACGCTGTGAACCTCTAAGGCCCGAGTTCACCAACACATAAACAGCCGATTATTATTAAACCGTCAGTTTTCGACATTTTATGGTATGAAAGAAATACTTATAAAAAAATTACGGCCATTAAAATGGCATGCTTGTTAATGGCATATAGAACTTACTCGCGCAATATGGATACATTTGCAAGTTAAACTTGCATGCAATTTGCGTCATTGTAGAATTTGACAAGATAAACAATGCCAGTCGCTACTTTCACTGACACATGTCAGTTTCTTAGCCCCCGCGTCCCTCCCCTCATGTTGCATGCTAGTAAATCAAATGTTATGCTACTTGCGTGGTACAGGCATGTCAGTTAGCGTATACACTTGATAGTAGGTGGCATGTGCAAGAAGCTTTTATGCAAGTGTGCCTGCTACAGGCATGTGTATAGCCACCTTAAGTACTGTAGACGCTTCGTTTGTTCCGATCAAACCGTCTCGCTCGCGCTGTGCCAAAATCAGAGATGAGTGAATGTGACAGATGAATGCGAATGAGCAAAATTGTCTACAGTTTTGGTGCAATGCATTCATACATAAATCATGATAATTTTATCCTCAAAAGGTTGTAATAAATTGCAGTAGATTCTAGGTCATATAACAGGAATGTTGCTGCCCTTTCCTTATCAGTGTTGAGAGGTTGGGGGTGATAAAAGTATTCTGCTTTTCCGTTACAACACGGTACATTAACCAAAAAAAACATTAGTAACTAGTACAAGAATTTTGGAACCCAATCAAACATAATGGTCTCTACATCTCATAATGTTAGATGACAATACCCACTTTTCCGAATAAATATAGGAATATTTTTGATTTGATTTGAGGTGATTGTGAAGCTGTAAATTTTTAATATACATTTTTTTTAACATACATAAATATCTAATATAAACTTATTTATTAATGTAAAAATAATGACCCAGGTTTTAGCAATGACCAAAAATTTATTCGTTCCATATCTTGTCTGTACGTGCATTTCAAGCCTGGCGTCTTCATGGAACTAACTGTTCAGTGAGCGTTGCATCATTAAATGCTGCGTATTAATTAAAAAGGCTCCATCTGTTGGGAGCTTTTTAAAAGGAAATTTGAATGCTCCAAAGTGAAATAGTTAAGGTTCGGTTGTATTTATTTGATCACCAGATTAACCTAACATAACCAATAAAAAAACCTTAAAAGGCCTTCAAAAATACTATAGCTGCTTTGGTGAACATTATTAATAATTTGCTGTATATTCAGTTTATTTTAAAATGAGCAGAATAATGTTTTCCCAAAATATTTAATGAGCAGAGCATCCTGCTTTTGTGTTCATAATCAAGGTTGCAATATATCACGTTCTCGAACTTGATGTAAAATATAAATTACCTCATAAACACGGTATAAGAATTGAGTAGTTACTCAGTGTTTTGTCTCTTATCCTTACATTCAAAATCATGTTTGTGAGACGAAGACAAAACACTGAGTAACTATTCAAGGCTTATACCGTGTTTATTAGTAAGGCCGTAAAAATATGTTTTCTTTAAAGAACATTTTTAAAGTACATTTTTAGTGGTTTCTCTTTGTTCGGCAATTTTGTGCAGAACTTTCTGTCCTTTACAAACTTTGTTGACAATATAAACAAGTCACGTTTAGCGGAAGACAAATAAAGAGCTGTATTCATTCAGTTGAAACCCAAAATTACATTTAGTGCACGGTCTCGTCTCCTGGGGAGAGAAATTAAAGATATATAAAACAATTTGTCCTCCACCGACGATATACCAAGACTATGTATGTTGTCGGTCGTGTCCTTTGAAATAAAACTTTTCCGCGTTTAACCCGCGTATATTTAGTTGTTGGATATTAATATTTTTTAACCCAGCGTTTCGATAACTTTATACCGGCCGTAGTCACGGGGAGACTGATGATTATTGTAATTATGCTGGCTCGGCAAAGTAAAAAATAGCCTACGACCTTTTCACAGAGCTATGAAATCTTCTCCCTGCTCTGTTCCCAGACAGCACAGTATGTTTCCTGTTCCATTAATATCAGTCAGATGTCATCAAGCCATCCACTCCCTTTTGATTCATATCATCCAACACACCGTAAACATTATCCATCTCACCGGAAAAGTGCTAGTGATGAATGAATTTATAGAAAAAAGTCTGAAGAACAATGTCGTGACATCATTGTACGGAGATTCCAATCTATACTGCTCAAAGGTTTGGCTTAAGTTTTACAGCCGGCCGCCTGCCTGACACCAACCCTCTTTGGTTATTGTTGTTGGTGGTTTGCCCTCCACCGTTCGGGTGCTTCAGGTGCGTATTGGTCTACACCGGGCGATCTCCCTTAGTCGAATTTTACGACACCCTGTGATCAGTCGGGGCTGGTAGATTTTGACTGGTGAATTGCTTCGGCAGATCCCAGGCTTGGGGAACACCGGAGTGGCTTAGTGGGTATTCCCGGCTCAGTCATCAGTCGGGCCAGGCCCAAATACGCAAGTCGCCTAGCAGCTGGTATGGTGCGTACACGCAATCCACTCCGACAAAAAAAAAGAAAAGGGGCTGGCACATTCTACGTTATTTTTTCGCCCTCAAGCCAGCATGGAAGATTATTAGAATAGCATTGAACGACGTTAAACGCGGCCAATTCACTTTACCAAATCGCGCCGTCTAAAGCCACGAACCAGTTACGTCACACGATTGCTCGACGCGAATCAACAGACTATTGTCCACAACAATGGCTCCGAAATAAGTTTCAGGAAGCGGGTTTTCCTCGAGGAAATTACTCCCCACAAACTAATGCAAAGGCACAATTTGTGCTTGGGGAAAGTTTTGAGTGATTCTGTTATTTAGGTGGAATTTTTCACCGAAACTTTTTTTTTTTGTTTGCCAGGTAAATGGTGGGGAAATAGTCTGTTGAGCGCCTTCTCAAAAGTCTGTCATGAATACGTAACGTTGGAAAGGAAAATGAAGCTAGGGAGCGTTAGTTGACCAATTTATTTTTCGCACGATAACCAAATACAAATCAATGCTTTTATACATAAATACCGTATCTCCGAAGGGGTAGGCTGAGGTGAATTGACACCCACTTCCCACGGTCCCATGCAATAAGTGGCGAGCCTATATTGCCAGGGCACGTTAATCGCAGTACATTAAATTTTGCCAACGCAATTGCATGGATGATTAACAGTAATAAAAAAGTGTGAAAAAAATACTTTAACTTATTTAAGAGCGCCCAAATTCTCTCACATTTCATAGCACCAAAGATCAATGATGAATTGAGTCTTTATTATTCAGGACAGGATGTGCTTGATTTATTAAGATTTTATTCAGTGTCGAGGAGGACTTCGTTGATTGATATTGTTATTCTATGAATGGACTTTTGATTTGGTCAGAAATTAGATAATTTTGTTTTTGGTGACAAGATTTAGCAAATGTATGCTTAGATAGTTTAATGAAGTAGAGTGTAGGTACAGTGTACGATATGTGTTTGAAGTCGGTGAAGATAAAAATGTAGAAGCAAAAATATTTTATTTATAATGTGTTTCTTTTATCATGGATAAGAATAAGAATTTGGTGAAGAAACGATTGAAAAAGGTGTTTGGCTGGCAGTTGGGTCACCCAAATAATAAACGCTAAGGCTGGTATTGAATGGGTGACCAAAAATCAATGTCATCGATGTTTATCCGTGCTTCTGGATGTATCTACAGTCGTAAGACGAATCTATTTATATTTATTAAAATCCTGTAACAAAAATGTGAACTCCTATTTATAGTCTGCATAATATATTAGTGAAAACCAAAAGCCCTACAATTATGATAACAATGAATAAAACGAACAACAAATCTGTTTATATTATTATACTGTTGGTGTTCCCTATTCAAAAAATAAACAAAAAATAGCCAACAACGCATATTCATAAACGCTGAACGAAGGGGAAAAAAAAGAAAAAAACACACGCCGGAATCGCAACAGCTTATCAATCAATCTTTACTTGTCTTTGGGGCATGAAGACGGAAGCAAATTGGATTTGTCGATAAAATTCTGATCGAAACGGAGCAACTGACAGCCAGGGATCCATTGTACTGTTTTCTGACATCCAATAACTTGATGCGACGAGGAATAAAGAAAATAAACAACAAACGAGCCGCGATCCGGGAGAGGGCCGCGTCGTAAAACACACGCGCTCTGTAAACGTAGACGTGATTTGACTAAATCCTGCACATACGCAGATGTCTCCGGGAAATTGATAAGAATCCTTGGCTTCGTACTTGTTGGCGTTGTGAAATAGATAGCACACTTTTGTCAGCAGCCAGAGCGTGTGTAGGCTCGTATGGCTGTTCATAATGGAGTGCTGGTCCCTACATTAATAGATACGTAATGAACTTACGAGGAGTCTTACTAAGAAATACTTACTGAGGAGCTAGCTATCGCAGAGGCATAGCGCGCTCGGCCTGCGATTTCGTAAACTAAACAATATCGCCATGGCTGGTCCTTGGATGGGTGACCAAAAATTTATTATCTCGAGTTACTCCGTGCTTCAGAAGGCACGTTCAGCCGTTGGCCCCGGCTGCATCTGTAGTCGTTAATACCCACCAACTCGCACTGGGCCAGCGTGGTGGTTCTTCCATCCACAGGGAAGGCCCGTGCCCCAGCAGTGGGCACAATAAAGGGCTAGTTATGATGATGTGAGCAGCTAGAGCTGGTGATATGTGGAAGTGAAAGATGAGTATGGGAGAAGAAGCATGAAAGAAGAATAAATGCACTAGAAATGAGAGCGTTGAGGAGCATGGGTAAGGCTGATCGATCGATTGTACAATAATGTGATCAGAGAAAGGTGTGGTTTGAAAGAAGACGAAAGAAGAAATGAGAAAATGAGAGAAGGATGCTTGCATAAATAATAAGGTATATCCTCCATAGTGGTGCCTTCCGAAGCACGGAGGAACTCGGGATGATAAATTTTTGATCACCCATCCAATGAACGGCCTTAGCGTAATTGCTTAGTTTACGCAATCGCAGGCCAAGCGCGCTGTGCCGAGCTGAGCTTGTTTATTAAGCCGCCTCTACCGTGTAATCTCCGCGCGTGCGCTGGTCCCGTCAATGCACCTGGCCTTAATACGTCTTAAATCTTTGCCAAAGTTTCAAGCCATCAGGCTCGATAAGCCGTTCAAAATTAGCGTTAAAGCCGGGTCATAGACATCCACCTATTTGTGCACCTTTTTATATATTCTGTTCTGTGATAACCTGCATACATACATCATCATCGATCGAACATATGATCAGTTCTTTAATGTCCCCTGTGCTAGGGTACAGGACAAACTTACCAATGGAAGATTATATGGAAAATCTTATGTACATGTATATTTTCACCCCACTTACAACTATCATTACAGATCAACTCAATGCGATAGTGAAAACAAAAATATTACTTATTTGCAGCCAATTTTAATACTATTATCTACACGTAGAAATAAAATGACCAACGTTGGTGAGTTCACTCATGGAACAGTGAAATGGGTGATCTTCTACATTGATTATGTTACAAAGATTTTGGTGGTTAGAAAAAGAATTTCGAAAAATTATGGTCTTGATGCGGGAATCGAACCCGCGTTCGCTGCTCGGCCAACCAAGACAGGGCAGCAGCATTCCTCTTATACCTACCACCTAGCAAATAATACTATCTATCTACACTCCCTCCATTTTTTTTTTCCGATCACCTAAGATCAAACGAATAACACCACTGCTCTCAATACCCGATAGGCCCGTAGGTTCAGACACGACCGGCCCCACTCTGGGGACCGACTCGTACTTCCAGCGCGTATGTACCGGCTATTTTTAGTCTGGTGAAGCGCTTGCGTCACCCCCCCTCTGGGGGTGGTGACGTGGTTTTAGTAAAGACCTAAGGTGGTTTTAGTGTAAAAAAAAAAACAAAGTACTGCGACTTTTGTGCCCGATAAATGGCAATAGGCTCGCCACCAAGGGCTCGCCACCAAGGTCCACACATGGGACCTAGCCTAATTGGCGAAGCGTGGGTGCTAGTTCACCTATCCCTACCCCTTCGGGGATATTGGCGTGAATTATGTATGTATGTATGTAGTTTTATAAAGCAAACCCAAGCTTAACCGAACGCTCGGTATTTGTAAAAATATCTGCTTTGCAATGTTTGAAATTTATTTCTACATTACGAGGGTATACGTTGGCTTACAACGTGAAGTGTAAAGGTTAGAAGAATTTCGGCAAGTTAATTAGTGTCTTGGTTGGCCGAGCGGTCAGGCACCTGCCCGGATAGCAGCGGACGCGGGTTCGATTCCCGCATCAAGACCAATAATTTTTCGAAATTCTTTTTCTAACCCCCAAAATCTTTGTACTATTTTTTTCTAACATTTATATAATGTTGAAATCAAAATCGAAAAGTTTGATTATGTTAATAATTACTAATAACGCATCGCACGCGTGAGTGGCGCCTCAATCAGCAGCGGAGTTATTATATAAGCCTCTTTCAATCGCTTTCGTCTACCTGTCACTCTCGCTCATTGAGAATAATCGCAAAGTGTGAGACTGACAGGTAGACAAAACCGATTACATAATGCGTGCTCGTCGCAATGTCAGCATACCACACTGCCTAAGGCGGGTATTTTCGTGTATAAACCTATTTGCCAATACACAGGGCGAGAGAAAGCTTCAGTTCCTTCCTGCCCTTCCTTAAGGGAGCAGACATTGAGGCGGCGAATATAATATTATATCCATTTTCAAAAGTATTTCATACTCGGGTGTCTGTTTTAGGCAGTATTCGGCTCAGAGTGGGTACTCTGGGCTTCCTTACCCTATTGCACACTGGGACAGAGCAGGTTGGTACCGACGCATACAGAGTCAATAACTCAACATGCCTACCGAACTCCGGGGGACCTTAGGGAAAAACATTTTTTTTTAAATTATCTAAGTTTTCAAAATTTTTAGCATGGATATTGTAAACCTTGTCAACATATTTTATTAAAGGTTAAACTTTCAAACATAGACATATTTCCACCCCAACCCTATCTATTTAATGCCGACACTAGTAAGACAATATCTCCCAACTGCTAGCATTAACTCTTAATCCCTGTATAACTTGAAGTGTGACAGCGAATATTAAACAGGGCTTAGGTCACCCAGGATTAAACTAATCCAGGAACTTAAGTAAGAGCAGTCCAACTTTAATTGCGTTTTAATCGCTGGTGTGAGTAGCTACTAAAATTTTTGCGATCGCACCAGCGCTCCAGCCAAAATTAGTTTTTGAAGTAATAACGATAAAGCTGAATTATGTTCGTTAGCATTACGTAGATGACTACCGAGGAGCTTCTAGGAGCTCCTCGGTATAGTACGCTTGGCCTGCGATTGCGTAACCTAAGCAATATTCGCCAAGGCCGGTCATTGGATGGGTGACCAAAAATGTATTATCTCCAGTTCCTCCATGCTTCGGAAGGCACGCTAAGCCGGTGGTCTCGGCTGCATCTGTAGTCGTCAATACCCACCAACCCGCACTAGGGCAGCGTGGTGGGTTACGGCCTTATCTCCCTATGTTCTTCCATATATTCATCCATAGGGCTGGTGATGATGATGATGATGACTTATTCTCAGGTCGGTATTCTTGCGGCCCAACCCTGGGACCGCCAGCTAAAATCTTATTTAACAATTGTTGGCTTCTTGAATGACAGCCCGTTTTTGGGGAATTCGGATGTTGAGTTGGATGGATGGGATGAGTCTATTGCAGTATCTGCGTAGTGATTTTCGTTGCCGTGCAACGACGGCAGAGCAGTATTAACTTATGACTAATCCCAACATTGTGCTATGGAAAATAGATGACGGACAAATATAAATTTATAATTTGCTATAAATATTGAAAAGAATTCGAACCCGGTACCTCTTGGTCGATACCCAGCGGTTTAACCATTTGTCTGAGCTCGTTACACCACTGCACCGGTGTATTGTAAATATTCCATAAACATAAAATCTACTAATTCTGAAAAGTGTATTAAGAGAAATGATGTTCTCTGCACTCTTACATGTAGTCAGTCTTTAGTGTCTTCCGCACTCTTTTACTTGATACCATTGATATTCATGATCATCGCCCAGCCCTTATCCCATCCTACTTGGGGTCGGCGTAGTATGCATCCTCTTTTTCCATTTTATTTTGTCACTCGTCATCTCCTCATTCACATCCATCACCTTCATATCACACCTCACACAATCCATCCTTCTTTTCAGTAGTCTTACTCTACTACGACATCCATCAACATTCATGGCCATAAAATGTTTACTCACATTAATGGCATCCCGTCTCATAACATGTCCATACCAAGCTAAACCATTGTAACATTGTAATTCATCATGATATAAAAAATAATATTTGTAAGCTAGCTCGATCATAGCATTAGATTATATCGTTTAGGCGTCAAGGTTCTTCGGTACAAAATAACTCGTAAAAATGCCTCACAGATAATGTAAGAAATGGTATCTAAAACCTTGCTTACTCTGGATCTCTTTTACATCTTTATCTCGCCATAAAGAATCATTACATGAATAAAATATAGTTTACGGGGAGTTTCAGGGATATTTGGAGCGTGCCGTGACCTTCGAAGATAGGCGGGCTTTCTTTGTTAAATATTCAGTTTTGCTTGGATTACTGTGTTAGACACAGTGATCTCATAAATGTCATGAAGCCGGATGGCTTAGTGACGTTTTAGTTACTAACTATGATTCATCCAACTTAACCTTTTTATTCATATCATTGAAAACAAATATCATTGACGATTCATATAATTGAACATTCATATCATTGACGATTCATATCATTTACTGACTTAATGTTGCCTAAGGATGAATTAGGCTTATTGTTGTCAGTAACATGGAGACAGAAAATAAATTCTCAATAAAGATAAAAGAATAGACTTTCTGGAATAAATTCGGTGATTTTCAACGAGGCGGATTGTGCGAATGTGAATGTGAACTCTAACCTTTATCAATATTTAATGGTAATGTGTCTGCTTGTAACTTTGTGTCAGTTTGGCATTGACTCTGTAAGATTAAAATAATTGAATTAGTCTTTGTCACTTTCGAATAAAAATACAGGTTTATAAAGTATGCTATATAACTGACTCTCCCTACTTCTGTAGAAGAAGTACTTCTACGGCGGTAAAACGAGACGAAAGTTACATAATTTATGTATACATGTATGATGTATGACTTACTATTGTAATAGCTAGCCATACGCAATAATCGTAAAACGAAACGTATCTACAGACGGCTATAAATGTCCTTGACATAAAAATGTATGAAAAATGATTGCATGTGGCTAACTACAGACGGTTACAAGTGTACTGTGCAACTAAGGAGATTAACTCTGCCACTTTCTTGGGAACACATTGTGAAAGTTACATACATACATACATAAATCACGGCTATATCCCCGAAGGGGTAGGCAGAGGTGAACTGGCACCCGCGTTTCGCCAATTATATTAAGTCCCATGTAATAGGTGGCGAGCCTATTGCCATTTATCGGGCACAAAAGTTGAAGTATATTGCTGGGTGGTATAAGAGGAACGCTGCTGCCCATTCCTTATCACTGATTTATCCTTAGTCGCCTTGTACGACACCCACGGGAGAGATTTGGGATGGTGACAATTGTATTCTACTCTGCCGTCACCACACGGCCGCACATTGTAAAAGTTGATATTAATTAATAAAACTGTGCCAAAAAGATCTATTTCATTTAAGATTACCTATAATACAACTATCTATCTTAAATTTTATAATTACATACTCTTATTATAATTGCAGTATTTTCCCGCAAGAAAATTCATCGCCAAGCCGAAAACGCAATTTGCTCTGCAAAAGCATCCTCCAAAACTTGCATTTTCTCATAAACTTATGCCAAATGCATAATAAGTTGAATTGCTCCAACTATAATGAACAAAGTTGGTAGCAAAACAGAATAGTTCAGAGCATACGTCCGAACGTATTTTACGTTCACTGCCCACAAATCCATTATGCGAAGAGTTCCAAATTATTAAACTACGTGGAAGAGAACTAAAACGTACACCAAACGTGAATTGTTAGAAAATAATGAAATATGAATTGCTAGAAAGTGAGAGAATCGTCAAAGAATGTTAAATAAAAACGATAGCATGGTTAGTTAAAAAGATGAATGTCGGATAAGAAGAACAATATCACAAGGCAATCGGAGGAAAGAAAGACAATAGACGTGAGAATATTAGTAAATTCTACTCTCATGTTTTCTAACCTATAAAGTTGCTGCCTAGCCTGTCGGGGGCACATGCCTTCCTATGTATGAGAGAATATAGGGAGAATCTACCACACGGCACATATGAGTTAATATGCACGATATTTTGTCGTAATTTTTGTGGTGGAGTTTTACCGGTGGTGGTGATTCAGATAAGGTTATCAAGGACAGGGAGAAATTCATATCTTGGTGAAAAATAATGGCATATTTTGAAAAGCTGAAAGCCTTTTTTAACATTACTATTAATTTTTATTCTTTTAGTTTGATACCCTAGTATTCATTATTATTACTAACTTCTTCTTTCTTCTATTTATTCTTCTTTTTATTGATTTTATTAGCTTGTGATGAAAATACAGCTCCTATAACAGGAAAGCAAATACGGAAGGATATACTGACGGCCGCCTTGGTCGAATGCTCAGATTGCTGGGTATTGGCCAAGAGGTCCCGGGTTCGAATCCTGGTAGGGGCAAACGTTGTGATGACCACAAAATGTTTGTTTCCGAGTCATGGTTGTGTATATGTTTATGTAGTATATTTTCATCATTTATATACATAATTATATTAAAAATATGTCCGTCATCTAGTATCCATAACACAAGTGCTTAGGCTACTTACTTTGGTCTAGATGATAGGTGTGAGTGTAAAAATATTTATTATTATTATTATATACTCGAACGTCACAGAAGTCAAAAGAACCATTGCATTATCGGAAGTGATTCACCTTTATTGTCCTTCCTCGACTGTCAAGAGACCGCAATTCGAAAGCGCGACGTCCTAACAATAATTGGTTTTCGGACATGAAGCAGTATTCGGCTATTATGGAACCTGTCATGTGATAGATAATAGCGAATTTATTGTTATATCGCAATGGCTATTGTGATATTTGTGACATTTAGAATGTTCCATCAATAACTAACGATTGGAAGTTTATTTCTTTTAGCAAAAGACTAAAATTAACCTCAGAAGAAAGTTTGATTTCTTTGTATAAGTGGGCGTCTGTTGGAATAATGGGTGTTTCGAAATATTCCTATCAGTTGTTATTGTGTTCTTTTAATACTCGTGTTCCTAAAGTTTGTCATTCAGGACAGTCCACGGTCAGAATCTACTTTATTAATGTCTGCATTGAAGTGTGACATTTAATAGGTGTTTTGAACTAAGTGCAAAGAATTTATGTCTTCTGCGACTTGTAACAAGTTTTTGATTCAAACATTTTATTCTCAATGGTGTCATTGACATTTTCTAAATATAATAGTTAGATATCAGTATGACCCAATGCGATGTGTGGAAGTAAAATATACCATGGTGTTTAGTCTAAGAAGATGAGACCGTTAGGCAATATTTATGTTAGTAAAGCATTTATAACAATTTAATATAAAAAGAATGCATAATCTTCTTTATAATTTAATGTCGCAAAATATGCCAATTTTCCGGTGAGAGTAATAATTCGAAGGCCTGTGCGCCATAACGATCAAATTAGCTTCTGAACAAAAATAATGATTCCTAAATCCTCAGCAAAGAATTTAATACAAAACCAGACGTCTTGTAGTGTAATTACGGTGGTAAAATTAAATTTATGAAGAGGATTTTCTTTCGCATGCCCGAATCAAAAGAGAGCGAAGTGGAGATACACTCGGTAGACGAAAATATATTTATATTGAAAAAAGTTTAAAATCAAACTATTTTCGAAATATTTTTCAATTATTTTATATTTAAAAGAACACAGCGTACAGTGAACAACGCGAAAGGCTACGTAAAAGTTCCACATATTTAGTGAAACCAAGATCTAAGTGCTATAACAAGAACAATATCATACACTATCATACACTGAGACAAGAAACACGGAGTGGCACGTTGAATTATTGTTACCTATATGGTTAAGATTTAAAATGAGGCTAAGATGATAAATATGAATGTAAGAATATGAAAAATTAACTAATATCTTTTAAGTAAAATCTACAGCGACCTTATCCTACTGACCAGTCATTTCTCCAACTCGAAGTCCGAAGCCAACAAATTGAATTCCAGTGCATCCCGTTTTGGGAAACCTAAAGTTGTTATGACGGAATCGTCAAGTTGAGAAATAGAATTTTGCGCCATAACGTCTCGTTTGGAATTCGCTGACAAAAGTACAATTTAATTTCAAAGACTAAATAATCTTTACCTAATTGATTTATATTTTTGATTACATAATTTTAATTTCTAATAAAACTGTGTGTCCAGCCACACGCAGTTTTATTAGAGAGAACAAACATAAATATGATGGCCGCAGTGCAGAATTTCTTTGTGTGTCGTATTAGGCGACTAAGGTTAAAACAGCAATTAGTAATGGACAGCAGCATTCGTCTTGTACCACCTAGCATTATACTGCGATTTTTGTGCCCGATGAATGGCAATAGGCTCGCCACTTAAGTCACCTCTGCCTAAATAGGCTGCCGATTTAAGCGTCATTTATGTACTGTTCAAAGATACCACATATTGTAAATGATTAAAACCCAATAATTAAATGGACTAATCAGAAGAATGTTTTTAAATTGCAATGTAAAAAGTTACGGTACGGACTCGGGTCAATTTAATTAACATCAGGTAAATGACTTTACTTGATTGCCTAGACGAAACAGGGCCGCATTAAGGGAAGGAGGGAGCAAAACGAACCTCAGCCATGATGAGGGTAAGCTTGATGGAAATTTAAGTCGTGATGGATTAATTGAAACTAAGCTCAATCTAACTTAAGTGGCTCTTGATGTACCGTTTAGCATACAGAAATAAGACAAAGTACCTATAATGCATTAAATTGACCGGCCTGTCCAATATAAGCCCATGACATTTAATTCTCGTAATTATCATAATTTCAATTTTAAATATAATTTCAATATTTAAAATTGAAATTATATAATTTCAATAATTTCAATTTTGGCCGCGTGGTGACGTCAGAGTAGAATACAATTGTCACCACCCCAAACCTCTCCCGTGGGTGTCGTAGAAGGCGACTAAGGATAAATCAGTGATGAGGAATGGGCAGCAGCATTCCTCTTATACCTACCACCTAGCAAAGTTCTGCGACTTTTGTTCCCGATAATGGCAATAGGCTCGCCACCTATTACATGGGACCTAGCCTAATTGGCGAAGCGTGGGTGCTAGTTCACCTCTGCCTACCCCTTCGGGGATATTGGCGTGAATTATGTATGTGTACGTATGTATCAATTTTAAACACCTACCGCAGTAAAACATCGGAGAAAAGTGATATCACTCCTGTCTTTATTTTTACAATCACTTCTTCTCTCTGCCCTGTTTCCAGGCTATCTGGGGTCGGGGCAGTATGTTTCCTCTTCCATTCATATCGGTCAGACGTCATCAAGCCATCCACTCCCTTTTGATTCATATCATCCATCACACCGTAAAGGTGCTGATGAATGAATGTATAGAAAAGAGTTGGAACGGACCATGTCGAGAGACCGATGAACTGAGAGAGTAAATGGAATGACAACATTCCAATCCGTACTGCTCAAGGTTTTTACTTGGGGTTTACAGCTGGCCGCCTGCCTGACACCAATATAATATTTTTACAATCACTAAATTAAAAAAAAACACAAAAACCAAATCATGATTCATGAATGTTACAAAAAATATACACTTCTGGCTATAGCCGTCACAGACCAAACGGCTAACTCATAAAATATTGATTCCACTATTGACTAATGCGCATGAAGTCACCACGAATAGTCAAGCTTTCACGAATCGTCTTGCTTCAATTTCGCACTGTACGTCTCACGTCGTAGAGTTCAAAGTAAATCGGACAATGCAACGTGTACCTACTAGCTGACGTGGCGTCGGCCGTGCACACAACCGCAGTAGCATTTCAGCCCCACAAAAGAAATGTTTACTCACGTAAAGAGCTTTTGCATTTTTAACCTCCCCCGCCAGACGGCGGCGTTTTATGTGGATACACCTTTATCCTTCCCGACGTTTTTAGGGTTCGAGCTTTGACTTGAAGTTACTTATAAATAAGAAGTACTTCATGAATATTAAAGAGCATATATTATCAAAGGGTTTATTATATTGCCGTGTGGTGACGGCAGAGCAGCATACAATTGATAACAGCCTCAATCTCTCCCGCCGGTGTCGTATAAGGCGACTAAGACAGTAGACTAGACTGGGAACAGGGCATGGAGAAGAAGAAGAAGATTATTATATTTAACTATAGTATTTCCAAAGAATCATAAATAACACGGCATATTCTTCTCTGTCGTCATAATTGCCTCTATGTTAGTTGGAACCACCTTCTTGTATGATTAAGATTTTACATTTTTTTAAGGTGTTGAAATAATTATGACTAAGGGCCAGTTTTTTGAAGCATAGTTAACTCAAACCAATTGTTGAAAATTGTTACTAATGTTTAAATATCAGACTGATATTTAACAATAAAAACAATTTTAGTTACTAATGTTACTAACTAATGGTTAAATATCAGTCTGATATTCAAACATTAGTAATAATTTTTAACAATTGGTTGCGTTAACTATGCATCAAAAAACCGGCCCTAGGTTAGTATGGGTTCATGGAGTGCAACATTTTTGTTACATGTTTCTTCTGTTACATTTTGTCACGAAACACGTAAACCATCTCAAGTAAAACGACCCGAACCCGCAAATTGTGTAGTGCTCTTGAATAACATTTACTGCAACTAGCTATTGTTCGAAGATATCCTCTTAACTGTATACGGAATGAGGTTCTGTTTTCCGACTAATGTTTTACGGAAAACCAGCTAGACGGTACCAGCACATGAGTAAGTAAACCGAACAGAGTAAAAGCTTCCCAAGAACGCCGTCACACTAACCCTGACATTATGCAACTGGCTGTGCGTCATAAGCCGGTTTTTTCCAGTCTGGCCGCGTGCGCGACAGCGGCCAGTGGTAACGCACACATGCCCCGCGTGCTTGTAGTAGTGCAACCGATTCGCGCGGGTGTAGGAAGGTTATTCTCTGTTCCGTTTATTTACTCGTGTGGTTCCAGTGTACACTGAAATAAAAAGAGACTAAACCTCATACTGAAGTGCAATGGACAGTTAAGAGCGCACACACTTTTGGTCGAGAGAAAACTAAGTAAGCGATGCATCGTGGAAAGAGATTAGAGCTCATGTAATTAGTTACAGCAATGAAGAGTCTGGTAAGGAAAAATGTTCGGCAAGTTTACTAATGTCTTTGGTGGCCGAGTGGTCATGGCACCTGCCCGGATTGCAGAGGATGCGGGTCCAATTCCCGCATCAAGATCCTAATTTTTCGATATTCTTTTTCTAACCACCAAAAACTTTGTACTAATTTTTCTAACATATAATGTTGAAATTAAAAATCGAATAGTATAATAATTATCATACCGTGTTTCGGTGGTCATGCTAGCCGGGCTGGGTGAGTAGGTGCTGATACAATCAACTTTATTATTTCGCTCCCATACATATATACATACATACGTCACGCCCTTCTCCCACAGGGGTAGGCAGAGATCACTTCCTTCCACTTGCTACGATCCTTACATACTTCTTTCGCTTCATCCAATCTCATCAATCTCTTCATGCATGCCCGTCGGTTGCGGGTACTCTTGACCTGGCCCATTTCAAAATTCAAAAAATTCAAAATTGTTTTATTCTTCTTCAAAACATTTTTACAATTTTTTAACACAAGGTTGGGGCCTTCTTTTAAGTATTTCATACTTGTGCTAGAAGACCCCGCTCTTCCATAACTTACAATTTTTATTTAATTAAAGAACAAAACTGAAAATAATTTCGCTCCCATGCCTGCATAAGAGACCTCTTTGGGTAGTGGAGGACTATTCTAACAAAACCTTGGCGGAAAATAATTTCAATCGGTCTAAAAAGCGCGAAAGGATCCACAGTTGCAGCGTACACCACGCTTCCGCTCTTAGCCGCGGTCTGCTGTATATTAAATGAGCTCTTTCCCGCCAGCCATTCTGGCGGTATCAGTAAAAATGTCACGGGACCCCGCACGGCTGTCCCTTATGCGAATTTACGAGGAGTACTGAACTTGCTTATTTCAAAGTAATTCGGCCTCGTTAGAATTTTTATTGTGTGTGTGCCCCTTAAATGTTGGATTGGTCTTGGGTGACTTTCTTTTGGAAGTAAGGCGGTTGACTCTTGCGTGTTTCCTTTGAGGGCCGGCTTGGTCAAGTGGTCTTATTCGCTACGTGGTCCTGGGAACTTTAAGTTTTATTCTCAGAAACCGATAGGTGGGCAAAAATAATAATTTTACGGGGGTGAAATAAAGTTATGTACTTACCTCGGGCGGTAAAAAAGATCACAGTTTTACCGCCCTTGTTAATAAATGTATTAAGTATACAATATAATATCACACACGTCGAATTATGGATAGTTATTCAATATTATCACAAGAGTGAGTGGTTGTATTTATTCATTTATTCACAGTCACACAGAAATAGATTGACGCAGAAAGCGAAGTGACTTGATTAAGTTAGGCGAACGGTACACAACCAATCTCGACCACGATCCGCGATCAAAAACAATGATCACGAACCGCGATCAAAATCAATGATCACGATCCAGATTGATTGTGTACGAAGTAGATTGGCGGTGGTACAAAATGATCGAGATTGACTAAAAGTCTGTACAGATCAAACGGATTACGATTAAGGGGACAGAGATTGAAGATGGTGATGATTTTTCATATTCATAATAATTAAACATGATTAGTATAACGTTAATAATCTCGAAACAATTGTAATAAAATACATCGCATCAAAACAATTTTATTAAGAAATTAGACTCTGATATTGATGGAAATAAGAATACTTTAAGATGGAATTCGTATTTTTAGCGACAACTGGTAACATAAAATATTTGGTGATTTCTGCGCTTATGTCAATGTTATTTAGAAATTGTAACTTGTTGTACAAGTCTGTTATAAGACCTGTCGTTATGTATGGATCGGAATGTTGGGCTGTGAAAAAGACGGATGAAAGAAAATTGCATGCCGCAGATATGAGAATGTTGAGATGCATGATGATGATGACAAAAATGGACAAAATACGGAATGAGTACGCAAGAGGATAATTTAGAAATAGAAAAATATTTATTGTTCCCAAAAATATAATTTACAATTTGTTGGGGGAATTCTCTCTTTAAGTTTATAATGAACCTGTACTGAGAGGTTTTCGCTTTTCAATCGGTGTGCAATAATTAATATTTGTATGGGTGCAAGCGAGCAACAACCAAAAATCCCATGAAAAATGTAACAATATAAAAAGTCAACTGTATGTCATCTATACACCTATCTATATATAATCAATTACTGTTCGTTTGTCTCGCTAAAACTTAAGAACGGCTGGGCCGATTAAGATTTGTATTGAAAAGAGACGGAAAGGATCGAGAGATCGACGAACAGACAGAGAATGATTTAATATCATTCCAATTCATACTGCTCAAGGTTTTGGCTTTACAGCTGACCGGCGGCCTGACACCAACTATCTTTGGGTATGCTGTTGTTAGTGGTCTGCCCTCCACCATTCAGGTTCCAGTAAGGTGCTTATTTATCTACACTGGGCAATCTCCCTTAAGTCGACTTTTCCGACACTCCTGCCCGGCTAGCATGACCACCGAAACACGATAATAATAATGATAAAGCCATTTATCGCTTAGAACTGTCAAAAAGCCATTGTTTTTAGACAGTTCAAAGCGATAAATGGCTATATCATACCGCACAAGCCAACCAAGACAGTGTCTTGGTTGGCCGAGCGGTCAGGCACCTGCCCGGATAGCAGCGGACGCGGGTTCGATTCCCGCATCAAGATCATAATTTTTCTATATTCTTTTTCTAACCACCAAAATCTTTGTACTAATTTTTTTAACATATAATGTTGAAATAAAAAATCGAATAGTATAATAATTATCATACCGTGTTTCGGTGGTCATGCTAGCCGGGCTGGGTGAGTAGGTGCAGGTACAATCAACTTTATTATTTCGCTCCCATACATATATACATACATACGTCACGCCCTTCTCCCACAGGGGTAGGCAGAGATCAGTTCCTTCCATTTGCTACGATCCTTACATACTTCTTTCGCTTCATCCAATCTCATCAATCTCTTCATGTATGCCCGTCGGTTTCGGGTACTCTTGACCTGGCCCATTTCAAAATTCAAAATTGTTTTATTCTTCTTCAAAACATTTTTACAATTTTTTAACACAAGGTTGGGGCCTTCTTTTAAGTATTTCATACTTGTGCTAGAAGACCCCGCTCTTCCATAACATACAATTTTTATTTAATTAAAGAACAAAACTGAAAATAATTTCGCTCCCATGCCTGCATAAGAGACCTCTTAGGGTAGTGGAATACTATTCTAACAAAACCTTGGCGGAAAATAATTTCAATCGGTCTAAAAAGCGCGAAAGGGTCCACAGTTGCAGCGTACACCACGCTTCCGCTCTTAGCCGCGGTCTGCTGTATATTAAATGAGCTCTTTCCCGCCAGCCATTCTGGCGGTATCAGTAAAAATGTCACGGGACCCCGCACGGCTGTCCCTTATGCGAATTTACGAGGAGTACTGAACTTGCTTATTTCAAAGTAATTCGGCCTCGTTAGAATTTTTATTGTGTGTGTGCCCCTTAAATGTTGGATTGGTCTTGGGTGACTTTCTTTTGGAAGTAAGGCGGTTGACTCTTGCGTGTTTCCTTTGAGGGCCGGCTTGGTCAAGTGGTCTTATTCGCTACGTGGTCCTGGGAACTTTAAGTTTTATTCTCAGAAACCGATCGGTGGGCAAAAATAATAATTTTACGGGGGTGAAATAAAGTTATGTACTTACCTCGGGCGGTAAAAAAGATCACAGTTTTACCGCCCTTGTTAATAAATGTATTAAGTATACAATATAATATCACACACGTCGAATTATGGATAGTTATTCAATATTATCACAAGAGTGAGTGGTTGTATTTATTCATTTATTCACAGTCACACAGAAATAGATTAACGCAGAAAGCGAAGTGACTTGATTAAGTTAGGCGGCCGGTACAAAACCTATCTCGATCGCGATCCGCGATCTAAAACAATGATCACGAACCGCGATCAAAATCAATGATCACGATCCAGATTGATTGTGTACGAAGTAGATTGGCGGTGGTACAAAATGATCGAGATTGACTAAAAGTCTGTACAGATCAAACGGATTACGATTAAGGGGACAGAGATTGAAGATGGTGATGATTTTTCATATTCATAATAATTAAACATGATTAGTATAACGTTAATAATCTCGAAACAATTGTAATAAAATACATCGTATCAAAACAATTTTATTAAGAAATTAGACTCTGATATTGATGGAAATAAGAATACTTTAAGATGGAATTCGTATTTTTAGCGACAACTGTAAATATAAAATATTTGGTGATTTCTGCGCTTATGTCAATGTTATTTAGAAATTGTAACTTGTTGTACAAGTCTGTTATAAGACCTGTCGTTATGTATGGATCGGAATGTTGGGCTGTGAAAAAGACGGATGAAAGAAAATTGCATGCCGCAGATATGAGAATGTTGAGATGCATGTGCGGAGTGACAAAAATGGACAAAATACGGAATGAGTACGTAAGAGGAAGTCTGAAAGTGGCGCCAGTAATAGAGAAGACGAAAGGGAGCCGCTTAGCTTGGTATGGACATGTTATGCGACGTGATGCCATGGATGTGAGTAAGAAAGTTATGGCCATGAATGTTGATGGATGTCGTAGTAGAGTAAGACCACTAAAGGAAGGATGGATTGTGTGAGGTGTGCTATGAAGGTGATGGATGTGAATGAGGAGATGACGAGTGACAGAAGAGAATGGAAAAAGAGGACATACTGCGCCGACCCCAAATAAGATGGGATAAGGGCAGGGCGATGACGATGATTTAGAAATTGTAGACAAGTCGTCGTTGGTATATCTTTTAAGAGACAGCTAAAACATCTTTACACAGCTTCGCCGATAAAGTCGAGGACCTCTGCAATCCTAAGGCACTCTATAAAGCAGACAAGATATGATGAATGGATTTTCCAACTGAGATTCAAAGTGGACTGCCCACGTCAGCTACGCTTGATGTATAGCTTTCAAGTCTCGTTACGGTGTCCTAATGGATTCAAATGTCGGCCCAATTACATGTGAACTGGGTTGAAATTCCCGTATCGTTTACTTGTTATTCGGAACGATCATTCCCTATCTAGTCTAAAGAGAAAATTCCCTGTGAAGTTTATTATGTGTCTGGTATTGAGTGAGGAGGTCTGTGGCTAGCGCGCTCGTAACGCGATTGCGTAAACTAAACAATTTTTGCTAAGGTCAGTCGTTGGATGGGTGACCAATTAGTTGTGTCTTAAGCTCCATGCTTCGGAAGGCACGTTAAACCGGTGTTCCCAGCTGTCACTGCAGTTGCAGACCAATTCGCACAAAGGATCGTTGTAATTACAGCACTTCTGCCACTGTGTTTCTGTGTTAGGCTCTGAGCATACACCATGTCCCGTACCGTCCGGGACGGGACGGGTGTTTTCCCGTTATGAGCAGAAGTTCTAATACAAAGAGATGCTATGAGTGCCATCAAGAAGGTCACTTTTAGAAAAATTGTCCTAGAAATTTTTACCAAAATCATGGACACGGGCAGTATTCAACTGATGGACGAAGACCATGTTTTATACACAATTATAGAGGACATGGTTATGGAACACGGAGCAATGGCGGATCAACGTATGAAGATCAAGTTTATAGAGGTCGCAACTTTAGAGGCAGCTTCAGAGGTAACAGAGAACTAGGTAATATAAATCATACTTACAGTGAATTTACAGCGAATGAAAGCTCTTCAGATATTTTTAATGTTGAAGTAATGACTGCCGGGACAAATGATACAGTCAGCTGGCTACTTGACAGTGGTTGCAGCGACCATCGGAGCTCGGCGGGGTATGCTCAGGGCCTAATTCTGACATTAGTGACATGAAAAAAAAAACATTAACAATATTCCAAGTTTATTTTGTTCAATCCCTTACGTAAGTTCTACACTGGAACGTGCGTCAAAGGCGGCTCTCGCAGAATCTTACCAAAAAATATGACCGGGCAGAGAGTGGAGTCGGGCTGGCGTAGGTGAGTGTTGTCTAGTTCTCAAGGGATCCCTTAAACCTACACTTGGGTCACAAGTCCCGCGCGATGCCACTGACTCCCCTCTCTGCCATGGTACCCACACGATAAATCCATGGAAAGCTAAGAGTTTTCATCTCTGTCTGGCACGCTCAATGCCGGATCTTTACACGTACATTTTAAATTTTATAAATTATTACTCTTCTCCTTCTCCCTGCCCTGTACCCAGTCTATCTGGGGTCGGCGCAGTATGTTTCCTCTTCCATTCATATGTCAGACGTCATCAAGCCATTCACTCCCTTTTGATTCATATCATCCATCCCACAGTAAAGGTGCTAGTGATGAATGAATGTATAGAAAAGGGACGGAATGGACCATGTCGAGAGACCAATGAACGGAGAGAGTGATTAGAATACAACATTGCAATTTATACTGCTCAAGGTTATGGCTTAGGTTTTACAGCCGGCCGCCTGCCTGACACCAACCCTCTTTGGGTACGCTGTTGTTGGTTGTTTGCCCTCCACCATTCGGGTGCCCCAAGGTGCTTATTGGTCTACACCGGGCAATCTCCCTTAGTCGACTTTTACGACACCCATGGGATGAGTTGGGGCTGGCCCATAACTACGCTATTTGTTCGCTCCCTGGCCAGCATAGAAGGTCAATTTAAAAATTATAAATTGTTACTATTCCACCGTATTTAAGGTTCTTCCACCTAAGATATGCGGGTCACTCAATAAGCAGAAGGTTTGTTTACAAGCAGCCGTTTTAACTCCGATCCGCACAGACCCGTAAGAGAGCATGTTATGATTAATGGTCTCGCCAACGGAGATTGCCAGTGGCCTATCCCGCACGTCCCATAGTGATGTATTGCTCCCGAGCTACTTGGCCGTATATCTTGATTTGGGTCAGCGGGGATTCGGCAACTATTTTCTGATCGTTTGTTATAATGATGAAGATCAGTCTCCGTGATCCCGCGACATGATACTGGGAGTAAGTGAGATTTATGCAAACATCAGCCAGGACGAAAGATGTTTGTGTTTAAGTAACAACTTAGGAAGTACAATATTGGTTCTTGAATCAATGTCATGTATTGTGTGTCTATATTACGCATATTGCGATCGAGGGCGGAATGGAAAGAGTTAGAGGAACTCAAGCTAAAGAGAGAATACTGTCTGTGTCTGGAGAATATTTATAATATTAAGGGCGTGTTTCACAATTGACAAGTAAGTTCTAAGTAGCTTACTTGGCAGTTTAATTGACATATATTTCATTAATATTACAACTGTCAAATAATTTGCGAAGTAAGCTACTCAGAACTTACTTGTCCATTGTGAAGCAGAGTTTACATTATTCATGTAATGACCTGCCTCCTACGGGCAAGGCGTCAGCAAGGTGACTAAGGGTAAAGAAAGCTATGAGAGGCAGCAACGATACTCTGATACCATCTAGCAATATACTGTGATTTACGTGCCCGTTAGATGGCAATAGGCTCCCCCTTATTACACGGGACCCAATATAATTAGCGAAACGTGGGTGTTGATACACCTCTGCCTTCTGCCTACGAAATAGGCGTGATTTTATGTATTTTTAAGCCAGCCTCATTATCTGCTCCCTGGGGGTGAAAAGTCATAATTTATGTTTTCATCTGAGCCCTTGGCTTGGGTATATAGAAACTTTACACATGAGAGTGACTACTTTAGGCTGTTCCCTACTGCCGAATACATAAACTGTCATTTGAATTTTATTCTATCCCTCATTAATTATAATATCACTTACCTACTCACTTTAATGGCGCGGTAGGTATTTAACTGTCAACGAATATTAATTACGTTTTTCATTCATTTGAAAGATCCATTAGTCATACTTTAGCAAAGTAAAAAGCAACGTAGACAATTTTGTAACTTGAAAATTTTTAAGTTATATTGACTTGTGTGTTGTAAGTTAGGGCATTATTCTATATTCTAAGGTTAGGGCAAATTCTTGGTTAACACACTGGGTTGGGTAATTACGACTTAGTTTGTGGAGGATGGGAGTATATTTCATATCAGTCTTCTATATTGAAGAGAATCTGGATATTGAAATAGTTTTTATGATTGTTACATTCATTTGTTATTATTTGAAAAATATAAATGTTAGAAAATAGATTACAAGTGAGACGGGGCTGGCACAATTCTACGTTACTTTTTTAATGTTAGACAGGGAATTTCTTGCCCTTCATCTCAACTGATAGTAAGTGGCGATAAGGGTCGAAGATGCAATCGAGCTTTACCTAGAACCCTTAACTACAGAAGACTAGCTATCTTATACAATTGTCGGAACACAATTATGCTGTTAACATTATTATGGCGACAGATTTTGATAAGATGGTGCTAGCCAGCCAGGCGGCTTTAAACTCCCTTGAAAGTACTTTTTTCGCTCCCAGGCCCGCTTGGAAGACTAATCACTAATCATCCCTCATCAGGAGATATTTACTTGTTTTCCATACCGTCCTTGTAGTTTTATCAATCAACCTATAAGTTTACTCGACACAAAAACACAGAGTCAAGTTCCAACTCATCTAGCTTCTGGTCGCATTCAAAAATTTCACCACTGGCGGCACTTAAGTCAGAAACAAAAGGTCAGTGAGATTGTTCCGGTGACAAATTGCGCAGAACGGCTGCAGTCGCGGGTGTTGGTCGGCTTCCTTTGTGTTTCGGCAGTTCCAAAGTTACATATTGGAATTGGAATAACTGGGACTCACAATTTATTGGAGCAGATATATTGGTGGGTGGAATCGATGTCTCGATAGCAATGAACATGAACGCTGACGCATAGATGAAGATCACAGAACAGATGGATAGATTGTGTGAGTAACAACATGAAGGGTAATGGGGTCGATGATGAGATGAAAGTCACAGATGGACATAATGGAGAAATCCAACCCATCCTGTCCTGTCCTGCCGGCAAAATCATCATCACCTTAATGCCAGCCCCTTAATGTCCCACTGCTGGGGCATAGGCCTTTCCCATGGATGGAAGAATATAGGGAGAATGGGCCATCACTGGCCCAGTGCACGTTTGTGGGTATAACGAATGCAGATGCAGCCGGGACCAACGCCCTAACGTGCCTTCCGAAGCACGGAGGAACTCGAGATAGTAAATTTAGCCTGAGTGAACATTGCTTAGTTTACGCAATCGCAGGCCGAGCGCGCTATGCCTCTGCGCTAGCGGGCTCCTCAAATACATAGAGGGCAAAAGTGATTGTAAATTTTTGACAATTTCTGGTTAACTTATGTGCCGTTCATTGTAAGTCAACCAGATTATTAAATTACCAGTAAAGAATAAACGTGCTCCCTTTGATTGATAAACTTAAGATACTGCAGTGCTATATTCAAAATAAGGGGCCGCACCACTGACATTTATTGCATTTCTGGGCAAATAACTGTTATCCAATCTATTTTATGGTCTAGCTGTTTCGGTGCATATTATTCACCTTATGCAGAAAACAAAGGATTCAACGCTATTATGCGATTTTTGGCTGTGTGCCAAGTTTTATCTATGACAATATTCTATGCTATGCAACGCGGGATTATATATCTCCTCTTGGTTAACCTTTTTCGCGAGTTACTTGACACTAATGCAGAATGCTTAAGGTTCATATTTAATCCGAGAACTTTTATTGTTTTAAGCATCCTGAAATTATTTTAAGTACTTACCTATTACAGATCCAATTGTTACTGTCTACTTGAGAAGATGAATTGAAGAGTTTAATGTTAAGCAATTTCGTCTACAAACTTACGACAGTAAAAGTCTAAACACAAAAAAAAATCTCCCAAATGCCAAAAAAAAAGAAACTGATTAAACAGATCCTGGAATTCGGTTTTCCCGTAAAAAGAAGCGAATTTGCTTACGGAAATCCGTAAATACGGCTGCTAACAAAAGAATGTCCACAAAGGTACAATACACGCAAACCCTTTACAGTCAGCATAAAAACTGACCCATGTTTTCGCTAACCGTCAAACATAAATGTTTAGTGTACAGAAAACAGGCAGCGCGCTGGTCTCTTTCAGATGCAAATGGGATTTCGTGTCCGACTATGTTGTGCGATGATACAGTAGCCACCATTATAGTTTGGCCTTCCTCTTTCCCTGCCCACCTCAAATTACTATGGATACGAGCTCACCACTAGCGGGATGGGAGGTCAGAAAAACTGGACAGTTTAATCTTTCGTAGGACTAATATGTGCTAAGCTTAGCTCTTAAGAGCTTTGTTTGCGTAGTTCGATAATACATAATCGTTAGATTGTCTAATAAAAGGAAGTGTGACGCAAACTTTAGGTACGTATCACTGCGGAATTCAATAGCGTAGTGTCGTTTTGCATATTTTTATTCGGTTCAAAATTTAGCAGTTTTAACTTGGGCGATTCTCACAGTGTCAGGGCAGCGTAGCGCGGGAGGGCGTGATGTAATCTTGCTTGTAGACGGCGCATTAATGCATTTCATTTACGCGGACTCGGACGCTTGATCAAACTTAAGGCGAAAATCGCTTGCAACACATATTAAATATCTTGCGTGCGAATGAGACGACGTCTCGCCAATCGGACAATTCCACTGAAAACAATTCCACATTTCCACATTTCGCAAGTCCACTGAATTTTGCACTTTATTTCAGGCAGTTAGAGACTAATTTGAAGAACATCGTATTGGCTGTAGTAAAATTACTAAAGCCAATCAATGCAGTCCCCTCCGAGTTTTTACACGGCAAAGCAATCTTTTCGTAAACTGATCAAGCGTCGGAATCCGCGATAACACCTACATGCTTCCAATACAAACCGAGATACTTACAAGCAACATTATCACAACGCGCTACGCTGGGTAATCACGGAAGGGAGCAATAGCAGCTTTTGAAATTCGACGGTGCAATAACGAATGCTTTCCGTCTGCAATTACGTTGCGGCTACGTTGTAATGCTACACAAACTACGTATCGTAGAGAAATGGTGGATCAGCGAGAAGTGCTATAGCTAACAAGATCAACAAGATCTGAATCACGATGATAAAGATTCTTGGAGTGCTCTCGTGTGTATACATGGCCAATGGGCAATGTTCTCAAGGGCCTGTCACCTGATAGATGGCCAATAATATTCTTGACATACCACATGTCTCGAAAGGCGCCTTCAAGCGTTTGGTGACGGAGTGTAAACTCTTACGTTGTTAGAATTTAACAAATTGCATTGGTCTTCAAGGCATGTCGCTCCCTGTTGCGAAGCGAAACTACCTCGTAACCTACGAGTAAGTTCTCTCTTGTCTGGCATCAACAAAACCTTCCGAATGTTCTGGAAGATAATGATTTAAATGCTAGAAATAAAATGTTTTCACTTTGTTTTAGAAGATTGCAAATTGTACATTTTATTAATGGTAGACAAAAAGTAATAATTGTTTTGTTAAGAAATTGTGCTGTGGTGAAGCAAATACTACATAAGCCAATAAGCTCAATGCTAGGCGGGTACTAAAGTGCTTGAATACTAAGAACATAACTAAAATAAGAGAAAGAAAATTTGAAAAGCAAAGTCGAGTAAAGACCAAAATAATATTACGGCGCTGAAATATTAAAACAAAGTCTTTTGAGTAAGTACGGCTAAAAACGTTTGCCTGTTTAAAATCAATTGAATATTAAGTGCCGATAAAACAATAAAATGCGCATTAAATGACTGCGGCAGGAGACGTTGGCAGAAAATCTCAAGAATATATTTATCTTTAATGGTTTTCGATGAGGAATTATTTTCCAGAGACGGTATTTCACATTTATACTCCTATACTAATATTATAAAGCTGGAGAGTTTGTTTGCTTGAACGCGATAATCTCAGGAACTTCTGATTCAAATTAAAAAATATATACGGAATCGCTTGGTTTAGTGCGGCAGCTTAATACCAAATTAAAATAAATAAAATTAAATGGTGGCTATTTACACGCCTCAACATTTCTTATGGTCCTTCGAGCCGGATGATGCCCATTTTTATGATATAGCTCCGTAGTTATAAGTTAGTCGCTTTGTACGACACAAACAAATTGTATTCTGCTCTGTCGTCATCCCACGACAACGCTGTAATTTAAAATTTCACTTTAATAGCAAAGTTTTACATAAACACACGCCATATTTATTCTGTGAGAAAAGATTAACCGAAAACAAATTCCAACGCAATCCCCAGCAATGGGGTCTTATCTTTGTCGGTGATAAAAGTTACTACGTCTTAAAACGTACTACTAAATATACGACGACTTAGAAACTGAATTAGTTGAAGAAACGACTTAGCAACTGTTACTTTTTAAATTTTGTTTTGAATTGCATTTGGTTAGGGTAGAGCAGAAAACAATTGTCACCACCTCACATCACTCCCACGGGTGTCATACAAGGTGATTAAGTGTAAACATAGCAATGAGTAATCGGTTTTCTCTTATACCATCTAGAAATGCTATTTACGTGTCCGATAGATGGCAATAGACTCGCCACCTATTACATGGGACTGGGAATTGGCGAAACTTGGGTGTTAATTGACCTCTGCCTACCCCTGCAGGGATAATGTATGTATATCAGAAAAAATCATCACAGAAAAATAGATTGGAATAGACAGTTACAACCCGTGAAAACATAAAAATTCTTTCAAAATTTTCGAACATAATTATTATTTTTCTTAGACTATGTACCCATAAGATTGTATGTATAGCCTATGCCATTTCAACAGTGGCTCTATTCCTTTATACAAACTGTATACCAAGACGATAGTAGCTGCTTGAGTAGTGGCAATACGCTCTAAGATTTCACTCGTTATTGTTTCTGCAGTAACCATTGTGTGCGGCGGAATTTAAGTACTTGCGATGTTAACGGTGCTTTTACACGGTTCAAGTGGCTTGCGCATGTTGAAGCACTTGCGCAGGTTATATGCATCGTGTAAATGATGCCAGCGAGTCCAGCGACCAGCGCATGCCAACTGCGCAAGTAACCCGCGCGATGTGATGCGCGCGCAGGCTACTTGTGCAGGTACAGACAGTCATCTTCCAGAAAATTTAATAACTCTGGTAAAATAGCAATTGTAATAATAAATTATTTTATAAGAATTCCCGTTTGTCGAGATATTTTAACGTGGTTGAGCTTGCAACGAAACTACAAAGATCTCTTAAGCTGAAACGAACAAGACCCATACATATACATAATACAGGCAAAATGCACGTGTAACTTGACCTTTTAAGTAATTTGTGCATACAGCTTGCGCCAATAGCTCGCGCCTTTACTTGCTATAGCTACTTGCACCGTGTACAAGCATCTTAAGGCATAGCACGAAATGGAGCATTCAAAATGTGCTCGGATGTGCACAAGTACTACCTTTTAGACTCTGCCGTGCTATTCTCAACTGTAGCGGGTAGACTTACAGCTTAACTTCGTGTGAAGCCTCCTTGTAATACAAATACATCATTGGCAGCTTCGATGTTTCTAGATATTGGAAAACGAATAGAATTCAGCAGATAAATAAAATTAGTAACGGTAAATGAAATCGAACTTATTTCCATTGGCTTAGATGTGTAATTAGAAAGTTCCGCGTTTGACTTTTCTGAGAAGAATAAGAAGAAAGAGTTTTTTTCTAAGAGAAGTCCAGAGGCTAACGGGGCTCTGATCGGTACCTCCGAGCTTCAGATGGCACGTTAAGCTGTTGTTTCAGATTGCATCTCCAGTCGTTAAACCCACCAATCTGCACAGAGCCAGCGAGATGGATATGCCCCATTCTCCCTATATTCTTTCATTCGGAGGGGTGACTTATGCCCAGCAATAGGGATATTAAACGGCTGGTTATTAATACGTACAAAATGAGAGTCATGTTATATGGTATAAAGCAGCCGTACGCACAAATTACGCCATGTCCCCGAAGGGGTAAGCAGAGGTGAATCAACTCACACATTTCGCCAATTATCATAGGGCCCATGTAAGAGTGAAAATGAAAGAATGAAAAAATTAAAAATATTTTATTTTTTTTACATTTTTTTTTAAACGTTTTAGGGCTTACACAATACAGAGGTTGGAGAAGAGTGGCGAGCCTATTGCTATGTATGGGGCACGTAAATCGCAGTATATTGCAAGGTGGTATAAGAAGAACGCTGCTGCCCATTACTCATCACTGTCTTAAACCTTAGTCGCCTTGTACGACACCGCAGCAGCCGTCCGGATTACTAAAGGTGCTGGTTTGAGTCCCGCATCAGGACTTTTCGAAAACATTCTTGCCTATTTTGTGATAATTTTCTTGCATTTACCTATTGGTCAAATAACAAACAAGCAATATCCAGCCTTTGTTATAAGAAAGTCTATTTAAAGAGACCTATAGTGAGCCCTAGTTACTCTTCAAAACCCTGTATGGACACTATAAATAACCTTCATTAAACGTGTCAGTCCATTGTGACACCTTTGTTCGGATGATTTATGTGATACACCGCCTAAGATGTTATCTTGAAATACGAACTTGATAGAGTGGATACTTACCCTGTCCACGAAATTCGGGTTTATTAGGTTTAAATATAAAATCTCAAGATATTGTTAGACTTTAGGGTGCCATGTGGTGACGGAAGAGAATACAATTGCTCCAATCTCTCCCACGCGTTTAGTACAAGACGACATACCCCCGAATACAGAAACGCTAATCAAAGTTTGAGTCTTGCTTAACACTTAAGTATTGTCAAAATTGCCTTTTTTCCATACACATTCTGACAGGAACCCACATAACTTTGTAAGCAGCGCTCAAAATTTGAGTTGCGTTTCTGTATTCGGGGGTAATGGTTAAGACAAAAATGAGTAGTGTGCAGCAGCGTTCCTCTCACACCACCTGACAAAATATGCTACGATTTACGTGCCCGATAGATGGTAAATAGGTCCGCTATTACATGGGACCTAACCGAGTTTGCGAAATTTGGGTGTTTCATTCACCTCTGCCTACCTCTTCGGGGATACAACCATACATACATACATACATAATTCATGCCTATATCCCCGAAGGGGTAGACAGAGGTGAACAAGCACCCACGTCACAACCATGATTTATGTATATAGATATGTATATTTTATAAACCACCATGACTAACAGAACAGTATCACATGAAAAATAGAAGATTTCTATTAAAACACATTCACAAATAAGGAACTTTTTCCAAAGGATAAAATTAAAACTTGCCGAAGAAAAGATAACGCATAGAAATTTAAATAATAGCTTTCAGGTGAGCGCAAACTATTATCTCGCAAACTTCGGACTCTCGACTTTTCAACTGTAATTGAAAGTTTGCCCTGGCCCGGCAAAATGGTGGAGACGAAAAGAAAGGCGACGCTATCTTCCTTTTTAATATTAATGCTCTGCCTTTAATGGTACTTAATTGTAGGTGGTACTCAAATGAAAGTTTCTTAATTTTTTTCTTAAAAATCCAATGTTTTCATAACAAGTTCTATCTGATATTATGTTCAAAAATAAATACAGACGAATTGAAAACCGACCGAGCAGCTATTAGAAAAATTATTTACTAAAATGTTCCTATCAGTAATAACCATAAAAGTATCAATTGTTGTTTGTCAAATGTTTGTCAAATGTAAACCAAAGATATGTTATGATTCGAATCAATATTTATTTGTTTTCTCTATACCTATTTTTCTTTTATTTCCAAGTAAAGTGTCGTAAAAATCCTGTATTATATCAATACCGAAAGCACGCCGTCGCAACGTGAACCTGTCGTCTTCTGTTTTTTTTTTAATTCAGTAAACCTTCGTTTTCTTCCGTTATTTCGCTGCGATTTCGAAATTCGGAATTTCAAATTTCAAATAGGAAGAATTGCTTCTGCTGTTAGTAGTGCAGTTTCGACAGGAAATTAAACTAGGAACGCTTTTTGTGATACTGGCTGTTTCTTTTTGACTCTCGAGGGAATATTGGTTGCTACGTCTAAAGACAATTTGGATTGTTGATTTTAGTACGGTCAGAAGAACCAGTATTATTATTGTTATTTACTGGGATTTAATTTAATCTCAAAACATTTTGAGCAAAAGGTCAGAATAATTTCGATTTTTTTTTTTGTTTCCGGATAGGTGGAATAGAACCCGCGCCCTCCACAGCCTATAGTTACCACTCAACCAACCTGGATGTCCTTCTTACTGCCGCACTCAGGGACGTCAATTAACTTTAATGAGTATTTAAAGTCAAAAATTTTCATTCAAATCTAGACCATAGACCCGGCAAGAGTAGCGACTAGTTTTGAATTGTCATTTTTTGACGTTAAGTACCCATTAACGTTATTTGACGTCTCTGAGTGCGGCAGTTAATGTCTAAACAAAAATTAAACTGACAACATTTTATTTGTCAGGCGTTTTTCGACGTCGGTGTTTTTTTTTGGATGATCAGTAGGCCTAGCACTGGACGTGGACAAAATATCTCTCCACCACTTGGCAGTTATTTTGTCTCGGGATTTAGTAGGAGTTAGAGCGAGAGGACAATATTTTCTTTTCCCCGGGGAGATTATCTCCACATCCCGTTTCACGGGGGCTGGATTGGTTTGAGTAGGAAGACAAAAGGAGACACGCACAACTGCCCAATCTGCTAAGTGCGGAAAAGGCCCAGGGGGCCTAGACAAAGTACACACCGACAAAGATAACGAACTTCGATAAAGCAAAATGTATGGGATTTGACTTAAGTCGTCGTGAAATCACGTGACCGAAATCGTCTTCGTAAGTTCCTAGTTATGTTGGTAGCGCAAGCTAAGACGCTGTAGATACCAAAGTAATATGGCAGGTAGTGACGAACTTCGACACGTTATCGTTATGAAACGATTGCCACTTGGCTACGGGCCCAGCTACACTAAACTCAGTTGAACTAAGCGTCTGGTTTATTCCTCAATATGCAAAAAAAAACAGGAAACGCGTTACATGCTTATTACTAACCTCCGTTAAACTTGACGCCGCAAATCTGTACAAACTGTGCAGGTAGAACATCGGTATAGCGGGAGCGTTCAGAAACTTAACACGAACAATGTGTGACCTACTAGCTAGACGCTCACAGCAGCTTGAAGCTTTTCAGCTTCCCTCCAACTTTACAGCCTGGAAAATGTGAAGCTAACTGCCGCACTCAGAGACATCAAATGACGTTAATGAGTACTTAACGTCAAAAAATGACAATTCAAAACTAGTCGCTATTCTTGCCGGTTCTATGGTCTAGATTTGAATGAAATTTTTTGAGATTAAATACTCATTATAGTTAATTGACGTCTCTGAGTGCGGCAGTAAAAGCTGATTCAGGTAATTAATTAAAGCGCTAATTTTTGGCTAGCCGCAGTTTACGGTGCTTAGATAGAAATGACGAGTACATAAATGACAATTGAGAGGAACTCAATAGCGCATTAAAATTTGTACATACATACATATGTCACGCCTTTCGTCCACAGGGGTAGGCACAGATCTCTAATAATATTAGTCATATTAATTAAAATAGTACCGCAGACCTAGATAAGTGACTAATCTATTCAAACGCATGGAATACAAATACGTAAGGGTAGTAATTACACCATCCATAAAGTACAACACACGAAGTGTGACTGTGTGACAAAGGGGGAAACGGGTCCTATGTTTCGTAATTTCACATTTCAAAATCTAACAAGACCCGATACTCTTTCGTCTCAATTCCTAAATGTTAAATTGCTAAATACGTGACGTTAAATATTTCGTGTGGTGACGGCAGAGTAGAATGAATACAATTGTCACCACCCCAAATCTCTCCCGTGGGTGTCGTACAAGGCGACTTAGGATAAATCAGTGATGAGGAATGGGCAGCAGCGTTCCTCCTAGCATATACCACCAGCAATGTGCCCGATAAATGGCAATAGGCTCGCCACCTATTACATGGGACCTAACATAATTGGCGAAACGTGGGTGCTGGTTCACCTCTGCCTGCCCCTTCCGGGAAGTAGGCGTGATTTGTGTATGATATATATATTATAAAGGCTTGGTGATGATGATATGAATCATGAACGGAGAATTCCTCAAAATCAGCGGCCTACCAAGCGAGTTTAATACTAGTCATCATCTATCACATTAATTAAGTTGAAAAATAATTGCATAATAACAAAACATAAATTAACTAAACTGATTACCTACTGTAAAAATCTGCACAAATACTATTAAGAGACTCACTGACTATCTATTCCACCTGATCAATCAATGTTCTCAGTACTGAACTATCAACGTCATAATAAACAACTTCAAGATAAGTTTCGTTTTATTTTCTTCACGGAACGACTGCATCGGCAGAAACACTTACAGCTCGAGGAAACAATCTGTGACCTGCAACTGAGCGAATTCGAACTTAGAACTTAAGAACTTTCTCGAATCTTCTAGACTTCACAAGTCAAGTTAGTTAGGTGCAATGGTGTAGTTGTTGAAACACACAGCCAATGCAGCTTGCAGCGTCTTTAAATCCAGTGATGCAGACAAAATTAGACTTTAATACCAATTATGTATTATGGTGGAGTTTTAATTTGCTAATGATCTAAATAGTACCGTGTATGGTGATCTAGTAGTGGGTAGATAGGGATCATTCTTTCTGCTCATATTCTTCTGCGTCTAAGCAATAAGGTTATTAAAGGGCTCTTAATATTTTTTAATCTAGATTCAAAATAAAAAAAAAAAACAATTTATATTATGGAAATTGGATGTCTGAAATCATTTTACCATACCGCTGCATGACAGAAATTAAATGAAGAGTACTTAGAAGAAATTCATAGGCAGAATACAGTTTTAGTCACCTCATTTCACATTAGTGTCCTACTAGTTGAAGGAGTTTTTTGGATCTGTGCTGTATTATGCATAGTTTCCCCTTGAAGGATTGGTGCAAGGAAGGCGGCCATATTATTATAAACCTGGTCAAATCCTAGCGCAGCATGATAAAGATCATTGATAATATTAAGGGTCTTCTATTCTTCACCGACCCCGAATAATTTGTGATCAAATTAGGAAGAAAAATTATGTACGTAGAAAACTACTACATCAATCATTAATATTATTAAATGGCAAGTGGGATTTTTTTACTCATCTAATAATAGTAGGTAAATTTTTTTCTCAAAAACTTCGCACCAATCTAACATAACAGAGTATTTTTCTATTCGATTTTAATTTTAAAATTATATAAATGTTAGAAAAATTAGTACAAAGATTTTAGTGGTTAGAAAAAGAATTTCGAAAAATTATGATCTTGAGGCGGGAATCGAAGCCGCGTCCGCTGCTATCCGGGCAGGTGCCTGACCGCTCGGCCACCCAAGACACTAGTGTCTTGGGTGGCCGAGCGGTCAGGAGAGTATTTTCCTTAGGAACATTCCATCATCAAATAAACAGACACACCCCCGAATACAGAAACACTAATCTAATTTGGGGCACTGCTTAAAAAGTTAAGTGGACATTACCTGTCAGAATTTGTATGGAAAACATCCATTTTGACAACATTAAAATGTTAAGCAAGACTCAAACTTTGATTAGCGTTTCTCTATTCGGGGGACAGACATTTTATTCTCAACATGCTCTTACAAAGTCACCGCGCCAAAACAACTGAATTCGCTCAAACAGAACTTGTCACAAAAAAGGAGAACATTCAATTCCATATTCAAAATGCAATCGGAACAACAAAAACAAGTGACACACAAGTTGCACATACATCGACTTATTTCCAGCGCAGGGAGTCTATTCAGTTTGAAAAACGAACGCGCAGTGAGCCGTGAGTTGATACCGAGCGGATGTAGGCGCATATCTCGTCACTTCCGTCTTCATAGGACACGTTCAGATGTAGCGTGTTTGTAAGGGAGCGTTCAGATAAAGATATTGAAAGCGTTGTGTAATTGAAATTATTGAATGTGATTTTGAAATATTCTGTTGGCAGACAAAAGGCAACAAAGGGTCATTAAAATTTAAGTTCTGTAACGGAAATTTGGTCAGAATATTTTCGATTAATTATGTTCTGATACTGGTTGGAGTGAGCTGGATGAGAGTGACCGAAAATCTGGAGCAGTGGCGTGCATTAGAAGCGACCTATGTCCAACAGTGAACGTGGATGGGTTGATGATGATGTCCTGATACTGGACGGGACCTATATTATCGAAAAATTTAAATTATTAACAACGATTTTTTGTAATATTTAATGTAATGTCAAACAATAACAACATTATTTTGCGCGGGTGCTAGTTCACCTCTGCCTACCCCTTCAGGGATATAGGCGTGATTTATGTATTAAGGTATGTATTTTGTAATAAGCAAATATTATTTAGGACTTCAATCTAGAAATAATATGTGGGTCCATCTAGCCAATTTTTTGGAACAACTTTTCATACCTTAATAAATAAAATAAAGAGCAAATAATAATTAAATTAATGTTTTTTACTACAACAATAAATACATAGTAAAAAGGCTAAAGGTAATTTCAGTTGTTTATTATAATCAATCCAGCGCACAAGGATACGTCGTAATCTAATTTCTTTTAGTAGTTAATCCTGGTAGAGGCAAATATTTGTGTAAGGCGATAAACAGATATCTTTTTTGGGCCATCTTCCCTGGGCCATAGTTTTTTACTTTTTATTATTTAATTTTTTATTTGAACTTTATAAAAAATAAAAATTACTACAAAAAAATAGGTCTGATATAGTTCGAAAAATGGCAGTCAGTTTCCGCAGTTCCAACTCTTTCTTAGCTATTTTTCTTCATCACTTTTGTCTACAAGACATCACAACAAACCATCGTTCATTCCGTTCACGACACACACAACGAACACTATTATAAGCGAGACGACCCACAAAACACATTGGGAACGACATTTACGATATTAGAGAAATCAATCATTCATTCGCAGAACTAAGTAACCAGTACACGTTTTCTCAGGGAAGAAGTCGTAATATCAACGTGTCCCGGTGAAACATGAATAAATTTGACACGGAGTGGAATTAAAGCCGGTGCACACGACACGGGACGGTAACGAGCCCGTCACGATTTATGATTCGGAAAATAGGGGGTGGGAAATGCGGCGATGACGGATTTTTTCCCGTCACGCGTCGAGTTTCGCAGTAGGTAGGTATTTGATTTGGCGCAAATGAAAATTGGAAATGGAATCGAGTGGAATACTTTCCGGTATTTACAAATAGAAATGTGTGTCTAACTAAAAATCTAGCTTTGTTACAATATACACAGTTTCATGTTTTTATTTAGTTATTTGTATGACTAAGGGTAAGGACAGCGATAAGTAATGGGTAGCAACATTTCTCTAATGCCATTTATGTACCCGATATATGGCAATAGGATCGCCACTTATTACATGGGACCTAAATTAATTGGCCAAAAGTATTCATTAAAAAAGTATGTTAGTATGTATGTTTTCTATATTGGTCCATTTAACTTACAAGATGTGTGATTTACACACCAAGATAATAAGCGCTGCAGAGCTCGCGCCGTGTGCGGCGTCCTCGCTTGGATGTAAGTTGCAGTAACGTATTTATTTCCCGGGTGTATTCAAGTTGACGCCGGGAAGCCCGTCTCTTTGAATTCTTGCGTCACGTAATTCTTTCTTACAGCTCAGCGTACGTCCCGTTCGCAATCTGCAATACATTCTGGAGTCTATTTGTTCTTGTAACGAGAACTCTATACGTGGTCTTTTAAGACGGTAGGGATTAAGGTCTTGTTAGAGAACATTAGAAATTTTGTACAAAATTAAATGATTTCTGTTTGCGATTAAGAAATAAAATCAAAAATGTTGTTTGGAAACCAAATGAAGCTCAAGATCGTAATATTTTTTGGCTGTGGAATTTCTTACACACAGACTTCTTGTTATGTCCAGTGTTTGAAATTGTACTTGCGATGAACGGAGATCGATGGAGATGACAACAATGCGATCTATTCTTCTCATAGTTTTATATACAAACATACATACATAAATCACGCCTATATCCCCGAAGGGATAGGCAGAGGTGAACTAGCACCCACGTTTCGCCAATTATGTCAGGTCCCATGTAATGTAACCAAAAATTTTAGCCGTCACCACACGGCTAAAAGTTTTGGCTTAGATTTTACAGCCGGCCGTTGTTGGTGATTTGCCCTACAGCATTCGGGTGCGCCTAGTTGTTTATTGGTCTAGTCTACGTCGATAATTTCATTCCCAGACTAGTCTGGAAGAAAAATTTAATCTTGATTATGATTATTAATATTACTGCATTATGCCAGTTGACTCGATTAATGAAACAGTACAGCTATCACAATCAAATGAGATGCGAATCCAAAGAAAAGTTTTGCAAATTTAATGTTAACTAGGCATCATTTGCAAAAGTTTGCAAATGATAACTGGACATCATTTTGCAAAAGTTTCGCTAACGATGTTCACGGAGATATTACGTCACCGTCACCGGCTTCAATGGTGGGTAAATGCATTTGCTTTGAATACGTGAATTGACAGAAAATATTTGTATAGTTTTGCTTGCAGCTCCGCCAGTACTAGACTTGTTCTATTTAAATCTTCAAAAGAGCATCCTGCGGCTACCAACTTTGCGATGTTTCTCGAACGAAATTCTTTTAAAAGAGTGTCAGGATTTTTATAGTGTTGAATATTTTGTGATTTGTTTGTAGGCACCTCATGAATGCGGTGTGGTTTTGTGCCACGGCTTTTCTGTTAATATAATGTAAGCATGTACAAGATATTATTATACATAATATATTTGAATACATATCTAAAAACGGGGCGAGTTGAACATTTTAATCGAAAGGGGCAAGATCCGAAACGTGTATGTGTTAGATATCTACGAAAAAAGACAAAAAAAAGGAATTTTGTCCTTTACGAAAACTTTGAGACCTATTTTTCTTTGCAATAAATTTTCCCACGTATTTTATAACAATATTTATATAAAATACAAATGATATTTGCCAATTCCTGAGTAATTGAAAATCCTGGGTCAAGTTTGTTGTTATGTATTATAATAGGCACTCAATAATTTCACCTTATATGAAATGAAGATCGAACATCAAACAGACTTTATTCAGCTCGGAAATCGTCATATTTATTCCAATTCAAAAATAAAATCGCAAAGTACGGTGTGTATTTTAATCAATTCAATGCTGAAACTGTAAATGCTCAAGCTAAATAATTAATGAAACGAGCCGAAACAAAAACTGCGATGGAATACAAAATATGCTCTCTTTGCTTCTCCAACTTTTTAAACTTTAAGCTGAATTCCCGGCTGCAGCAAACGGGTTGGAATGTTCCGTGTACACTGCTCGGCGACTTCCGAACTCGAATCGACAAACAAAAAACATACGGGTACGAATTGGGTACCCTCCTCCGGTTTTTCGTCGGTTAAAAAGAAAGGTTCGACTCACGAGTGAAAGTTACATCGTTTTGAAGCTACAAACATACATAAATCACGTTTCACCCCGAAGAATTAAACACCCACGTTTCGCCAAATATTTTTCTAGGTGGCAATCCTATTTCCATCTGTGTAGGTCGCAAATCGCAGTAAACTGCTAGGTGGTATAAGAGAAATGCTGCTGTCCATTACTCATTGCTGTCTCAACCTTTAGTCACCTTGTGCGACGCCCGCGGGAGAGATTGAGGGTGGTGACAATTGTATTCAGTTCTACCATTACCAAATGGCGTTATGGAGTTTTGTAGCTGACAGGACAAATACTGTAAAATAGAATTAAGTGCCTAATCAATGCAATAAGCATACTGACTTTTATTCTGAAAACAATCCGTTGATGTGTCGTGTTGAGGAGACTCTGACCACTAGTTTTATAAAATCTGTATTTTAAGGTAAATAAATATTTAATAATATTTCATGAGTCATTTGAGATTCGCAGATGACTTGGTGTTACTGTCTGAGACAAGCTCGCAGCTGCAGTTCATGGTTGAATCTTTACAACGAGCTAGTACATCGGTAGGCCTGGAAAACTGCCGCACACAGAGACGTCAAATAACGTCAATGAGTACTTAACATCAAAAAATGACAATTCAATACCAGTCGCTATTCTTGCCGGGTCTATGGTCTAGATTTGAATGAAAATTGTTGACGTTAAGTACTCATTAAAGTATATTGACGTCTCTGAGTGCGGCAGTCAGACTATGCCAATGACAAATAACCACAAAATACCCATAAAAGTTAATGGAAATCCTATAAAATACACGATACACATATAAGAAAAATATATATACTTGGGGAAGACATAGAAATAGATATAAAAGTACAGCAAACATGGAACAAATACTGGCATCTAAAAGAAATTTTTAAAAGTGACATGCTCATTAGTGTGAAAACCAGGATTATGAACTCCTGCCTCCTACCGGTTTTGACATACGGTTGCCAGATATGGAACTTTACCGCCAAAATAAAACAAAATCAACAGCCGCCAGCGAGGACTAGAACGCAGCATGCTGAAGCTAAAAAAAAATACGACATACTAAAATAAGAAAAATAACAAAAGTTATAGACGCCTTGAGTTATGCACTAAAGCTCAAATGGATATGGGCAGGTCACGTAACGGGGCTTACAGACCAGAGATGGACGGTGAAGGCTACCCTATGGAAAGGCTCTATAGGAAAAAGAGGCAGAGGAAGACCACTAACACGCTGGGAAGACGAAATCAAACTTATGGCTGGTCCAAACTGGGGACAAGTGGCGCAAGATAGAAATAAGTGGGCGTCTTTGGAGGAGGCCTCTACCCAACCTGGGGTTCTTGCATAATTAAATATCTAATAGAAATAAAAAGATTTTTAATGTAAAATGTAAGAAATAAAAGGCTTTTTTATTTTATTAAATATTTTATGATTATGATTATAAATGTCTTACCTCGATTGGTAAACTAAGCAATATCTGCTAAGGCATTGGATGGATGACTAAGAATATATAATTTTGAGTTCCTCTGTGCTTCAGAAGGCATGTTAAGCTGTTGGACCCGGATGCATTTACAGTCGTTAGCACCCACCGATCCAAACAAGGATAGCTAACTTGATGGATCATAGGGAAAACCTGAGCCCCAATCAATCCAGGCGGTCTAGTTAACCGAGTGATATAAGCAGCCACCGGTCCGCATCAGGACAACAATAAAAAAAAATCGGATGTTTTTTTTTGCTTAATATACTGTTCAAGTGACAATCAAATTATAATTGCTCTTTTATTTATTCTACACAGTCAGGCAGGTGGTCGTAAATACACCTAACCACATAAAAGAGCAGTACTATCATCTATTTTCACACTGCAAAGGATTTGAGAATTTGAAACGAAGAAATGTTTCTTTTCTATCAAAATCTAACCAAACCAAATCACAAACTATCCATCCGATGCAAGAGAGCAAAAAATCCAAAACACAGCGTTAAAACAAGCGGCAAAATGGCTCATACATCAACCAAAGTGCCACTGCGTAGGACGGGGTGCTTACACTTACGCGCGCATAACGCTCTAGGTATATCCATCACTCACACCACACACTTTTTCTTGGTTAAGCGAAAAAATTAACAGCTATGTTCCGCAATATTTTGGCGCGGAGATTCGTGGGGCATTGACGAATCTTATCGGGTCTCTTGTGCCTACGGAGCTCTATCATGCCTTGGCACGAGACGCTTTCGGTGACAATGGCGGCGTCACGAGCTCGGAAGGATCGTTGAGGTTGATGTGACAGTTTTGAAGGAAATATTTTGTCTTAATTTTGTATTTGCCTATGAAAAAAAGGAAATAATGCGCCAGCCTGAAATATAGTATAAACCAGAATGTGTGAATGAAATATATGTGACCCATTTTCTCAGTAATAAATTAATTTATAAATTATTGGCGAGCCTATTGTCTTCTATCGGGCACGTTAATCGCGGTATATTACTAGATGGTATAAAAGGAACGGCTGCTACCCGTCACTCCTTGCTGTCGTAATGTATAGGTTACTACTAGATTACTACTTTACCACATCCGAACTTTCTCGGTTCCGCGCCGAGCAGATATCGTCGAGTTCTAGTTTACACGGCCGCGTCTGAGACGTGCGTAAAGCTCCCGGCCCGATGATAAGATGGATGGATACATTTCGCAGCCGCGCTGCTTTTGTGCTCGTGTTTTATGAGTTGAGGAATTTCGCCGAGGGACGAACCTTCCGCAAACTAGCCAAGTGTCCCCGTAAATTATTTGCGAGCCGACACGCCACGCGGCAAAATATAAATAACTTGTGGTCGCCCGCGGCTTCGCTCGCATTAATGTTGGCTATTATAATATAATATTAAAGCCTTCCTCGATAAATGGACTATCCAACACAAAAATAGTTTTTCAATTTGAGTCAGTAGTCCCTAAGATTAGCGCGTTTAACCAACCAAACAAACAAACTCTTTAGCTTTATAATATTAGTATAGATTCAAAATATTTTGATCACTTCCCAACTATTTGGCTGAAGTGATTGATGTGGACGATTAATGGGAGTCATTGATGCCGAAGGCCAGGCCTTAGTTTGCGGTTTCGAACTCTTTGCCCGTTCGCTTGATTCTTTGAGTTGACTTTTGGAAGTTTAAGGAGTTGAGTTCTTGTGTACCTTGGAAGTATCTTGTGTAGTAGCCGTAGGAGTGAGGAGGAGTAAAGGCAAGGTGAGGATTGGTGTTAATTGGAGATGAAGCGCAGGAAAGGAGGGGAGCTCGCTAGCGCAGTGGCATTGCGCGCTCGACTTGCGATTGCGTAAACTAAGTAATGTTCGCTAAGGCCGGGCATTGGATGAATGACCAAATATGTACCATCACGAGCTCCTCCGTGCTTCGGAAGGCACGTTGAACCGTTGGTCTTGGCTGCATATGCAGTCGTTAATACCCACCAACCTTGTGGCCCAATCTCCCTATATTCTTCCATCCATAGAGAAGGTCTGTGCTCCAGCAGTGGGGAAATTTAAATGCTGGTGATGATTATGATGATGATGGAGATGAAGACCAGATGCGACAGTTTTAAGTATCCAGAGCATACCACACTAACAGCTCTCTCGCCTTGCTGAGGTGCAAAGTGTTTTAACTATGTTATAGGAAGGTGGGAAATGCTGATTATCATTTTAGTGTTATATGCTAGCATGGAAGTGGAAACTTCAGTGTTGCTTGAAAAACTAACGCAGTTTAGTTTTAAAAAGAAAAAGCTTATAATACATTATTATTACAAACATAAATAAATCATGCTCATTTCACCGAAGGGGTAGGCCGAGGTGAACTAACACCCACGTTTTACCAATTAGGTTAGATGCCATGTTTTTGGTGGCGAGTCTATTGCCATTTGTCGGGCACGGAAATCGCAGTACATTGTTAGGTGATATGAGTATAGTAACGCTGCTGCCCATTACTCATTGCTGCCTAAATAAATAAATAAATAATAAATAAATAAATAAATATTTTTTACACTCACACCTATCATCTAGCCCAAAGTAAGTAGCCTAAGCACTTGTGTTATGGATACTAGATGACGGACATATTTTTTATATAATTATGTATATAAATGTTGAAAATATACTACATAAACATATACACAACCATGACTCGGACACAAACATTTGTGGTCATCACAAAGTTTGCCCCTACCAGGATTCGAACCCGGGACCTCTTGGCCAATACCCAGCAATCTGAGCATTCGACCAAGGCGGCCGTCAAGCTAAATCTTAACCCTTAGTCGCCTTGTACTACACCCGCGAGAGAGTCGGGGGTGGTAATAATTGTATTCTGCTCTGCCGTCACCATATGGCATAAATTTATTATTGTTATTAAAGCTCAGAATAATAACGAAAAATATTTCTTTATCGTTGGAATAATTTTTCTAACGTTTATATCCATACATAATTAAATACATACATACATACATAAATCACGCCTATATCTCCGAAAGGGTAGGCAGAGGTGAACTAGCACCCACGTTTCGCCAATTATGTTAGGTCCCATGTAATAGGTGGCGAGCCTATTGCCATTTATCGGGCACAAAAGTCGCAGTACATTGCTATTGTTAAGTGGCATAAGAGGAACGCTGCTGCCCATTCCTCATCACTGACTTATCCTTAGTCGCCTTGTACGACACCCACGGGAGAGATTTGGGGTGGTGACAATTGTATTCTACTCTGCCGTCACCACACGGCATAATTAAATCAAGTTAAATAATTATGTTAAAGTCTATATCTAGACTCGCTTTATTGTACGGAATATTGCAACAGAACTTTCCGAAAAGACAATACTTGCTGCGTCCTCAGATGAAAATCTTGTCGTAACAATCTTCGCCGACTGCACTGCAGACTTTTAAATCTTGAAACATGATTCGCGTCGAGGAAACAAAGAACTGAAATGTATGCTACCGATGTGGAACTAGTTAAAAATGTAAACAATGAGAGAGCGAGCGAGTGTAATAGCGAGTATTGTGAATCTTCTACATATAATATTATTTAGTACCGTCTGGAACAGTATTACATATTCTATACACATCAAATACGTGGCATCTTTATAGACGCATAGATAAATACCTCATCATCATCATCATCACCACCAGCCCACTTCTGGGCCTTCCCTATAGATGGAAGAATATAGGGAGAATTTGCCATAACTGGTATAATGCGGGTTTGTGGGTATTAAAGACTGCAGATGCATCCGGTAAAGATAGCAATGAGTAATGGACAGCAGCATTCCTCTTATACCACCTTGCAATATACTGCGATTTACGTACCCGATACATGGCAATAGGCTCGCCACTTATTACATGGGACCTAATATTTGGCGAAACGTGGGTGTCATTTGACCCCTGCCCTGAAAGGGATTTTAATTTTAACATTATATAAATTTTAGAAAAAATAGTACAAAGATTTTGGTGGTTGGAAAAACGGACGCGGGTTCGATTCCCGCCTCAAGATCTTAATTTTTCGAAATTCTTTTTCTAACCACCAAAATCTTTGAACATTGCTTTGTTTACGCTATCCCAGGCCGAGCGTGCTAATAAGCCACTGCGCTATCGAGCTTCTCAAATAATAAATACCTAGCACGAAACTTTATCACGAAAGCTTCAAGAAAATCTTGAACAGCAAGAATTTGAGAAACACCTTAGCACATTGTTGCTGAAGATTTTTAAGCAAAACTTCAATATAGAAGCAAGTTTATATTACTGCTCCCGCATGTAGCTCTAGTAAAAGCGGTAACTTTGGCACCTAACATGTGGTCTATAATATTGTGTCCAACATTTTGTGAAAATGCATTTCTTGCGCTTACTGAGAATTTCTATGTGGTTGCCGGTCGAGTAACTTAGAAGCATTCACAAAGGTTTCTTCTATGCTAGACAGGGAAGCTCATGGTCTTTATCTAACCTGATGGTAAGTGACGATAAGGACAATAAGTTACGATAAGTACCGTAGATGGATGGTATGGACATGTTATGCGACGTGATGCCATGAATGTGAGTAAGAAAGTTATGGACATGAATGTTGATGGATGTAGAAGTAGAGGAAGACCACTGAAAAGATGGATGGATTGTGTGAGGTGTGATATGAAGGTGATGGATGTGAATGAGGAGATGACGAGTGACAAAAGAGAATGGAAAAAGAGGACATACTGCGCTGACCCCAAATAAGATGGGATAAGGGCAGGGCGATGATGAAGTACCGTAGATAGATTCGAGCTTTACCTGAACCAAAGACGGACTGGCTATCTCATCACATATTGTCGGAACACAATAATTCTTAAACAAACATGAAGAGTAATCGAGCATTTAGAAAAGGAAATTATTTGCTCAAAAATATTTTCTCTTTGCGGGAACAGTCAACATCACACACACTCCATTTGCGAAGATGGACTTCCAAATGGTTATTTATTTTCGCAGGAAAATATTGTTTCGATATCTCCTGGGAATGTGTATCAATTTATAGATTGACATACCTGTTCTGAGTTTATATATCAATATGTCGAAATAGCAATTGCCCGCAGACGTTTCTTCTGCGATCATATAATATTAATGTTTCATTCTCATTCGACACATAATTATATTTCCGTTATTTAGAGGTTCTTTTAGCAAAATGAAAAAAAATCGAATGGGTAGCTTTCAAAAGTTTAAAGTTATATTCGAAGCTCAGACCCCGTATTATGTAAGCCGATTTCAGTTGATTTACCCATACCTCATACTTTGCTATTATTCTCAATGTGTAAAGCCTTGTTCGGACTAGGCTAGTATTTTAGTCTAGTGGCGAGTAATTTAGTAGCTAAACTAAACGAGTAAAGCTCACAAGTCAGTGGTACTCTGCGACGACATTTTCACGTCAACTAATGAACTCGACTAAATCGACAGGTTCGGACTTGTTTAGTCGGCGGCCGAGTGAGCATGGACGCGTGGTGGGGGGTGCTACTCGCTACTAGACTACTAAAAAAAATAGAATAAAATGGATTGACTCGACTAAATTACTTACTAATCCACTCGACTAATTTTTTGGTGTTCAGACACGTTTAGCTACTAAATTACTCGCCACTAGACTAAAATACTAGCCTAGTCCGAACAAGGCTTTAGAGAGACAGGTAGACAAAACCAACTAAAATCGGCTTACATAATATGGGGTCAGCTTTAGGTGGGTGATTATCATCACAGACAGATTTATAATCATCATTAATATCATCAGAAATCTCTGAGTGACTTAAGTTGAGGCTGTCTGATTCTGCAGTATTAAATAGTTACAAGACTGGGCCCGTTTCGTAGTCCCAAACTTAATAGAAAAGACGTGGAGAGGTCGATGAACTTTAAGAGTGATTCCTATGATGACATCTCAATGCATACTGCTCAAGGTTTTGACTTAGGTTTTTAATATTATAGATTTTGATTTAGGTATTGATTTAGGTTTTGACTTGCATGACACCAACTCTTTTTTGAGTCATCCAGGATCAAGCATCAGCATAAAATAAAAGGAACTGTCCAAACCACTCCAACAAAGTACCTTCCGCTCAGGGATTCTCGGCGAAATCGCTTATAAAAGCCGGAATAAAAGCGACGTCCCAGCGAGAAAGCTAGATCAAGGCAAAGGCACTGGAAGACCCAGCAAAAGCATTAACCGACTTACGTCGCCACTTGATTCAGGAAAGTACCTCTATCCGACCTGGGACGCTATTATGAAACTAGGACTTTTACAAAGGACTTTGGTCCAGTTATTTGGTTGATTGAAAATGTTGCCTTTGAACACAAAACTGGACTCTTGAATGCTTCGACTAGTATTCCACGTTCTTTGTTGATTTCCAAGGGATTATTAGCATTTAAAAGGAGCTCGATAGTGTGGCGGTTTAGCGCGCTCGTTTTGCGATTGCGCTAACTAAGCAATGGTCACTTAGGCCGGTCGTTGGATTGGTGACCAAAATTTTACTATATTAAATTCTTCTGTGCTTCGAAAAGCACGTTAAGCACTTAGTTCCTGCATCTGCAGTCGTTAATACCCACCAATCCGTACCCATCCATTGGTCACCCATCCAATTACTCTGCCTTAGCAAACATTGCTTTATTGGCCGTTTGGTATTAAATAGCAATTTGGTTCAAACACACAATCAATTTTCATAGAGACATCGCAATTAATATAGTGTGCCACGAAATTCCAAGTATTATTAGGAAATTAAGTGGTTACTAATTTAATTTCAATGGCAAACTAATATTTAATGAATCGCTCCGTAAATCACATGGGAATATACTGCCGCACTCAGAGACGTCAAATAACGTTAATGAGTACTTAACGTCCAAAAATGACAATTCAAAACTAGTCGCTATTCTTGCCGGGTCTAGATTTGAATGAAAATTGTTGACATTAAATACTCATTAAAGTTAATTGACGTCTCTGAGTGCGGCAGATAGTGCTTTAATAATTGCTTCTTGTATGCTAACAGATTTGCCTATAATAGAAGTTTCCGCAAAGTTTCTTAGGTGTATCATCTGTAGCTAGAAGTCAATTTGCTTTATGACGTGTGGTAACAGCAGAGCAGAATACAATTGTCACTACCTCAAATCTCTCCCGCGGGTGTCGTACAAGGCGACTAAGGGTTGAAACAGTGTTGAAGAATAAGCAGCAGCGGTCTTATTATACCAACTAGCAACGTACTGCGACTTTCGTGCCCGATAAATGGCAATAGGCTCGCCACCTATTACGTGATGGGACCTAACATAATTGGCGAAACGTGGGTGTTATTCACCTCTGCTTATCACTTCGGGGATATAGGCGTGATTTATGTTTAAATAAATAAGCAACTTTATTTACATAAATAATAGCTTGTTTAACAGTCCATCAACATCAACAAAACTTTACATTATACTATATAATTACAATATACGTTGCCGTGAGGTGACGGCAGAGCAGAATACAATTGCCACCATCTCTCCCACGGGTGTCGTACAAGGCGACTAAGGGTAAAGATTGAAAAATACTCCTTTACCATATATTATTATTATATAACGTATTGCTATGTGATAAGCAGTGCAACGCCACATGAAAGTAACTGCCGCACTCAGAGACGTCAAATAACTTTGATGAGTACTTCATGTCAAAAAATCTCATTTAAATCTAGACCATAGACCCGGCAAAAATAGCTCAGAGTAAATAGGACTGGAGTAGCCATTAGTCAATTTCTCGTACATATTTTTCTGCCATTTTTTGCGGGGGGTGAGGTTACTACTACACTGAAAGGCTGCACACAGATACAAAAACTTTTTGCGTATTTACAAACACACACATGCATAAAACGACACACATATTTAAAATTCACGCAAACATACTTAAAATAATGTGTTAACGTTCTATTCAAACACACGAATGTCATTGTGTGAGTAGTGACATGACATAGCACGAGAATATCAATATCGATAAATCAGTTTCGTTCAATGAATGAATGCATTAATTTTGCGTTAGTATTCGTACATTATTAAAAATTAAATGATGATTTACACGCTTACTTTACAATCAGCCTTCTTTCGATATTGCAAAGACACTCATATATGAAATCTATCTAAAACTTTGACAGATTTCGAAAGCTATATCAATCAAATACAAATTTTTTACTTATAGCTTATTGCATTTAAAAAGTATTTACAATAGGTGTTATTATATATTTTCACTTTCAGAAATCACTGTGTGGACCCTTTCGCGTATAATCATAATGGAAAGGAGAAACCCTTAAACATTATTTTTAACAAAGCGATAGTGAATATAGTTAGATTTCTCGTATGATACTGGGAATTGTTAAATTTTAAGGGGAATCAAAAATCAAAATGTGTGGATCTTAAAAGTTAAAATAGTACATTATGTTACGAGTATGCTTTGTTGGTCATTATATACGAGGCATTATTGCAAGCGCGAGCCGCAAGCGAACGCGGTAAGGAAACTGAGTGTGTAATGACCAATGCATATGAGTTGCATACGACGTTTTTCAACACAATTGCGAGGAAAAAACAAACTTGTATTCTATAAAATCTTCTTCTATTGTTAGATAATTTCTGAAACTGAGACGGCTCAAAATTTACGGAACAAATAGTACTTGTTCTTGTAGATGCCCAAGAGACGTGCCTATTACAAGCATCAACCCATTTTTTTCGTGTTCTTTAGGAAAACTGAAAATTATAATTAAAAATTAGCTGTTTCGGGAATGTGAAAGCTTACAGTATAAATACTAGCAATTAGGATACCGGCTAGGGTAGTATTTTTGCTTGAACTACACATACCGATCATTTCTGATTTTAATACTACAATAATATTTTCCAAAAGCTTCATTTATGTACGGAAGACTTTAGTGCCACATACCTAACTCCTAGTAAATCAAAGTATTGCACTTGGACCACCGGGTTTTTTAAAGGAGCTTTTAAATATTAATAAAAAATAAATTTAACTTAAATGTTGACAATGACATTTAGCTATCATCATACCAAATGGGATCAAAATCCGTCTCGTAGTTTATGCATGATGCGTGCACAAACATACATACATACAAAAAGTTAAAAAATTAGAGATTTTACTTCCTCTTCTCTCATACATACATACATAAATAAATCACGCCTATATCCCCGAAGGAGTAGGCAGAGGTGAACTAACACTCACGTTTTGCCAATTATGTTAGGTCCTATGTAAAATGTGGCGAGCCTATTGCCATTTATCGGGCACACAAGTCGCAGTACATTGCTAGGTGGTATAAGAGGAACTCTGCTTCCTATTCCTCATCACTGATTTATCCGTAGTCGCCTTGTACGACACCCACGGGAGAGATTTGAGGTGGTGACAATTATATTCTGCTCTGCCGTGACCACACGGCAATTACTAACATCATATATGCCATTTGGCTTAAGGTCGACTTGACCTGTTTTATTCTATATCTCTATAGTTTTATTCTAGGATTTCAAAATTAAAGGAACTTCAATTCATAAAAGTATCATAAATTTAATCCATATTAAAAAATGATCAATTTAATAGTCTGAATAAAATGTCGAAGTTAATGTATAACCTCAGGAACACAATGTATAGATTTAAATCATAATACATATTTTAAATTTAATGTTACTTTCATTCATTCATTCATTCATTACTCCCTCGTAAAATCGCAATATCGATGACGTGACATCACTATTAATGAAGTGCAATTCAATTAGGGTTGCTGATTACAACAAAAAAAACAATTTGTGCTGTGGCTCGAAAAAAAATTTAGGTTTCTCAGAAATAATCGGCTGTGCTGGTACCTTTTTACCCTTGCTTATTTTATAAAGTCAGGGACGCTGTATATGCTACAGCATAGGTACTCTTAATGTTTATGAGCGCCGCCCAGCATGAATAAAGCGCAAAATAGTCTTATTCTTATTTTATTTTATTAATTCACTAATGATTTTATATTTCCATGTAGTGTGGCAAAAAATAAGCTTCAAGCGGTCGCAAAAGTGTAGGTAGGTATGTACTTAATACTAAACTAAATATAAACACGCAACGTATATTGTTAAAACGAAATTATAATTGGTAATTAATTAATACGAAATGACAAAATTACAATTATTTATTAACAACAAACTTTTTTAAATTATTGTCTAATTAATTGAAATGCGATAATGTTCAACCCTAGGTAGTCTCGTGGGGAGTGCGCTGGAAGATCGTTTGATGACGTCACGGCCGACTCCCCACGAGACTATGGCTCGAAATTTGAAATTGTAGTATGCTAAAACATGAAATTATGAAGTAAATAAATATCAAATCTTAAAAATAATACTTAAAAATGAAATGTGACGCCATCTTTTTGAATACTAGATGTTTTCGAATTTTTTTAATTTTTCTAAAAAACAGCACAGGCAGGCATTTTAGTGGGAGCTCTGCACGGCAAGACGTTCTGATTATTGTGGTTTTAAAATGGCGGCTCAACTAGTTTTATATAACGCACAGGCATCCGATGCTTGTGCGTTTGGCAGAGGGGAATGTTAGGCAAAGGCTACTCCAGTTCTATTTACTCCGAGAAAAATAGCGACTAGTTTTGAATTGTCATTTTTTGACATTAAGTACTCATTAACGTTATTTGACGTCTCTGAGTGCGGCAGTTAGACATCTAAATCCAAAATTGACGTAAAAAGTCGTTGAAATAGGTATATTTCAGATGCTAATGTATAGCTATCGGCTGATAAGATGCGTCAAATAAGAATATGAGAGAATGGGCCATAACTCACCACGCCGGCCCAGTGCAGATTGGTGGCTATTAACGACTGCATCTGCAGCGTGGACCAACGGCTTAGTGTGTTTTCCGAATCAAAGAGTAACTCGAGATAAATTATATATTTTTTGTTCACACATCCAATGACCGACCGAGGCAATCCAGCTAACCACTACACCGTCAAGCCAGCTCCTTTTTAAAAAAATATATTACACTTGTATATTAAACGAAATAAGACGACAGTTAAGAAGAGGGAGCATTATTGAAATGCCTTCCATACTGTATAGCAAGTAATATATATAAAAGGCTATCAGATCGATATCAGCGCTGTAATTTCAAGATTGAGTGATGGAGTGAAATGAATTGAGATCGCTCTTTGAAACGCGGAGCTTCTAAAGGCACACTTGCCTACACACTTGCTGGCGACCGAGAATAGAATATCCATAAATAAATATCTGTCTATATATAAATATTCCTTAAAATAAAATAATTTTAGAATATCTATAAATAATAACCAAAATATATTTAGAATATCTATAAATAGTAACCCTCAGACGCCTTCTACAACACCCGCAGGAGTAATGGGTGGGGACAAATGCATTCTGCTCTGCCATCACCACACGGCTATTTGTACGTGAGTATAAAGCCAAAGATGCCCACCATCAGGCGGCCTGCGAGTCTCTCCAAGGTGGTGAAACTCCCCCAGCCCGGCTAGCCTGACCACCGAAACCAGATAATTATTAATATAGCCATTTATCGCTTTGAACTGCAATGGATCATTCGTTTTTTGACAATTCAAGGCAATAAGGCACCTAAATCGCAATATAATAAGGATATATTCGTGTACCACAACAGGAGTGCTGCTTGCTCATTACTCATTGCAGTCTTTACCCTTAGTCTCTTTGTACGACACCCATTGAAGAGGAGAGGTGACAATTGTATTCACACGGCTGCCACGTCGCCAGCCCACGCCGCCGCCATATTGTGTAAGAGACATAACAGGAACAAAAAGATCGCAATCCAAGCGAGAAGCTAGTTCACTGTCACCAAGGATATAACTTACGAGATCGCTTTTTGTGTTTTTACAATAATTTATCACTGCGTCCGTTTCGCCAGCGGCTAACAACGCAGTCGTAAGGTCCATTTGCTACATAAAACCCCCCATTCTCGAGGACATAAAGCTGGCAAACAAAATTGATTAGAGGATATCTGCTTATCCGGGCATTTTAACCGTCATAAATTATCAGGTAATGACTCTCCAGGGTGGTAGGCCGTGAAGATATGCGGATCACAACACGGCTGGTTTTCTGAAACAGACTAGCTGCCGCACACAGAGATGTCAATTAACCTTAATGAGTACTAAATGTCAAAAAATTACAATTCTAAGCTAGTCGCTATTCTTGCCAGGCTACTAGATTTAAATGATTTTTTTAAATGAATTTTAAAGTTAGTTAATTAACGGCTCTGAGTGCAGCAGTTAATGTTAACGTCCTAATCGACAAAATCATCATCGCCCTGCTCTTATCCCGTCTTCTCTCCACTTTCGTCTGTGACTCGGCATCTCCTCATCCACCATCCAATTTAATAATCTCACGATCCACCCATCTTTTCAGGGATTTTGACGGCCTGCTTGGTCGAATGCTCAGATTGCTGGGTATTGGCTAAGAGGTTCAATCCTCTCAATGGGTTCGAATCCTGGTAGGGGCAAATTTTGTGATAAACACAAATATTTGTTCCCGAGTCATGGTTGTATTTATGTTTATGTAGTATATTTTCAATATTTATTTACATAATTATATCAAAAAATATGTCCGTCATCTAGTATCCATAATACAAGTGCTTAGGCTACTTACTTTGGGCTAGATGATAGGTGTGAGTGTAAAAATATTTATTTATTTATTTTTCAGGGATCTTCCTCTACTTCGACATGCATCAACATTCATGTCTATTACTTCCCAGTCACATTTATAGCATCTTGTCTCATAGTATACAACGTTGTAAGAAGCCCTTTAACTCGGTATGATCTTTAAGGAACCCCTACAACTTTTTTGCCACTGGCGCCACTTTCAGAAAGTCTTCTTTATTCTTTATCTTTATTTATCTATACATTTTTGCCACTCCATACATCCATCTTTCTTTCATCATCATTCTCGTCTGTCGAATACAATTTTCTTTCATTCGTCATTTTTAGAGATCTACATTCCGACCCACATATACAATACGACAAGACTTAAATGTAAACGTCCTAAATACTATAAAAGTTCCATATCATCATCAGCAGCCCTAAAGAAGATATTTGTCTTATACCACTTAGCAATATACTGCGACGGATGTGCCCGATAGTTGGCAATAAGCTTGCCACCTATTACATAACTTAATTGGCAAAAAATGGGTGTTAATTCACCTCTGCCTACCCCTTCGGTGGTATGGGCGTAAGTTATATGTGCATGTATGCAAAAAAAAACTTAAGTAAACTTTTGACAAAAAGCAGTTTAATTGAAACCGAAAGAGATACTTGTATTGCTATCGAAACTTTCTTCAGACAGCACTCTATGGAACACATTTTGAAGTTTACAGCAATGTCCGCTGGCGATGGGCAAGTTTATACAAAAAAGACGTGCAGCGGCCAACATGTTTTGACTTTCATATTTTCAACTTTATCAATAAATGCGAAGACTTCCAAGTCCGCTGCAACTTCTGCTCCGAAGTAACTAAATCGCAGCTGGCCACAATTTTTTAGATAGATTTTATTTATATTTCAGTCATAATGTAAAAATGTGTCGTATAAATAAGCCTATTATAATTTTCTTGCCGTATTTCTAGGTTATCTGGAGTATGTTTCCACTTCAATTCATATAGGTCAGACGCTATTTAATCCCTTGACATAATTTCATCAATCACCATGCTAGTGATTAGTTAATATTATATTGTGATGAAATGGAATATTCAGCCCAGAGTCCGAGAATCTGAAAGAGTGTTTTGGATAACAATATACTCATTCATGCTGCTCAAGTTTTCGGCTTAAGTTTTACAGCCGGCCGTTACATAAATAAGCCATGATACAATTTATTGGATAATCACGCAAAAATGCTCAAAGCTTAAGTATAATAAGTGTCTCGTACAATGCGTTCAAGCCATGAGGATTGAGGAATACGTCTCGCTATGAATCCGTGCTAAACGCTCTCGTTCTGCCATTGTGTAGGGGATGGTGGCCCAAAGTGGGTATAGTGCCTAAAACGAGCTCTTTCGTGTACAAATTAATTTGAAAGCTTAATAAGCCCCGGTCGATGCCCACTAAGCTCAGCGACCTAGCTCTGCGAGCCGATTGCAATCGTCTTAGTCTACCAGTCACTCTCACTCATTAGGTATGATAGCAACGTTTGAGAGAGATGGCAACACAAAACCGATTCCAATTAATTTAAAAAGTAGCCCCTCAGGTGGATGGACCCCATGATGATGAAATTACACTTTCAAATTTTTGAGAACATACATACTTATCCCCTCGTCTGTCACGCCACCTCATTGAGGTCGATGTCAAAAACCGCCTATCTGTCAAGCCGCCTCCTGGAGGTCGATCGCTCCTACATTGTGTTAAAGCACAACTCACGCGATTTATTTTATTTATTACTGCTCTGACTTATGCAACGCGTAAAGAAAAGAACAAGGACGGCATATAATGACACATGACAACCAAACGGCGCCATTTTAACTGAATTGAATGAGTCACTAGTTGTACCTACTTGAGCTGCCTTTGTGTTTTCATAGAACTGTCAAAAACTTCAAAAATTCATTTCAACATAGAATTAATAACATATTTCCAGTATAATTGTATTAATGTGTGCATACACTCGATAGCTTGTTTCATAACGATTTCAGAAACACAACATTTATAAAATAGCTTTCATACAACATTTTAGAGATATTTTCATTTTAAAAAGACGCGCCGTTTTTACAAGGGGTGGGGGGGCCGCCAGGTGACATAAAGCGCGAAATTCAAAAATGGCGGCGTATCACTGGAGGGGATACATAAATCACGCCTATATCCCCGAAGGAGTATGAAAGAGAATCAGCACCCACGTTTCGCCAATTATGTTAGGTCCCATGTGATATGTGGCGAGCCTATTGCCATATATCAGGCACAAAAGTCGCAGTACATTGCTAGGTGGTATAAAAGGAACGCTGCTGCCCATTCTTCATCACTGTTTTATCCTCAGTCGCCTTGTACGACACCCACGGGAGAGATTTAGGGTGGTGACAATTGTATTCTACTCTGCCGTCACCACACGACCATGATATTACACTTATCACTCTCTCATATTACACTCTCTAATTTTTGCTAACAAGATTTATTAATTGTGATAAGAAAAGCGGCTTCACATTCTACAGCCTCTGTATCTCTAGCTGAATATTCCTATATCGCCATTGCGTCACTGAGATAAAACGGGTCACATTTAGATATTCAAATGTTTGAGGCTGTTTAATATTGGCTCAGGTGCCCCGTAGTCTCTTGGGGAATGAATTCTTTTAAACCATCCCCTCACACATATCGGCCCCTTTGTGGTAGCTATACTTATAAAGGAGGAATCCAGATTTGATATCCATATCAAAGGTAAGGGAGAACTCACTTTCAATTTGACTATAACGTTTAGTCTAAGGATATTTTTGCGTGTCGTGAACCAGTAAAATGTAGATAATAAGCAAATTATTTCACCAGTCAATATTATCATCTTCCTATCAACCTATTCCCAGAAGTTTTGTGGTCTCTTTATTTATTATCGCTTATTTAATAAAACAGACCCAACTCTAAAAATCGTTAGAAACATTAGAGTGTCTAAATTTATCACAGTCCATTGCAGTCTGTTGCAGGACTGCAATTTCGAGTTCTGTTACTGTTTCATCTTCCATTATATATCGGTGAGACGCCATCGAATCACCACTCCATTTTAATTAGTAATCATCCGTGTGATCATATTCCACGACAAAGTTGCTAGTTATTAACGAATCTATATTCTCGTTTTAATGTTGAAACCAAAATAATATTTAGCTATCTTAAAAGCATAAAAATACTCTACACCATATTGTGAAAACCACTTATTCAAACAGGACTTAAAGTTACGCGTACAAATTTCTTAACTTGTAAACCTTATATAAAGATGTAACATGATTGAATCCCAATTATTAATCAATATTATCAGATTTTGATATCGTTCTAGCTTAAATTTGCATTAAAATAATGTTTGAATAAAAATTTTCTACCAAGGGCGTTACACGAATTTTGATTTTACAAATTAATATTTCAGCCATGTTATTGTTACTAGCTCCCAAATAGTTCGGAAATTCTCTTAGTTTTAACTGTGCTGGTTAGCTAATGTTATTTTCGCAGAATATTAGCAATTTGTTACAGAATTTTCTGCCGAAGAGGCGCTTTGGCCAAACAAAGGCACGCAACTCATGTGATATTCATGAAGCGAGCTCAAGAAGTAACTGTCGAAAAGAAAGTACTTATTGTTACGTCTAATTTTAACGTTTACTCGACAAAAGTATTGATTCGCTTACAAATTAGGATCACAAGATATTAATTTTTTTTTTTTTTTTGGTTTGACTGGCTGAGCGTTTGCAACACAGTGTCGCCTGATTAAACGTATCTCAAGACAATGACCATAATTTATCCGCAATGATAATTAACTTAACAAGACTGTTGATGACAATATTTATACAGCCCATTTCCATTTATCTGGCAAAGGGTTTTTAGTTTGATTGTTTTCACTTAGGACGTTTTTAGTTAAGCTCTTCAGACGTTGTCGAACAAAATTATTAAATTAGATTTCAAATTTGGTTGATTTGTAATTTTATTTTAGTAACAATTTCATAAGTACAGCCAAGGTCTTCTTTTAAATCATGATTCTTCTTCTTCTTCTTCTCCCTGCCCTGTTCCCAGTTTATCTGGGGTCGGCGCAGTTTGTTTCCTCTTCCATTCATATCGGTCAGACGTCATCAACCCATCCACTCTCTATTGATTCATATCATCCATCATCATCTTTTAAGTCGTGATTATCGATACTAATTCAATTCTCTAAAAAGAATAAAATCTTAAAAACTTAACCCATTTAAGCAATTATGTTTAGAGTTAACTTTTGTATTAAATTATTATGAGGGGATCGGTGCTGCTGAGCGAGTGCGCTTGACATGCGATTATGTAGCCAAGTCGGTAATCACAAAGGCCGCTCATTGTATGTGCTAACAAAAACCCATTATCTCGAGACCCCCAATAGGCTTGTTTCGTTGGTCCCGGGTATAAGCGACAGTTGTTTAGTGCCTATCAAACCGCTCTGAACCCGTGTCCATGATTTGACTGCCTTTGTGCATACAGTAAAGTATAATCCATAAGCACAATCATTGTGATATTAACATGAGACTGAAGATGAGTTGCGGGCGTAGAGCTCGAAACTTTAGGACATCGAATTAACTTTTTAGTAAGCATTGCACTTCCTCGATCGTCATTACTTCAGTGGACTGTCACCCTGATAATAGTAAGGAACAGTAAGGTTAACAGCATTACATGCAAATTCTATCAAAAGTTAATCTGATTTAAAAGAATCAGTCTTCGATACCCTCACGCAAAACGAAATTAAATTGCGTTATACCTGTCAAACGGCCTAAATGAAGCATACAAGAGAAGAGAAGAAGACAATAAAGCAATCTTTGATATTCACCGGAATCTCTTCTGTCATCCAATAAAATAAGGTCCTAATAAGGCAGGCATAATGTAATATACAAATTTCATTTCTATTTCTGGCGCCCAAATCTCCCCGGAGTAAGACGTCATTAATTCAGTTGGGGAAAGCTTAAAAATCCTTAAATCCAAAAGGATTCAGCTACAGTCTTCGGCCGTTCATATATTATTCAGTCCTCGTACTGGGGCGTAAATGAAAAAGTTTCTGTATTCAATGACTATTGGAACACCACGAAAATACCTACTGGTGAACCCGAAAGTTGTGGAATCGAACCGAAATTTCGAGTTGGAGACGTCTCGGAAGGTTTAGTATTCCGGCTGCCGCCGTCGCCGCGAAGATTATGGAATTTACAAATGTTGATTAGTATCTCGCCGCTTGTTCGCTGCAAGAACGTGCCGGGTAAAAGGTAAATGGCGTATTTGTGTGGAACACGGGACACGTCAGATGCCGTGCGACGGAGAAGATGTCGTTGTTGAAACGATGTTATGTTTATGTCTTATTACTGAGACGTGATATTAAGTAATAACATTATATTCCTGCCCTGTTATGCCAACGCAGTATGTTCCCTCTTCAATTCCTATAGGTCAGACGTCATGGAGATATCCCATCAAGTTGATCATATCATCCATAATCATCACCAGCCCTGAAATGACCCTACTGCTGGGGCACAAGCCTTCAGTTTAGATGGAAGAATATAGGGAGAAAATTCATAAGTCATCTATCATCCAACACACCGAAAGGAAAAGAAAGTTGCTAGTTTCAAATAGAAAAGTGTATAGAAAAGTTTTGGAAATGATGGATGAAATGATTTAAAGGGTGGTGAAATGATTAGAATAATGTGGTCGCGTCTGACCGATATGAATAGAAGAGAATACATACTGCGTCGACTCAATTTAATTAGGTATAGTACAGGAAGATGATGACATAATTCAGAATTTCATTTTACAAAAGGTAACCTAGGGTCTTATAAATATGAAATTCATAGTTGCAGCTAAATTGCAATCAAATCCAAAAGCTTATAATAATTCAACAGATATACAAGTCCATGACCCGGCTATAGTTCCAGTAATGGATTCTAAACACACATACAAACATAGTAACAAAACAAAATATTCACTGGTTAAGTAATACCTGCTTTTAGCGAGCAGGGCTACAAAAATAGACAGGCCACTGAGAATTGTTTTCATTAACCTAAAAGCACGTGTAGATTGTTTTTAAAAGTCATATCTGCTCAACGACGATGAATTTTTAAGAGGACGTTCGGCGAAAATGAAATTGCGACGCCGCCGTTGCAAAATGTTGCATAACGACCGACTAGCGACGGTTTTAGAAGAACCAATTAGTACCTAAGTGTTGCATTTTCTGAAAAGGTTCTTAAAAAAATCCGGGTAATTTTACGGACAGGATTGACTTCCTAATATTTTTGGGAAATAAGAGCTGAATGATATGTAGTTAATAGTGCTTTCAATTGCCGACCACGCAGCGGTACACATAATTTTTTAAGAGTTTTCAATTTTAAAATTCAGTGATACATGTTTCATTTGGCAGTTACCTTACATTATTTGCTAGCCCTTTAAAGGCCCCACTACGTTGCACATCCATAGGATATCCCCATGGATAACAGAATATAAAGAGAAACGCCCACATAATACAAAATAATATTAGTCGTAAAATATTTAAAAAATATTTTAAGTAATATCATCAAGTCTGGCGTATATTTAGAAGATCGTAACTGAAGATTACGATTGTTTACCAAAAAATTCTGCACAAGCACCACATAAACCTGCCTAAAAACCTTTTCGGTTCCATATTACAGTAATATTACTTACATTACGGGTTCCGTCTAACGGAATGCATTTTAACTACGCCTAACCTGGCCCAGTAATAAATGCTGACCCGGCGTTATAAACTGGAGGGTAGGCCCTGAATTTTTATGCTTACCCAAATATCATAGCTTCCCCTTAATACATAGCCCATTTGCAATACCCTCGGAACATTGACGTCCGAGTAGCAACATTAAAACTTTCGCTGGCGACAAACGATCGTCACACATTTCGACAATATGACTTTTTGTTTAGGCACATCCGGAATTTATGATTGGTACTTTGACAAAGAAACGTATCTGAGAATTCTGAGATATGGACATGGCGAAGAGGACCTTTTGATACTTTGGTTTGACACAAACTTTTCTACTCGATTTTGCACTTCAGATGTTAAGGTCAGCTGATGTAAGAAAGGTTTCTAGAGTATTAAGGCCTTGGTATTACATGGTCTGCTAAGTATCCTATTAGTACATAGTGAATCGATATAAGCTTTAAGACTTAGTACTTATAATTTAAAACAAAAAATTACAGTTGCATAAACATAAACAAATAAATATGTAATTATATAAACAAATAATAAGAATATTACACCAAAGTTCATCGTCGACCGAAATTACTGAATTTTGCTGCATACTGTTAAGAAAATAGAATCATTGTATTTTGAATGAATTAATGAATGAATAATCTTTATTGCACACCATTAATAGTAATGAAAAAATACTTATAAAACAACTAAACTTTTATTTTGACGGAACAAAACGGGGTACAATTTGTATTTATTATTAATTTCCCTATTGTGTGAGTGCCAACCAATAAAATAATATAATTATTTTCTCTTAATGTTGATGAGAAATTAACTATTCACATCAATCTTTGGTATATCACATCACTGGCCCTTTGAAGTCCCCAATGCCTTCATGCCTTCCAATGCATGGAAGAATTAACACCTACACTGGTTAAAATTTTCAGATATGCTTAAAATTATACTCCTTGTTATTTTTTTCATCGCTGCCATTTATTAACCTTTCGTCATTCAAATATTTTAACACTACAACAATGGCTAAACATTCAAACTGCGTACTTAAAACCTTTGCACAATGTTATCAACCGCTAACTAAGGGTCGCGTGTCCGTAATTTTAACGACATTCCCCAGGCTTCGGTAGTAAAAACAACAATAAATAATTTCTTACGTACCCTGACGCTCGGTGTAGTTTCAGACAAAAACGGGGGTCGGTGCAGCTATCGATCCTCTGCTTCGTTTTACGAAAGGCTTACAGGTTCACTGTCCAAATACGAAATCAAAAGACCCTTGCTTCCAGTTGTATTTTAGATTCCAGTAGTGTTTACATACTACAAGGTACGCTGAAGGTACGAAATAAAAGACTCATTTAAAATTTCAATAATATTTTATATTGGCGTAGAAAGGATGAGTGAAAATTAGAAAGTGATACCTAATTATTTTAAAAGAATTTCTGCTGTGATTGTGCGTACTGATTTTAAAGGGATTTGTCTTATTTTACTGACATACATACATACATAATTCACGCCTATATCCCCGAAGGGGTTAGGTCCCATGTAATAGGTGGCGAGCCTATAGCCATTTATCGGGCACAAAAGTCGCAGTACTTTGCTAGGTGGTAGGTATAAGAGGAACGCTGCTGCCCATTCCGCATCACTGATTTATCCTTAGTCGCCTTGTACGACACCCACGGGAGAGATTTGGGGTGGTGACAATTGTAGTATACTCTGCCGTCACCACACGGCCGATTTTACTGACAACTTCCATAATTAATGTAAATATTTCATGAGGATTCACTTCGTAAGTTATGTTTACAGTAGGTATCTGTCGGTCGAAGAAAAAAATGTTATTATCATTATCTGCTGGAAAATTCGATACTACTACGATGTTTAGCAACATTGCCGTGTAGCGTTCCAAGGATATTGATTAAAAACGTTTCTGTTCAACAGAAACGTTTAGTTAGAAAGAATTACTTTTTTAAACGTTTATAAATACTAAAACGGTCGGATTCCGTAAACTAAGTAATTTCGCTAAGGCCGGACATTAGATGGGTGACCAACAATTTATTATCTCGAATTCCTCCGTGCTTCGGAAAACACGTTCAGCCAGCTGCATCTGCAGTCATTAATACCCACCAACCCGCACTGGGCCAGCGTATGATATTATCTTGTGCAAAATTTACGAGGTAACTGCAATGTCATAACTTGTTGACAATCAATGATGGGTTTATCTGTATCTTACTTGCGTAGCTTTTTACTAATAAGGCATAGGGCTCTGAAGCGTTTAGTATCAACTTTTGAGTTGAATGCGTCGGGGTTAGTTAGTTCTTTGTTGATGGATTATAGATCGAGGCATACTGCGCACTGGCATATTCTCCTTTGGACATACAAGTTATCGAAGCCTAGATTCTAGACAATTCGTAAGTGTAATGTTATCCAGAGTTATGAATAAGCAAATTTTAGCCGTGTGGTGACGGCAGAGTAGAATACAATTGTCACCACCCCAAGTCTCTCCCGTGGGTGTCGTACAAGGCGACTAAGGATAAATCAGTGATGAGGAATGGGCAGCAGCGTTCCTCTTATACCTACCACCTAGCGAAGTACTGCGACTTTTGTGCCCGATAAATGGCAATAGACTCGCCACCTATTACATGGGACCTAGCATGATTGGCGAAGCGTGGGTGCTCTCACTCATAGGGAAGGTCTTTACACTGGCAGTGAAGACTTTAAAAAGTTGTCAATGATGACATTTCCTGGTAAACTGAGTGTTGACTCTAAAATTAAGTCTTCATCATTATTGACTAGAGTAGAATAGAAGGTACGGGTAAAATAAACAAATAATACAAATCCAACATAATGCTTTATTTTACAAATACTATAGATTATCGCCGTCTAACATTACTTACTATCATAGTATTATAATACAATGGAGACACCGCTTTATATACAGAAAATTTCAACATTCAGTTACCTAAAATTAACTATATAATTATATAAGGCACATTTATAACATCCTACATCGACAAGTATTAACTACAATTTTTACACAGTACATAATGAAAATTAATACTATAGATTATTGAAATTGAATTATACTACTAGAGCCAAGATTTTCTAGAGATGTAATAATTTGTAGGTCGCAATTGAAAATATTTAACAATTATATTCCATTTTAGTTTCACGACATTTTTCAACATACTAATCCCAGTGGCAGTGAAATAGTTACCACAGATTCGCTTTTTCAGAATCATCAGTAGCTGACAAAATTAAAATACAACTTTAGAATCTATGATTACAACATAATATATAAAAGTAGGAATGTTGAGTCAAAGATATGGTCCTATGATAATACACATGGGCGAATCACAAAAACATAAATTTCTGTGTACCACCTGATATGTAGGTACTATCAACTGCACATCAGACTACACAAAATAAAAAGTAAATAAATAATACATTTTCGAAAGTACATACTAAAGCAACAGGAGATGGTAAGAACAATGAAATTTAATTCAAAACAGATTCATCCTATTAAACAAAGCCAGAATAGCAAGAACACAAAAGCTAAGCGCTAGCTAGCGGAACATAAGTCCGCAAGATCCATCACACAAATGTATATAAACGCAACCATTTAAAAATTAAAATACATCTGGACCGATTTTACTGAGAGATTGATTAGTATTATCATTATTAAGTAATAGTATTTACATGCAATATCTAGACTGCGTCTTTAAATGTATAATATAATTCTTTATTTTTACATTACGCAGCCTGAATTTCTTAGGATATCCTATACCTCTAAAATAATTTTAATGGAAAAACCAAAAGTGACTATTTCAAAACTGTTAATATATACGTAATTAATTTACAATTCAAAAATAAAGTTGTGTGAAAAATGCATATTTTTCTAGGAATGTGGGTACTTATTTACATAATCATTTTAGCATGGGGGCGGAAAGAAAGGAAATAGCACTGTAACTTTCTAAATGAAAGTGTCAAGCAAATTCATGAAATTTCGTAGTTCAGTTGTCAAACTTTTTAAAAATCCACCTATCTATGATGCAGTTGATCAAAGAATCATTGATTATTTACGGCATTTCGGGAAGACTGATTGGCAGTGTCAAAATTTAATAAAAGTCGTATTTATTGCATCGGTTATTTCAAATAACGTGACTTCTTCTTCATTGATTACTGATCTTTTTACTGTGTTTTTCTATAATTTATTTAGATAATTTCAAATTTAATTGATGGCAATTCAAAACCTGTTGTTAACTTATAATCAACACTCATTAGTGTAACGTTTAAAACGACTACATTGATTGCTACATTCAGTTGGTTCCACTTAAAACGAATACTGGCACATTTAACTAATTTTTTTCTGTGTATATTATGTTCAATTAAAATATCTAACCGTAAAACTAAATAATGTATACATCTCATTTCATATACCTACACAGTAAAATTTCATGACTTTCAGCAATTTTACAAATAGTAATGTAATAAAATAACAAAGCAATAAAATTAAATAGTACAGTTACATTGTCTATTATACTCCCACTATTTCTTGATGCACCATCTAAACAATCATAAAAGCCCAATTAACAAACTAAACAGTTTGTTGTGTATCGTTAACCTCGATTGTCTTATCAAGAATGCTAATGCTGTGATGCGATACAACAGTCTTTTGATAAGCTTTAAAAATAGATTTCTATGTGTTTATAAGCCATAAATACCTAAGCGTCTCGACATGGAATTCTAGAACCATTTCTAAGGTACAGTAAAACGATATGAGTTGATGCTGATATGGATACTCAGAAGCCCTAACAAGACTTCACTAAAGCAATTTGATATGACGACTTCATCCCTTTTTCAGTCGTGTGAGAAAATTTCATAGAGCGTAGTAATAAAACAGCACAGTCAGCAAAGCATTTTGCTTAGTAATTGAACAGTAATTCATATTCAACCGAACGATATTTATCTGGAAATCATAAGTTGACTTAAAATAATACTATACCCTGAGCGAATTTTGTTGCTGACCGTACTAAGAACTACGCGAAAATATTTCACAAGGTTTCTAGATTAGGACAAATATAAAAAAATATATATAGATATGCGATTTTTAAATGTAACAAAAGAAAACAAAATAATTTCAAATTTACATATCTTCTAACTATTTATATAATATACACACATTTCACTAGTTGAATTTACTAACACTTATGTAAAAATGACTAACCATTATAACATTTTCAATAAATCACAATATGAAATCTATTAATCATAAATAATAATTTACTGCAGTAATCAGGACAGGTTTCAAAAAAGTATCCTTAGCACAGATTATGTCTAGAATTGTTATCACTGTTAATGTAAGCAGAAATCCAGTAGTTGCTTCATACTTTATTTATGAATATAATATTCACAAATAGATATTCCAGGTAAGTGGATAAGTTATTGAAATCCAACGTCATACCGGGCGACGATATGTCATTGAAAGCGATCGTTTCTGATACAAAAGATTAAAGATAAGTACATTAATTTCAATTGGATATGTACAGGTGAGTCTCAGTTTTCTATCAGATATTGAACATAATACTTTTTTAAAATACTATTATTAATATAAACGAAAACAGAATGTCAGTCAATTTTTTCAAAATAAAACATAAAAACATCATAAACTATAATAATAAAATTTGTCAAATTTTTATACATATACCCTTTAACAACCATAAATACATTTTTTTCATCCAATAACTTAAAACGATATGATTCTTATGAAAATAAAACTACAAATACAACTCAAAATCATAAACCTTCAATTCTGGGTATTGTGACGTTATAATTATTCAGAAAATCATAGTACTAACATCGAAGTAAATATGTAGTAGGCAAGCATCTATAGTAACTCCCGACATTATGACTAAACACGATTTAAAAAAATAACTTCATCAAACATCAGGCCGAAATAGTAGATATGGGGTTTAGTATCACGAAACAACGTTTTCTACAGCGCATAATAACAAACTACGTACACCAAAGCCGATAAAATTACCATTACAACTTCATTATCAACAACACTATTTAAAATGGCCTCAGTTTCTTTAAGAGCTTCAAGTAAAACGTTTTCTTCACTTTGAGCCGTATTGGAAACAACTGATTTAAATTTTAACACGTCAGTCACTGCTTTATTAAAAATTTCAAAGGAGTCCATATTGTCTCGTATTATATGAATAGAAGTTCGTCATAGGCCTCTGGCTACTCGGCCGTCAGCTCCGGTGTCAGTCGGTCGGGGTTGAAGTTCTCCATGTTCCACATCTGCCTACTCTCCGACTCGTTGCACGTCTCCATCGCCACTTTGTCCTTGCTCCGTGATATTGCCATACACTTTTCGCTGGAGCCATGCTTTAGTAGCTTCGTCTGCAAGAGTAACATTTCAACATTACTAAAGATTATATGGCCAATTGTCCTAACGTTCAGGGTTCCGTATGAATAAAAGAACACAGGTTGAAAGATTGATTCAGCTTGAATCTTGCTGATTAAAATTTAAAACCGTAAGTTTTAGATTTTTCTACAGAAAGCTTTTACTGCAGCAGATTCAAACCGTTAATTTTAACACAGGTGCCATATCAGTTATGGCACGAGCAATATTAGTTCGCGCTGTGGCTTCACCTCATATACAACAAGTTCGGGTGTAACTTCAGCAAGCACGCGCCATAACACACCGGTGGATCCACAAGTTTTCTGAGCTTACGTATAAATTGGGGCTTGGGGTTATTATGAAAATAAATTGTTGTATTACTTCCTCTTCAACTATGTTTCATGGCAGTTTACATCTATGTTTAATTAAAATTGTCACGAAAAGTAAACAATTGAAGCTATATTGGTAGAAAGTTCATTGTTTATCAAGTTCCTAACATATCGGATCAAATAGCTAAAATCAATTCTGATTGAATGACTTTTGTGTTAATTCCATTATTTCGTATTCAGACAGAGCAACAAAGCTTTAACTATAGGGACAAGTACCTACATTGTTTAGTATTGAGTAAATTTTCTATGAACTATTATAGTGTTGTATATTGCCTAAAGTTTCAGAATGATTTAGTTACAGAATAGATTCGGTAGGTATCAATAGCAACAGTTTCAATATCGAAACGTAACAAAGACCAATGTTACTTTGTTTTTACCCAACAGCACACAAAGTGCTTGTCTAGAAAATTAACTTATTTTCAATTCGATTCACTCTTATTTCTAGAAAAAATCAGCATCGATATTTTTATTGGATATAATAAAACCAATTCCGTTGTTCTTTTTTAATAACCTTGTTCTACCTAACAATGATAAGAAATCCATGAAAAAATACTCACATTGGGATCAAAGAGCCACAGCTGATTGCCTTTAGCACCGTGACAGGGGTATAGAACCACATCATGTCCCGAATAATCAAGACACGTCTCGTCACGTCTGATCTCACCATTCTTTGAATACATCCAATACTGTGAACATACAAAACACGAAATTCAAGTAACTAGTACTATACCTTGACTCTCCATGTAGCATTATTCTTTTACAAAAGCTTTATTTTTGTAATTTCACAAACCCAAGTACTATCAACAGAACAGTCGGATATCAAAAACGTTCACATCTGTCCATTTATTTTAGTTGTTTCAAATTTGGACGTAAAGCAAAAAATCGTTAATTTTTTAATTGGGACATCATGAGTTCGTGGTAACATGGTGTACTGTTGATATTATTTAGGCACAAAAAGAATTTTACAAGAACCAGCTGCCATTTTATAAATATTGGAGCAAAAAAATTAACAATATAATTTGTTGGGGAAATAATTGAGCGAATCATTTTGCTTTAAATAAATGCATTTTTTGTTCATTTAGGAATGTGTAGGTTATTTAAACTATTTTTGTAAAATAGCACGTAAACATACAAATACACTCATGTATTGTTTCAGTAAAACCATAAAGAGTCCATCAGCATTATGGTACTTACATAATATTTCCCGCTCCAAAATTTGGAATTATAAGAACATTGGAAGATTTACGAATGAATTTTGATAATATAATTTACAAAGTAATAATTATTTAAAACGTAAGATAAGTAAGTAGGAAAAGGTAGCCCAAAATGGTTCTACTACTGCTTAAAACAGGTAGTTTTGTTGAAATATGAAATTCCATACCCCTAAGGGGAAATACGATACCTTCAGTTGACACGTGCTCATCAAAGGAACTGAAAATGAGCCCAGCTTAACAGTTTACAAAATTGTTTGTATGTGCCCATTTTAGGCAGTAAGCACGTCTTAGGCTATTTCCCCTATAACCTCAACCAACCCTTAAATATCACAGAATTAAAAAAAATATATTAAACGAAGATTAATTCCATTTGCTACATAAATAAATTAATCGCTTACTTTGTTTTACACGGTCACATGAATACTTATACATATTAATATTATTAGTAATGTTAAAGATTAAAGTAATACTGTGTTAAATTAAAACAAATTACTTAAATAGGTTTCCTAGCGGCAGTACCAAATTGGAAGAATCAACCGGATGATAGTAATAAAACACCAGGGGGCTTAAAACGCGATTTGTATAACTGTGTTGTCTACTTACAGCCCATTTACATAAGATATGGCTCATAAGCAGCCAATTATACTAGCTGCAGTAAACATACGCAAAGACTTCAATTAAGATAAGGTTAGAAATACAAAACTATTGCAAGACAGTGACAGTACCCAAGCGTAATAGTTTAGTAGAAGCTCGAATGGGAAACATGCGTTATTATTGATACTATACGCGATGGATTGGCAGTGATCAGTTTCAGTATTCAATTGCAGAAAGATAACAAACCTATCACAATCTTCAAATCTTAGAAAATTGGCAAAAAGCTGACTGACCAATTTTAAACATATATAAGGTCCTACAATTTTTTTAAGATTACAAGTTTGTGATACTTCTTTCTATAGATATGAATTTGAGAATGACCGAAAGCGTTATTATCGTGACAATGACAAATATTAATAATACCAATCACCAAACTTACCACTACGCCCGTGAGCACCAGCTACCAACTACACGAGCAAGCGAAAGCGGTGGGTGAGGAAATAATGGCGGCCTCCGACAAACCTGGTTCCCGTATTCTCCGTGGCAAGGCCAGACGTTGACTGGCTTCTTCATGTCCTCCGGGCCCGCCGCCGAGTCGATGCACATATCCGACCATCGATTCGCGATCTGGTGCCATTGACAAGTTAAAACAGGCGTGCCAAAAGCGAGCGTGCTCAATTTATCACTTGAGAGAGACAGATACTTATAAAACTATTGAGAATTTTGAAAAAAGAAACGTTCAGAAAACAATATAAATGTAAGTGTGAAAAAAAACAGTTTTATCGGTCTACTCAACTCAAGTGATAACATAGTGCATTGTGAAAATGAAAATGAAAACAAATGCAAAACAACACAGACACATCAAGTGGACTTATTCCTTATATTAGAATAAGTTGGAAGATATGTGGTATCGCAATACTTAGTACCACATAGATCCCCTTTAGTTTGTCAACGTCAAACATTGCCTCGGCTGGTACCTGTCTGCCGCCACCCCTGTGACATTTGTGAACTCTCATTGGCGCATCTTCTTCGCTATTCTCAACACTGTCTCCATCGAGGCAGAAAACACCATTGAACGCTTCGTTTTGTACCTATTTCATCGTGATTACGTGAATGCGTGCAAGTGCTTGAACCAAAGGACTGTGTTCTTTGAAAACGTGCTAATTGTGGAGTGTCAAAAACATCAATGGGATCGGTGAAACGGAAAAACCAAAAAAAAAAAATAGGAGGTCTCCAACAAAATGGTACTGCCGCCGTGGGTCGTATTGTGAACGACATAAGACCTGGTTTCCTCCCTGACGGTGGCACGGGTAAAGTCCGACTGGCTTATGGTGGTCAGACTTGCGCGTCGGCGAGTCCAAACATATCTTTTGGAAGGCGACATTTCGGATCTGTTGGTACGGTGAATGAATGACATGTTATGAATGCACTCAACGGTAAATGGTATTTGTTCTTTTCCTTTTTCCACTTCAGGTCTATTCGACAAATGCTGATCAATGTACTAAGAGCTCGAGTGGCGTGTGCGCTCAAACTTTAGTTGCGTATACCAAGTAACATCATTGTATAGGTGATCCCCAGATGGGCGACCAAAAGTGTTATAATATATCACGAGTTCCTTGGCGCGTTAAGCTGTTGGTCCCGAGCAATATGACAATTCTCATTTCTCCCATATTTCTCCTTCAAGTCCTTAGTTGAGGCCCATTAGTCCCAGCAGTAGGGATATTTATAGGCTGATGATGATGTCACTCAGGTAATTTTTGTATGCAACACTACTCAGACACTTGATAAAAAAAGAGGACAGAGCACTCATCAATATATGTAATAGGGGAAGGGGGAAGATTCATACATTTATAATCTATTCGTTCGAATATATTGACCATTTATCTAAAGGTGCAAGCAGTTCTTGCAATTCACGAAGGTGACTGAGCTTTATTAGTGGTTGAATGCGTATATACAAATCACATGTAGGTACGTTACGTTAGTAGTGTGCGTATCTGGTCTGTGGTCTGTTTGTGGTTATGTCTTTTTGTTATGCTAACCGTATCTGCTTTCTGTCTTACTCACACTGCGATACAAAATATACAGTTACGTGTTTACTACAATACAAGTAAATTTCAGTCGACGTCGTGAATTGCAACTACTTTATCTATACTAGGTGTTTGGTACATGGGGTATCAAGCCGGCACCTACCCATGCTAACATAGTCCTATAAATACTATGGCGATATCAAAAAATGTCATATGTAAAAAACATTTAATTCCCCATACAAATAGTTCGACCAAAAAAACCAAAATGTATGAAAATATTAATCAATATTTTTAAAATTTTTAATTTTTAATATCACCATAGTATTTGTATGACTTAACCCCCGAATTCAGAAACGCCAATCAAAGTTTGAGTCTTGATTAACATTTAAATATTTTCTAAATTTATTTTTTTCCATACAAATTCTGGCAGGTAATGTCCACTTAACTTTTTAAGCAGTGCCCCAAATTTTATTAGCGTTTCTTTCTGTATTTGGGGGTATGTTGGCATGGGTAGGTGCCGGCTTGATACCCTATGTGCCAAACACCTTGTATATCAGATTTTTGACAACACGTGTTTACACATGACAAAACCGCACATACCTCTCCGTGCGCCACCGACTCGCCCGGTATGAACAGCTCCGGGTAAATGTTCTTCAAGTACCATTCGAAAGATTTGCACCCGAGCTTCTCGCGGAGAGCTTTCCTGCTGCTAACGTCGCCGTAATCCCCTTTATCGTTGCCCACACGCTGATAGTAGTACTTCGCGTAGTCGTCTAGCCACACCTGCGGAGCGTGTAAAAAACTCAGCATCGCCTACTAACGGCGACGGTGGTAAACGATGCGTGAAGAGCATTTTGTGGAGAGCTACGTTTGTTACACACATAGGTACATTTTTATATAAAATATAATTATATGAAGCTATTTTGGTGACGGCAGAGTAGAATACAATTGTCACCACCCAAAACCTCTCCCGTGGGTGTCGTACAAGGCGACTAAGGATAAATCAGTGATGAGGAATGGGCAGCAGCGTTTCTCTTATACCACCTAGCGATGTACTGCGACTTTTGTACTCGATAAATGGCAATTAGCTCGCCATCTATTACATGGGACCTAACGTATGTGGGTGCTAGTTCACCTCTGCCTACCCCTTCGGGGATATAGGCGTGATTTATGTATGTATGTATATATTTTTGGTAAAGAAATAGCTACATAATCTGGTCATAGTTCTTGGTGGTGACTTTTTTGCATATAAAACACGCCTATATTCCTGAATACAGAGAGATAGGTAGAGCTGAAATCAACACCTACGTTTCGCCAATTAGGATAGGTCCCATGTAGGTGGCGAGCCTATTATTGATACTCGCTTTAAGAGTAATGGTGCTGCCCATTACTCATCGCTGTCAATTGCCCTTAAGTGTACACTTCAAGAATTTAGCTTGTACGTGTGCTATGACCAGACATTCATTTATCACGACGAAACGTTTTCCATTAATACATAATAAATACACATTAATAATGGAAATATGCATACTATCACTACACAATTAATGCGAGTCCAACGGGATTTTACCCCGGGGCTTTTGATCGTAGCCAGTCCTCCTGGCCACTCCACCATATCATCTAAATAATAAATAGTTCAAAGTGATAAATTTCTACCAAATATTTTCTTGACCCTGAGTTCAATATTTCAATGGAGACTCCTTCACTCCCTAAACTATGTATCAAAATGATCTGTAGAGTTGAATTAATTTTACAAGTCTCACTGGGGGTCAATGACTTTATTGTAAACGTGTTTATTGCCTAATGTATCCATGATGCTGAGTAGAGAGGAGCTCAATAGAGCAGTGGATTACAGCACTTGGCCTGCGATTGATTAAACTGAGCAATGTTCGCTAAGGCCAGTCATTGGTTGGGTGACAAAAAATTTACTATCTTGAGTTCCTCCATGCTTCGGACGGCACGTTAAGCCGTTGGTACCGGGCGCATCGGCAGTTGTTAATACCAACGAATCCACACTGGGCCAGCGCGGTGGGTTATGTGGCACTCTCCCTTTTTCTTCCATCCATAGGGAAGGCCTGTGCTCCAGCAGTGGGGGACGTTAAAGGGCTGGTGGTGATGATCTATGCTGCGCTCAGTTCCGTTTATTTACCACATTAGTAAATAAACGGAACAGAGAATAAGCTAGTCAACTGGCCGCTAGGCGAGACTGGAAAAAACCGGTTTACGCTCGCACAGCCAGTTGACAAGCTTTTAATCTGTTTCGTAGATTTACTCATGTGGCACAACAGACTGCGTAATGTATATGTATACGTACCTCCGCCAAGCGAACCGAATTCTTTTTCAGAACATTCACCCCCGTCCGCCACTTGTAAGGCGACCGCTTCCTGAATATGTGCCCGACGTGGGAGCAAGGAACTATTTCCAGGGTGCCACCACACATCCACGTCTTGAAGGAGAGCTCCAGATTCTCCCCACCCCAGATATCGAAGCCGCTGTCGTAAGTGCCCAGCCTCTCGAAGAACTCCTTGTCTATCGCGAACAGCCCCCCAGCCATGGTCGGAGACCACACCGGTTCCGCTGTGTGCTTGTGCCTCGCTCGCTCCTTGGAAGGCACCGGATGCCAATTGAATTGGAGATTCCAATCGAACCCGCCAACATTGACAGAGGACGAGTCCCTGTAATGGTACTCTAGCGTGTTATCGTCCAATACGTCGATGACTGGACAAACTACTGTAGTTTTGTTGCGAGCGATTCTATCTAGGAGCGGTTCGAGCCATCCTGAAATTGGAGACAATGTTTAGTAATGCATCTATACTTATACCAGATAAACTTCAATGTTTTGAGATGCCCTAGCTAGGTCCTTACCCTCAGTGCACTCGCAATGACTATCGAGATAAGTGAGGACTGGAGCTGTCACATATCGAGCTCCAAGCAATCTGGCTCTAATGAGACCCTCGCGACGTGGCGCCCGCACGATCCTAACTTTAGGAAGAGATGACATGTAATCATCTAATTGCTGCATCAAGTGCGCTGAAATAAAATAGACAACTTTAGCACAGTCATGTTCTAAACAAATTAGTTCATAAGAGAATCAAATGAAATTTGATACTTCTACAATTTATGAAAGAGTGGTCAGAAAATTTCCAAAAAAATAATTAAGTCATAAAGCAGGACTTACTTCCACAAAGTTACACAATCCACAATTGCTTCAAATTTTAATTAAATTTTTGTGACCAATTTTTCTTGATAGTAATATTTCCAATATTAATAGCAAATAAAACTTCAAATAATAAATTCTTACGCATATCAGAGAAGTCGTCCACAAGTATTATCTCCTTGATCAAATGAGCGGGTGATCTGTCTAGAACTGAGTGCACCGTTCTCAGGAGCACAGACCACGCTTCGTTGTGGAAACATATCACCACAGACGTCTGTGGCAGATTGTCTAGGTATCGGCCCGGCTTTTTACACCTGTGGATCATAAAATACAACATTAGATATATTTTGGAATTTAAGATCTTCAACATAACTTTTTAGTTATTATATCACAAATCAACTTAAATAAATCTTATCTGGATTCTAGTTACCTATTGAACACTTGTTTCTAAAAAGTAGTTACTCTATACAATAACTGTCGCACTCAGAGACGTCAATTAACGTGAATGAGTAAATTTCTAAAAATGACAATTCAAAAATAGTCGCTATTCTTGCCGGATCTATGGTCTAGATGTAAACGAAATGTTTTGACATTTAGTACTTATTAAAGTTAAAGATTTTGGTGGTTAGAAAAAGAATTTCGAAAAATTATGGTCTTGAGGCGGGAATCGAACCCGCGTCCGCTGCTATCCGGGCAAGTGCCTGTCCCAAGACACTAATTTTTCTAATATTTTTATAATGTTAAAATTAAAATCGAATAGTTCATTAAAGTAAATTGACTTTTCTGAGTGCCTCAGTTAGAATTGAGTAAAATGTAATCTTTATAAAGAGTTACTATTGGAATACAAGAAACGAACTATATCGTAACTAAAACTTTCAGCAAATCACATTGCCGTCACCAACAAATAATCTTCTTGATATAACGTCAATTCTGGATAGTAGCAAGCACGGATCAAATCAGGATAAAACCCGTCCCGCGAGACATTTATATAACATTTCTTCCAATAGACTTGCCAAATCTAATGTATCATTATATTTCATTTCCTTACCACTCGTCTCTGGGGTCCGGTAGTTTCCTCCGAATCGATATGAGGTCGCTGACATACTGATTGAACGCGTTCTTTTTCCAACCCTCGGATACAGCCAGTTTTGCATCCTCGCTTATGTTCTTCGGTAGCACGACCGGTTTGCCCAGTTCACCGGGAGCGTTGTCCGAGCCAGGAGCGGCTATAACGCCTAGACCTACAGGATATTGCTTATTAGTACTGGATATCCCTCTGAAGGCGACCGTGGGAATGATATTACACATGATGTTCTCTTATATTTTCACGAGCACTACACATTTGAAAATAAACACCTTTTACGGATTAGACTCGCGTATATATTTAGGTGATGCCATTGTTATTATTTAACCTGGCGACGTTTCGATCACTTTACAGCGGCCGTGGTCAAAAGTGATCGAAACGTCGGGTTAAATAATAACAATGCCAGCACCCATTGCATTATATACGCGAGTCTAATCCGTAAAAGTGGTTTTATTTCAAATGATATTACACGTTTCTACACACCAGAGTGCTTCAGAGAGATTTCTGACAACAAAATTCGAATTGAATCTGCTCGGTGGACAAATAACACATAATTGGAAACAATCCAATCACCATGACCAGTTGGAAAAACAGTCGTCGCGTTCCGTCACCGAAAAAGTTTAGTGGGTGCACCAAAAAGTTAAAACAAAGCGTTTTCAAATTACCTTCATTCCCAGAAAGCCGACCAATCCAATCGACCCGCGTTCGTGCTGTGATGGACAAACGTAAATTAACATGCAGACAACATAAACTAGTAAACCAACTGATAAAAATTAAATACAATGTCACCAACAACATTAATACACATGCACAATAAATCAAATGAGTACAACAATGGAAACAAAAATGGTTAGCTAAAAAGTCCACTGATATTTTTCCGATGAAATGTGATTGATTTTTGTGAAAATTTAATCAAGCAAGCCGACTTCTTGGGTAGAATATTAGAATAATCTTCTTCAAAACGTATCGTATTGACAAACATTATAATAGGAAATTATAATGCTTCGTTTGGATTTCCATCAAGCCGTCAATTATCATGACATGAAAATGTTTTTTTACTTTAATTTTTTTTTACTTTAGCGTTGAACAAAATAATGTCATTGAAAACTTGTAGTGAATAAATAATCTCCCTTAAACATATTTACTCAAATGGCGACACTTGATTGACAATAAAAAAAATTATATCGCTAATAAAATGAAATGCATTAAAAAACTATCACCGACACCATAAATGTGAGAACACAGGGTTAATTTTATACGAGAAAAAAAAGAAAACAAAAGTCACATCAAAAGCACTACAGCAGTACTACCGTCGGACCGCATGCCTGAGAACATAGTCAAAATGGCTCACCATCTGACAGATTGTTGCCGTACGATTCACTCTTCTTTTTCGTTGAGGTGGGCTTAGCCATTTTCAGCGGCTTCGCCTCTGGATCCTCGTATTCGATCGGCGGCGCGCCCAGAGCGTTTCTCGTCCCGCCGTTGGTCGTTAACAGCGCCACCATAAACCACAGCGCTGTCAGCACTAGTACCGCCTTCAGAATCAACGTGCGCCTCCTCAGGAAGAACATTGTGTAGTATTTCATGAAGGGCTTTATCTCTACGATTTATTGTTGCTAAACTTCCGCGGCCACCGTCCAACCTCAGACCATTGCTCGGTTGCGTAACTCTAATATACTTAGCGCTTAATTTTTGAGCAAAACTGTTACATTAACTACGGCGAGTGATCACAAAAGGGTGACTAGGAAATAACGAGATATGTCTTTGTATTTGTCGGGTTAGCGGGATATGCTTTTTTGGATATGACTGTTGACTTTTGGGACCCTCGATTCACATCACATGACTTTAGTAGGGTCGCGGCTATAACGTCGCGGGACCGTGCCAAATCTTAACAGGTTTCTTCCTTGTTTTCTGTTTCATTTCCGATTCGACCGACATTTCTGGTCCATGTTCACTGAGATGGCTGCAACAAAAATTAAGTAGGTAAGCAAGGACATAAGAATGCTCACTTCCAAGAGGTCTTAATAGAACTACAAAAATTAAATCTGAAATTAAAGCTATTAGAACTTAAAAAAGAGTTGAAATTAAAGCTAAATCTGAATTGATTGACGTTGCAAATAATCGTTGACTTGTAATAATCGATGTAAAAGACACCTAACATAAAAACGCCCACGTATGAATTATCTAGCACAATATTAGCAGCCAAGCTAAATTCAACTCCAAATTGTGTAGGCTAATCCCACAGTTGAAATAGAATATTTCGAAATAAATAAATCCCTGTACCGCGTACGTATATTTTTAAATTCTTTGCATTTTAGCTTGCCAAAATATAAAAGGACACTTTTAGGTCACGAAAAGTTCATTCGTGCCCAATAAATAGCAATAGACTCGCCTCCTATTACATGGAACCTAACATAATTGGCGAAACGTGGGTTAATTAATTCACCTCTGCCTATACCCCTTCGGGAATATTATAGGCGTGATTTATGTATGTATGTGCGTACACTCATCCACTTTATCTAAGGATATTTTATTGAATTTATGTTGTATCGGCGATTATTCTAAAAATACAGACGATTTCTATGCAATTTGTTCAATGCTATGACGGGTGACCATAATAAATAAGACATTGAAAAACTGCAAAGAATATGACTCATAAGTATGCAGGCAGACATATGCCATCCCTTTCTCCCACAGGGGTAGGCAGAGATCACTTCTTTTTACTTGCTACGATGCTTCCAAACTTCTTTCGCTTCATCCAATCTGATTAATGTCTTCGTAATTATGCCTGCCCTTCGGTTTGGGGTGCTCTTGACCTGGGGGCCTACCGCCTAACTCGATTGCTGATGATAGCTATATTGCAATGCACTGCTTACGGCTATAGTAGCCACCCTGAATCTTTAGGCGGCACGGATTTTGTGCCAAATTCATACAAAATCATTGGGCATTCATTCGTTCAAAGCTATCGCTAATAGTTTAGATACATTTGGTGCGAAATGAGAGCATGACGTCATAAACTATAGCTTTTGCTTCAGCAATCGAGTTAGGCGGTAGGCCCCCAGGCCTTTCTTAATATATAATATCCTTAGACATTGTTGATGAGTGTATGTAGGTATGTAATTAAAAATTATTTGACAAGTTGCCTGGGACGAGCATATAATCTAACACAATACATTATTACTGCATAGCTGCCCGTTTCGTAGCTGGGTAAGGTTCGCCAGCCGTGATGGATTGTTCTGCTTCGTACATTATCGGGGCTGACTGGGGGCTGCCATTTTTCAAGCCAACACCGCTATTTGTAGGATAAAGTGGAAACTTTTTGGGTCACCCTAGGAATTAGTGAGAGCTGTTCGAACGCTATTTACAACGCTCTGTGCTTCTGATTCTTAAAGTGCATACATACATAAACCACGCCTATATCCCCGAAGGGGTAGGCAGAGGTGAACTAGCACCCACGTTTCGCCAATTATGTTAGGTCCCATGTAATAGGTGGCGAGTCTATTGCCATTTATCGGGCACAAAAGTCACATTGCTAGATGGTATAAGCGGAACGCTGCTACCCATTCCTCATCGCTGATTAATCCTTAGTCGCCTTGTACGACACTCACGGGACAGATTTGGTGTAGTGACAATTTGTATTCTACTCTGCCGTCACCACAAGGCATTCATAAAATAGCCAAATTAAATTTAACAATATTTTTAAAAACTTTTAAAAAAATATGTATGATATGAATTATGTTGATTAATCGTTATCGCCGATCGGTGCATTTAAGTCGAGCTTATTAAATAGTTACCTACTAACTATGTAATGGTACAGACCTACAAAGTTTTAATGTTTCTGCGACTGTAGATAAAATTTTACAGCGTCCTTGCATAGAATTGGCAATTTAAAAAGTGATTTTACTGTATTTTAAACGCTTCTGTTCACAGGTACTTTTAAGGTGTCTACCCACTTGACCGTTCCGTCACCGATCTCGTCATGCCTGGAGCATATCCACACAGGCAAAATGGCGTTGGTTCTAATAAATTGTATGAAAGAATTTTTTATTGCATGTTGCCGGTACGGTTGCGGTCATGGTATGGCACGTTTGCGATCATGGTATGGTACGGTGTAGTGGGCAAAGACCTTTAAACAAACGAAACTCAATTGGACGTTACCGCGTAGTAGGACGAAATCATATGGAATAATTTTAATAAAATTCCTCACTGGCGACCGAATTCTTGAAACATGCAAATGAGAGAGGGGCCGCTAAGAATGATGGGCCCATACTTTGACCTGAATTTCTTATTATTAACGTGGTGGGGTGCTTAACATAAATTTCACGAATATATGATCCTATTTTAACATAATAATATAACACTGTGAAAGTTTGTAATGAAACCGACGGGATACACGAGTTGGTACTTACTATTAGATTAGATTGTGTGTAGGAGCTTGGGAACAACTTTTCGCGTATTATCTGAAACAAAAGAAGGCGGTGCTTTATTTTTTCGCCATAACCATAGTGTACAGAACAACAGTAAATAGTAAGCCGAGGAGTGATTGTGTAAACTAAGCAATGATCTCTGGGCCCTGGATAATTTAGGGTTCCCCCGTGCTTCGTTAAGCCGTTGGTCCCAGCAGCATTGTGAGGCGTCCCCCGTGGGGTACCACAACCAATTTTTTTTTGCCTTTGGACCAAGGGGTACAATGGTGTACTATGGGCAAATTGTTTGGTAATCGCATGGATACCACGGGTAAGGTTTGAGACACAAAAAAAGTTAAATAAGAAGATTATTATTCAGAAGGTTCCACGGGCAAAAAAAATGGTCTTGCCTAAGGACATTAAAAGCCTGGTAATAAGAAAAGTAATTTAATTAAAATTGTGGCACGCACTGACGTTAACGATAGCACAATCAGTCCCCAGCAGTCAGCATAACCACTCGAGCCATTGACGATTTCACTGGATTCATTATTATCAACCTAAAACAAACGACCACTAAATTTGACTACGCAAACCCTCTTTTACACAAAACTGTGACGCGACAACGCATCATAAAAATCTACAATCTCCCACGACGCAACGCAAGAACTTGCGAATTAATTCGCACCGCGCATTCCTTTAATTTCATTCTTATTTGTTCAGCTGCACCAAATCGCATCGCAGAAATTTATGTTATACTATTCGATTTTAATTTTAACATTTTATAAATGTTAGAAAAATTAGTACAAAGATTTTGGTGGTTAGAAAAAGGATTTCGAAAAATTATAATTATTATTAATTTCTTTTTCTAACCACCAAAATCTTTGAACTAATTTATGTTATAGTTTTCTGCGTTGCGAATTCGCATCGCGCCAATTCGCAATGTTGTGTACAAACCCTAATAAGACATATAACACCAAGACCTTTGTTACCGACATTTCAGCCCGGTTAGTATGACCACCGAAACACGATACGATATAGCCATTTATCGCGTTGAACAGTCAAACATCATTGGATTTTAGCATCTTAAATATATAGCAATTTATCGGTGTGAACTGTCAAAATTCCAATGATTTTCGTAATTTCAACGATAAATAGCTATATCATATCGTGTTTGGGTGGTCATGCTAGCCGGGCAGGCCCAAACTAGAGGCATTCATCAGCCCAACGGCGCGTTCGAACCTCAAGCCGAGATACAAGCAATAAATTTGATACCATCTTTACGGTTTCAAATTTAACGTAAATAACCGTAGAACGGCGAATATCAGACTATCTCAGATGTCTGCGGCCATAAATTGGGGCAAACGCCTCCGTCTTGCCTATGCGAGGGCTTAACTCCGTTTAAACCAATACGCGTCGGCTTAAGAGGTTATTTGGGGCGCAAGTGGCTCTGATTCATTAATTAGGTACAATAATAATATATTTCAGTTATTACAAAATAAAAAGCCATGTGTTGGCGGCACAGCAGAAGAAAATTGTCACCATCTGTATGCTGTGCCGTGTGTCAGTAGCGTTTCTGTACTCGGGGGTAAGTGACCTTGTACGACACCCTCCAGAAAAGGGGTGATGCCAATTGTATTATGCTCCGCCGTCGCTGCCGGCAATACAAGCTCCCTATATCACAATAGTATTCAGCTTAAATATCGATGCTATTCAATAATCGTAATATCATAAATCTGAACGCAAACAAAAGAAACCAACTCCGCTATCTTCGCCAATGAGCTCAAGCACAAATTCCTCGAAATCGTCAAAGCTATAATGGGGACTTTCAATTTACCTACGCACGGGGATTGTGGGGGAACAATTTTAATTAATTCCCAGATGCGATGTCACAATGCAGCCGAGGACAAAGTCTAACCGCCAAGCATTCGGAGCGTTCGCAGTCTAGCTTAATAATTCGGATAGCTAGCACAGTCATTTCCATTTTTACTGTAAGATTTAATTATTTTGAAACTTCTCATTACTATAACCGCGAGTCTGTCACAAAGGCTCGATTTCACTAAAACGTAAAACAGGCGATTAAAAGTTAATCGTCTATTTTTGACATTCCTTCCATACTTATTGAATGTAAAAAAAAATTGTTAAATAATAATCGACGATGAAAAGATAACCGTCAGTTCTTGACATTTTATCGTATGGCAGAACTGTCAAAAAGTAACGATTATCTTTTAATCTCTTGTTTTACGTTTTGGTGAACTTAGGCCCGAGTTCACCAACACGTAAACAGTCGATTGTTATTTAACTGACGGTTTTTGACATTTTATCGTATGGAAGAATTGTCAAAAACTGGCGGTTATCTTTTAATCAGTTGTTTTACATGTTGGTGAACTTCCCATAATAGATAACCACCTATCATGACAAACAGACGGACAAAAAATTATGTAAGTAGACACAGAAGTTAGCGGTCGGCACATGCTGGGGCCTGGGTTTCCCAAACAATTTTTGTCGGGGGGTTTCTAAAAATAAAAATTTTAATTACGCTATCTACAGCAAAGTTCTCTACGGCGCAAGAAAGAAGGGTGACTATCGCGATTGCGGATATTTAGCAACCATCATATTTTATACATCATGTCACGCCTTTCTACCCCCACTACACAACACGCGCATTTAGAGGCACCCTCAGGCCTGCCGATCCTAGCTCCGACTCAGGCGCCCTGTAAGGCTCTCCGCGGCAGTAATCACCCCTGGGAGATGCCGTCCCCCCATGGGGGACGCCCAGGGAGTGCTGCAAGGCTTGAGGACAAGGTCTTCGCCTTCCCCAAAAAACCCGCTAGATGCTGTAAATGTCTCCTGGTCTTTCTTCCACAGGGGTAGGCAGAGATCACTTCTTTCCACTTGTTAGGATCCTCACGTACTTCTTTCGCTTCTTGCAATGTCGGTCGAAGATTGCCCGTTTGCTGTTTCAATAACGACCTCTTATACGTTTATTTGCAATTTTATTTCCTTAAACCCAGAAATAAACCGACAAGAAGAAGGTTGATTATTCAATAAAATACTACTTTACTAAGAATCTTTTTTGAAAACGCCCTTAATCAGTTAAGGGCGTTTTAAAAAGATTCTTTTTCGATCTAAGTAAATTATACGATAAGGCGCACCCATAATATTAACTTAACAAATAATAATAAAAAATTAAGTACAAAATGCACATCTCCGCGGTAAGGTATAGTTTTATTTAGCGAAGAGCATAAGTTTGGTGTAAATTATTGGGTATTTCGCAAATTGCCCGACTCCGACGCACATAATTGCGCACGCGCATAATAACCGTGACCCGGTCGCGGTGGCACGAAGCGATCCCGCCCATTAGTCACGAGCCAGGTGGCACGCAGAGGAACTGTGTGAGTGCATCCTTATTGCTTCATCTTTCACCGGGATTCGAATAATTAGCCAATGATTATAACGAAATTTACAAAGAAAGAGACATTGGAAAAATTTAAAATGATTATTGTCCTAATGTGGAAGTGAACCAAACCCCCGTTCTTCGCAATTCACGCGAGGACAAAAATTTACTACATAAACAAAACAAAAAAACTTAATATACTACATAAACAAATACACAACCATGACTCGGAAACAAACATGTGTGGTCATCACAAAGTTTGCACCTACCAGGATTCGAACCCGGGACCTCTTGGCCAATACCCAGCAATCTGAGCATTCGACCAAGGCGGCTGTCTTAATTAATTAAATTAATTAATAAAAACCTATTAAAGTGACTAATATAGCTTGAATGACCACAATGTCAGTCTTCCACGCCTTCTCTACCCAATTGCTAATTATATAAAAGACACACACTATTTCATATTAAAATTTTACACAGTCCTAATGTGATCATAATCACAGAATATACGTGCGAATTATTCTATAAAACAATGTAGGCATTGCAGAACATTACCAAGGCGACATAACAGCGACGTTGAAAGGCCCGATAAAACCAGAATAGGAACTCATACTTTTTATTATTTTGTCTTGAGCAACTCGGGAGCAAGTTGTGCGATTAAAAGATACAATTTATTGAGCACAGCCTTTTTCGGAAGACAATTAAGTATTATTGTGCTTCTTCACAATCATCGCACATAATCATCTGCACATTCACCTGAAGATTTCAAGACAATATCAATCTCACGTCCAGATTTCGCAAGAGATTGAATTATATTCGAGTCGAATCAATCAATTTTATTGACATGGCTGAGTATAAAGTTGGTGTTCTAGTGAAGTGCCTTTAATGGAAATCCATTTATATGTCTGGTCGTATGTACGTAATAGCACTAGGGGTTCCTCGCACTGTAGTGGGTAAACACCCAAAAGCGTACTCTAGGAGAGTTTGTGTCCAACCAAATCCCACAGCACTATGACAAGAAGCATACAGCTTTGATAAGGTGATGATGATGATGAATAAACTGTATGTCCAGCTTGACAACATAAACAACTGTTATTATTACTATCTGCTGTTATTATAATAATTATTACCTTGAAGATGTATTAGATCAAAATAATAATGACTGATTTTCCCGGAGATACCTAATTAAAAGATTAGGAATTTATTGCCTGTCCTACGATCTTGCAACAAACCAACGCAGAAATTGCATAGTACTACCCAAGACAAGCCAGACACTTGCAAGATTGTCAATGACCTTTCCCCTTTTTAACCCTCCAAACGCCCCCCATAGCTTGATGTCATTAACGTCCCATCAGGACGGACTAATGACACCAACGTAGACTTACACGTCGCATGAAACCGGAGTATCCAATTAGATTTTTCCATTTTCACCACCATTAGCATGCCATACCAGTCTCAGTGGACTACTGTGGCTATAATTGAATTCAAAACGCGAACTAAGAGTTTTTCTGTTTGATTCCAGTTAAAATTAAAAAATAACTATTTGTTTTTTTCAACTTCTATTTACAATATTGATAATTAATAAACAGGTACGTAATCAAAACTTAATAATCTAGTGTTTTCCGTGCATTAGCACTAGCAAATACGGTTCTAGATGAATCAGAGATTATTATACATATACCTGAACGTGCCTTTTAAAGTACGGAGATCATGCATACGAATAAATTCCACTCACCCGTGTTCACCCCTGAACACTGCCGCAACAAGGCGACCGAAACGTCGGGTAAAGTTATATATATCGCGATATATTTACAATGTTTATTGCGCGTATAGACCCAATTTCATTATACCAAATTCCACTCTACCAAACTGTCAGATGCTAACACTGTCACCAACTATTGAAAAAAAGCGACATGCTTCTTAACCCAAAACAGTCGTATTTAATAATACTTCCTTTACCTTTACTTCCTTCAGCTAAGTTAAGTTAAGCTTTTCTTTAGCTTTACCTTTACTTCCTTAACTAACAATTCCTTGTAATAACACTGCTTGTGTTTAAGACGTAAGGCTTCATATCGTATACAAAATCAGCTTACTGTAAAATTACACTGTTATATCAACATTCACTGTAAGTATTTCACTTACTGCCGCACTCAGTTACGTCAAATGTCGTTAATGAGTACTTAACGTCGCTATTCTTGCCGGGTCTATAGATTTGAATGAAATTTTTTGACATTAAATACTCATTAAAGTTAATTGACGTCTCTGAGTGCGGCAGTTACTGCCGCACTCAGAGTCGGTTTAATGATCATTAAATGACATTTAAGTAAACATTAAATAAAATTCCCTCTCAGAGTCAGTTAATGGGTCAATAGTGACGTTAATGATCCCTAAATTTTAAGTGACCGATGACCCTTACTTAACTCTTATGTGACGTCTTTAACGTCTTTTTGACATTTCAAAAGTAGGGTTATCTTTGTTGTAATTATATTTCAGTGCATTTATGTGATATTTTTAATAATTATTTAGAATAAATTACGATGAAGATTTTGTGAAGTTTACAGATTACGTAAGAAGGTTCAGAAAATCACAGCCTAGATTCTATTTACGTGGCTATTCTGATCCTTTAACTATGTGCTTGAATTACATGCAAGATACAGATTTACACTCCAGGCAGTAAAAAATACTTTACTCCCAATTTTGGAACCTGATTTAAAAAGCACCGAAACAGGACAGGCTTGCCATTTGCCCACATTGCAGTATTTAGCAACTGGGATTTTTCAGGTTAGTATATTACTTTACATTCAATATTAGCCGTGTGGTGATGGCAGAGCAAAATATAATTGTCACCACCCCCATTTCTCCCATGGGTGTCAACTACAAAACAACTGAAGGTAAACAGTGATGAGTAATGGGCAACAGCAATCCTCTACAACCAAGCAATATACTGCGATTTACGTAACCGATAGATGGCAATAGGCTCGCCACGTAATACACGGGACCATACTTAATTGGCGAATAGTGGGTGTTTAATTCACCTTGGTCTACCGTTTCGGGATAAAGGCATGATTTATGTATGTATGCATGTACTTTCAATATCTGTCATTACTGTCTATATATTTATTTCAGAAACTAGGTGGTGATGTGATGAAATATTATTAGGTCAACAGTGAGTATCACCAATTGTCACCAAAGTGTCTATCTAAGCAAGAACAATGAAAGACTATGTAAAATTCCCTTCTACAGACGAAGACACAAACAGAATAAAGCAAAATTTTATCAAGCAAAGTCACAATAAATATTACTAATTGTCAAATTAAAATAATATAATGAAATTCTTTTATAAGCCTAATCTTTTTATTTTTCTGCTAATAAATCATTTTCATTGCTTGGGGTTTATTTTGTTTTTTTGAATGAAACTAGTAGATTTAAAAGAAATATTTTATTTTGTGTTCCAATTTATTTTTAATTCCTTGAACGTAATTTCTCCGTAATTTTCAAATTTCCAGAAGAGTTTTACTCCTCTCTTCCTCCATTTCAGCAGCAAATTTCTTTTTAACTTGATTCTCCGGGTAAAAAAATATTTTTGACTCGGTGTGTAATTATCAGTCTTTAGATTTGGCCCTCATCTAATAATTATATCAATGTGATCTGAAAAAAGATTGGTATGATATCATTAATTTAAATCATTTTTCTAATTGCATGTTATGATTGAACTATATACACTAATAGCCAGTTGCACCAAGTTTTACAATTTTTCTAAAAGTAACATAAAACAACTTGATTCATATCAACAAGTGCCCATTTTATATAAAACCTTATAAAATTTAATAGGTACCCATAGCAAAGTCTAGGTCAAACTCACTGTCCCAAATATTTTATACTGTTTTATTTTGATTATTATGTCTATATGGACAGCGCAATACCTATACCTATGAAGGTGATGGATGTGAATGAGGAGATGACAAGTGACAGAGAAGAGAATGGAAAAGGAGGACATACTGCACCGACCCCAAATAGGATGGGATAAAGTCAGGGCGATGATGGACAGCGCAATACCATCATTATCAAATGAGTTCTGCACTTCACATATAATTGAAGGTGCAGCCTGAATAATGATATTAAAGTAACTAAGGATAGGTTGCAGATAGATTACAGATAATTTATATAAATTGTTATATTTTCATAACAGTTTATTAGTAGAAAATAAATGTTACCTTCTTTACTGCTTAAGATAGCTCCTTGTTGTGGGGAAAGTGGTGGATTTTATGGACCATTTCCAGTTTTTAATAAACTCCCTCACTCTGTTGTTTTACAGGTCATGGCCTTAAGATTGTCCCATGCTCTTTTTAATGTTATTGTATCACACTGCAAATTGCAAAGAAATATTAGTTACTTTTTAATAATGCACCTTAGAATATAGAATAATTCTATAATCTAAGCACAAAAAAATATAAGAAAATACTAATTACTGTGCACATATGCATTACAATTAAATTCCTCAGTCATTCCACTCCCGGAACGATCGAGCCCCATGCATGTAACAAAGAAATTATCAATACTTACTAAGACAATCACAGTACTAATCAATTATTTTAATGAAGATAGGGTTTGTGTGGCTTTTTCTTCTTCTTTTTTCTATGGCGTTTCCTATATGATTTTGCCAATATCGAGTGTGCCGCTCAGACTTTTGTATGTTAATGATTTCCCAGGCTGACTCCACTTGCAGTGGCTTTATCTATTTGATCAATTTTGATCACAAAATAAATAATTTGATATATTATAATGTTAAAATTAAAATCAAATAATTGACTTTTTAATTTTATAATAAATGACTTTTGGTCCGGTGTGGCCAAATCTAAAAAGTTTTGGCATTTACAGTTCAAGTTTGATTAAATTAAATTATTATAATGGATTTTTACGTAAAAATTATACTAAATAGATATTAGCAACTAATTCTAATGGAAAACAATACTTTTGTGATATAAAAACTAGAGTAACTAATAATATTGTTTCAAGGGCTTTTTGCATGTGGCAATTCCGCACTTACGGATAACACCGGATAACACACGCACTGCACTAACCTGACTTAAAATTGTCACATAACTAATCAATCAATTATTTTCGACTCTGAGAGGAACGGTCAATTAGATGTTTTAATGATAATTTGTAAAATACCCATTATCACTAATTTAATGAACGACTCTGAGTGCGGCAGTTAGTGTCAAAAAATTTAATAGACCCGGCAAGAGTAGCGACTAGTTTTGAATTGTCATTTTTTGACGTTAAGTACTCATTAACGTTATTTGTCGTCGTTTACGTCTCTGAGTGCAGCAGTTAAAGTCTCTCAAACTAAGTTTTTCCGAAGTCTATCATATTTTTGAACGTAACATTAATTTTCTAAGAGAAATAGATAGTAATTTCGAAATTGTGTCTCGTAGAAATACATTTCTGAAGAGCTAACGCACCAATTTTCCACTGGTCCGGCTTCGCAATCTCGTGTTGCTATACATCTTAGCAATGCTCATAATACACATTTGATCATTACTACAAAGCCAACATGATTATCCCAACCCGACCGACAACAATGCACCGCACAATCAGATGCCCATAGTGTGTGAGAAAACGATTTCGTCAGAACTCCTATAAGCGAGAAATAATTCTCTGCCAATAACAAAGGCTGAACAAAAAATGGCGCGCTCTAATTGTTTAATCTTATTGATGAAGGAAATAATGGAACGCACAAAAACAACCAAATCCCCCGATGACCTCATTCCGATGATGGCTTCCTTGGTATCGATGAATCACATGAAGCCAAAATTTTAAGAAATCGTGCTCATACATTTCTTGCTGGCAACAAAAACCGCGCACGTAAGGTAATTATACACATTAAATAAATTCACGATATTATTTATATTATTTTGATACGAGAATTTGATTCAGAATATTACAATAATGTTATTGTATTACAATCAAATTCTCGATTAACCTGCAACCATATTTTGTATAGTTCCATGTTCATTATTAATGATCATCTTGAAACAGATGTTACTACTAATCATTTTATTAGGACTATGAAATTCTTCTTCTTCTTCATCCTTCCTGCGCTATTCCCAGTTCATCTTAGTAGGCATGTTATATATAACAACTATATAATAATTATGAAACTTCAGACATCTAAGGTGATCTATAAAATTACAAACTAAACCGCATTACAGCATATATATCAGTTACCACTAATTAGACCAACAAACATAAGTTAAAACACAAATTTAAACTTTAACACTCAAGACACAAGATTGTAATTTGCAGCCCTCAGAAGCAAGGTAGCACGTGCATAATGCATTTTCTATGAGGTCAGCCACCGTTGACTGCTCGTGACACGACTTAAATTACTTTCTTTTCTATCCTTTCTTCGTTCGGACGTCATTATGGACGAGTAATGGAGGTAATACTGAAAAGAAAAGATCGGGATCTGGGACAATATCTTGCATAATATGTGTAATTTTTGAACCTCCAAACATAGATTATTAACATCTTTTTCCCTAAAGGGGTAGTAAGAGGTGTTATTAACATCCACATTTATTATTTCTGGTCCAATGTAATAAGTGGCGAGTCTAACGCCTTTTAAAACTGTATAAACAAAAAGGATTTTTAAATTAACACAAAACCTTTCGAAATCAACAGTATGACCAACGCTATTTTAAAACACCAATAACTCCAGCCTTAATTACATTAGATACCTACCTGATAAGACCTTATAAACATGTCACGATAAAATATAACACCCTCGATCAACGAGCTGCTGTAGTATATAATGCTAATGAAACCCAATCCCAGCCACCGGATGACATCGGCGAACGGACGCCCTTGGCATATGCAACACAATGTACCTAGTTACGATTAATGGCTACACAAAATTATACTGGACTTTGGGCTTTAATGGCCACGCAATTAGAGCGACACTACATGACGAAATACAATAACCGGGAGACGTGACAATAGAGCGTATGGGGTAATGAGCGAATCAACAAACACGATATTCGAAAGTTTCAAATGTTTCTACACAAAAGGTAAAATACGAAATTGTTGTAAAACGCACAGTTGATTAACTAACTTTTGCAACCAAACGAGCGGCATAATTCCTAAACCTAACAATCAACATAAAATAGATTAAATAAAAATAGCAATTTTAAAAGTATGGTGACGACAAAGATGATCACTATTGTCACCAAGCCACCACTGGCATCTCTCCCATGGGTGTCGTACAAGTGGCTAAAGGTGAAAACAGCGATTAGTAATGGGCAGCAGCATTCCTCATAAACCACCTCGCAATATACTGTGATTTATCTGCCCGATAGATGGCAGTAGGCTCGCCACCTAATACTCGCCACAAAATAAGCCAACGGATACCCTCGCAATGTAGAATCTATACTAATATTATATTTCAGTGCTTCGTTCTCGATATATACATTACCATGTAGTCTCTTTATTCACTAGGCAACCAAGCGCAAAAATTTTTAGAGCTAGATCTCTGTAAAAATAAAAAATATCACTTTATCTATGCTCGCTCTAAGTCTATGGATCCTTTGTTTCACCTGTCATTCTTTGCCTTTGCGCGGCAACCGACGCAGTTCGATCCAATATTATTCCAATAATTTTGTAAAAGTAAAGTATTTTATAAGTGAAATCAAAAATTGTGTGTGTACAATATAATATGCCGAAGCGAAAAATGAATAACGAAGAAAAGATAATGAAATATGAAAAAAAGATACGACGTTTACAACAAAAAAATCGACGTCGTAGTCAGTCTTCGGACTCGAGTAGTTTCGATAATTTTGATAAAGGAAAACATACAGGTAAGCTCCTTTAAGTACTTTATATCCCTTATAAGGCTACTTCATATAAATAGGAAGGATTCTCTGAGCATAACCTCAAAAATTATGTCGCAAAAACGCATAAGTATCTGATTACACGGGTAGTGTACGTGATGCACTGACGTGACACATATTATCTTGGGGTGTATACGAGATATACACACTAGATGTTTACCGGGGTAATGTTCGTGAGGCATTGCGAAGGTGAATACTATGTAAGTACTAAAATATGTCAAACATATTTCAGATTCAGAATATAATGTGAGCGGTGAACACAGTCGAGCCGAGTCTCACATAGACTTAATGTCCTTATATTCCACAATTACTTCTGAAAAAGAAAATACAAATAATGACACTAACATACAGTGTGAAAGCTCAAACAAGACATCAGCTATCCCTGACCCTGATGAGCCAATGTTAGATGATGAAACATTACAAGCATTAGGAGATCCAATACAAGAAAAACCAAAATTCGGTGCTAATATTAATGTGGATTTGGCAAAACGTTGCTTCACCATTTTAAAGAATAGGCTAGACAGGGATGCCAAGGAAGCCCTTCTTAAGAATTACTTAATACCAGAAAACTGCCAGACATTACAAGCTCCTATGTTAAATCCAGAGATTGTTGCTACAATTTCTGACAACATAAAAAACAGGGATAGAAAAATAGAAGCTGAACAGCAACAACTTGGGCAGGGCATAACGGCACTAAACAGAGCATTGTCACTTTTAGTGACAAATACAAGTGATAGGTTCACAATAATAAAAACTTTAAGCGATTCCTCTAAAATTTTGACTGACCTTCATTGTGGCCTAACAGTAAGTAGAAGGAAATTAGTCACCCCCGTGTTGGACAAAAAATTTCTGGAAATTATTAAAGACATAGAAAGAGATGAGTTTCTATATGGCGGAAACCTCTCAGACAAAATAAAGGCCATGAAAAATGCACAAAAGAGTGGACAAACAATAAAGAAAACTGACAATTTTAAACCACCACCACCCAGAAGATCAGGAAACTTTAGTGGCCCCAGCAGCTACAGTGGCTCGGGAAACTTCAGGGGCCCGCCTCGTTATCAAACATCGAAGACATACAACCGAGGCGGGCAGAAACGTTCAGCAACAGAACGGAATCCTTCCTACAAACAGCATCATTACATGAGGAAATCCAAAGCAGAAATGAAGCCTGCTCAGAAATAGAGGTATGCCATGGTGGTAGATTATCACATTTCTTAAACTGCTGGAAAAAAAAATTACAACTGATGTCACTATATTACAACATATCAGGGGCTATTCTATTCCCTTTATATCTGCACCAGTGCAAAGTAATACACCAAAACCTTACCAACCTAATACAAGTCTAGAAAAATATGACATGAAAGCCGCAATCGCAAAGCTTCTTAATTTAAAGGCTATTAATGTATGTAAACCAACCTATAATCAATTCATATCTTCAATTTTTCTCATACCAAAACCTAATGGTAAAAAGAGATTCATTTTAAATTTAAAATCCTTGAATAAGTTTGTGTCGCCATCTCATTTTAAAATGGAAGACCATAGAACAGCTGCAGCAATGATTACCCAAAACTGTTTCTTAGCTAAAATTGATCTAAAAGAATCTTATCTAGTTTTATCAATTAACCCTGATTATAGAAAATACCTTCGCTTTGAATTTAATGACAAGTTGTATGAATTTAATTCACTCCCTTATGGTTTGTCCTCGGCTCCTTACATTTTTACTAAAATTATGAGAGTGGTTGTCACATACTTAAGAGAAAAGGGGTACAAAAATGTTGTATATATAGACGACTTACTCTGTCTTGGATCAGATTATCAGTCATGCCTTGATAATGTTAGACAAACTATTACTACATTAGAATGTTTAGGATTTGTAATTAATTATGACAAAAGTTCTTTAGAACCTTCTAGATGTTGTAAATTTCTTGGGTTTAGTTTTAATACTAACAACATGATAATAGAATTACCAGAAGAAAAAAGACACCATATTAAAAAGATGGTAGATAAATTTCTTAAAATAAGACAATGTTCAATACGGGATCTAGCCCAGTTAAATGGCATGTTGGTGTCATCCTGCCCTGCTGTACAGTATGGCTGGGTACACACTAAACACTTAGAAAGACAAAAATGTCTTTCTTTACTCAAATGTGATAATAATTATGAAGTTACTATGAACTTACATCCAAACATTAAAATAGATCTTATATGGTGGTCACAAAATATATTAACAGTTAAAAAATCAATACAAGCCCGTAATTTTGATCTTGAAATTTATACTGATGCATCTCGCACAGGTTGGGGTGCTGTCTCTAATAACAGTCATGTTAATGGGGCATGGAAAGAAAATGAACTTAAATTTCATATAAATTACTTAGAGTTGTTAGCCATCTTCTTAGCGTTAAAAACATTTGTTAAGGATAAAGAAGAACTAAATATTTTATTGCGAGTAGATAATAAAACTGCAATTTCTTATATTAACCGGATGGGAGGAATTCAACTACCACATCTCGGTAATCTTGCCAGAACCATTTGGGAGTGGTGCGAAAAAAGAAAAATAGTACTCTTTGCATCTTATATAAAATCTTCTGAAAACTTAGAAGCTGATAAAGAATCTCGAAAAATCAATATAGATACAGAGTGGGAAATAAATAATAAAGCTTTTCTAGATATAACATACAAATTTGGTATACCAGAGATTGATCTTTTTGCATCTCGCGTCAACACTAAATGCCCTGTGTACATATCATGGAAACCAGATCCAGATGCATCCAATGTTGATGCATTTACTGTTAGATGGTGTAACTATTTTTTTTATGCTTTTCCACCTTTTAGCTTAATTTTGAAAAGCTTACAAAAAATAAAACATGAACAAGCTACAGGAATCATGATCATACCATACTGGCCCTCGCAGCCATGGTTCCCTGTCATGCAGGAAATGCTCATATCAGAGCTGTTAATTTTTGGCCCAGATGAAGATCTTTTATTTTCTCCTTACAGGAACAGCCATCCCTTACACCATCAACTTATCCTGGCGGCGGGAGTCTTCTCCGGCAAACAATGATAAGACAAGCTGTTCCCACAATATCATTAAATACAATGCTTGCTTCAATATCAAACAATACGCTAAGACAATATGACGTAACATTCAAAAGTTGGTGGAATTTTTGTCAAAAATATCAAATTGATCCGCTGTGTGCTTCTGTTCCCAAAGTAATGCAATTTTTGTCCATGCAATACAGTAAGGGAGCTTCTTATGGAACTCTGAATTGCCATAAATCTGCTCTTTCTATGTTAATAGGCTCTCGTATAGGGAGTGATGAACGGATTAAGAGATTACTTAAAGGCTTTTATAAAACAAGACCTCCAAAACCAAAATATTCCATTTCTTGGAATCCGTCCATTGTATTAAATACTCTTAGGTTATGGTACCCCTGTAACACATTAACTTTAGAAGTATTAACAAAAAAATTAGTAACCCTGCTAGCTTTATGCACAGCACAAAGAGTACAAACCCTTTCCTTAATAAAAATTAAAAACATAACAAATAGGGAATCAGGTTATCATATAAATATTACTGATTTAATAAAGACATCTGCTCCAGATCGTTCACAACCAATATTAATTTTACCTTTCTACTGCGAACAAGAGATTTGTCCCGCATCAACTTTACAATATTACATTGACTATACTAAAGATATCAGAGGTACTGAAGAGAACTTATTTCTAACAACTAAAAGACCCCACAAAGCAGCAGCACCATCAACTATAAGTCGATGGATTAAAAATACATTGTCCGAATCAGGTATCGATACATCTATTTTTACGAGTCATTCAACTCGCCATGCATCAACATCCATGGCTCATATGAGGGGTGTATCAATAGAGACTATCAGAAGTACTGCTGGTTGGTCAGAAACATCTCAAACTTTCGCTAGGTTTTATAATAGACCTATTGTTAATGATTCTCACAATTTCGCAAATTCCATTTTGTCATTAAGTTAAAAACTTGTTACTATTCTTAATTAATAAAAATAATGTTACAATGGTGGCATAACATTATTTTGTGGAAAGCTAATTATAATGTTAAGAAAAACTGTTGATTATGTTTTGTGTTGATTTATTACAAAGTATTATTTTGTTAATGAATAGAAAGAAGAATATTAATAAAGACTGATTAATGATATCATATCTGTTTAATTACAGCATACAATTAACAGACACTGGAAGGACGTTCACAAAATCCCTGGTACTCTAAACATCTACATGGTAATGTATATATCGAGAACGAAGCACTGAAATATAATATGTGATCAAACAAACTTACCTTAAGTGTAGTTCGATCATTATTATATGAAGTGCTTCGTTCGAAGATATATACCCACCCAACCCAAGTATGAAACAATACCTACAGCTTTCATTCTTTTCCCCAGGATTTTGTGATACAGTACTCTAAAAGAAATGACAGGTGAAACAAAGGATCCATAGACTTAGAGCGAGCATAGATAAAGTGATATTTTTTATTTTTACAGAGATCTAGCTCTAAAAATTTTTGCGCTTGGTTGCCTAGTGAATAAAGAGACTACATGGTAATGTATATATCTTCGAACGAAGCACTTCATATAATAATGATCGAACTACACTTAAGGTAAGTTTGTTTGATCACATATTATAAAGCTGAAGAGTTTGTTTGGTTGGTTGGTTAAAAGAGCTAATCTCAGAAACTACTGGTCCAAATTGAAAAAAATATTGTTGTGTTGAATAGTCCTTTATTGATGAAGGCTATTTGCTATATCTTCTTCTTCCTGCCCTGTTCCCAGTCTATCTGGGGTCGGCGCAGTATGTTTCCTCTTCCATTCATATGTCAGACGTCATCAAGCCATCCACTCCCTTTTGATTCATATCATCCATCCCACCGTAAAGGTGCTAGTGATGAATGAATGTATAGAAAAGGTTATTTGCTATATAACAACCGAAATTAACGCGAGCGAAGCCGCGGGCGTCCACTAGTATTAAATGTTTCCTAGCGGTTTTGCACTTAGCACAGATTAGCTTTTGGCCTTAGTGCCGTTGATACTCTAGCCGTCCTCGCAAATTGATAGCGCAATTAATGTACAACGTCAACAGAACTAACAGGTACAGAGGTACCTGTACCTACAACTGCGAGAGGACATTCCAAAAAAACCTTGCTCTTACATTGAAATTGTAAAATTAAACTGAATCTAAAACTGAACTGAGATAAAACCCCTTCAATACCACTCAAACGACCAGAATACCAAATCTTTACTAATGTCTAATCCGAATATCTGGCAAGTTACCGACTATTTATTTCTAAATTTGATATTGGTGAATTAGTACACCTGTGATTTGTAAAATATAGGATGATTGATATGACAGCTATATTACTACATTTCTGTCTATCTTTTTCACGTTTATAGCAGTTTGATATTTGTTGCTTGCTGTCACAGCGATCAAGCTAAATTTTACGAATTATAGTTTACGTTTTTACAAGCGTTTTAGGTCTTAATTGTCTGGATTGTTACAGAAGAGAAGAACGTTCTACATATAGGTAAATGATATTGTTATATAAAATACCCCTACTGCCTACCCCTTCGTGGATAAATATAAATTTATGTATGTGTGTGTGTGTAAGGGTATGCATTCAACAACTTCAACTCCATTGTATCCTCTGCATCGGAAAGTGGCCCAGTAGCACTAGGCAACCACTAGATGACACAGTCATTAAGCGAGCATGTTCAATTCGAACAGACTGCAGTGATAGTTCTATTAACTCCACTAGTACAGTCGCGTACATAATTGCATTCGCGGCTCCCAACAACATAACGCGCCGACGACGGGCGGCAATCACCGCATCGTTCGCACATTTGCTCCCAAAATGCGACGTCTGCCACGCGGACCACGCGGTACACTACTGTCTGCCAAACGATTACTTAGTAATCATTATTACCGTGTGGTGACGGCAAAGCAAAATACAATTGTCACCACCCCAAATCTCTTCCGTGGGTGTCGTACAAGGTGACTAAGAGATAAATCATTGATGAGCAATGGGCAGCAGCGTTCCTCTTATACCACCTAGCAATGTACCTACTGAGACTTTTGTGCCACATTTATGCGACATTATGCCGACGATAAATGGCAATAGGCTCGCCAACTATTACAAGGGACCTAAACATAATTGGCGTAACGCGGGTGCTAGTTCACCTCTGCCTACCCCTTCGGGGATATAGGCGTGATGTATGTCTGTATGTATTAATCAATATTAATAATAAATAGCCGCCTCCGTGGTCTAGCGGTTCGCCCAACGGAATGAAGAACCAGAGGTTCCGGTTTCGATCCTCAGGGGATACAAATTTGTGCTCGGTTTGGTTGGTGGTAGGACTTCTTTGAAGTCCGCCTGGCTAGCTACCCACCATCTTATCAAAATCTGTCGCCATAATAATAATGCTCGATCCCATATTCAGCCCTTATCATCACCAGGTGAGATGAAGGGCAAGAGCTTCCCTGTCTAACATAAAAAAATACCTAACTAAGAACTGAACTTTGACTTTCTTTATTCTTTCATCCATAGTGAAGGCCTGTGCCCAAGCATTAAAGGGCTGTATATGATGATGATGACTAATAATATAGGTACGTATACATGCTTGATATTGACTCCATACATCAGACTACGATAAAGCTAGGCAATAATAATACTTGCAATGTCATTAAGTGCTATGAATGAAAAAGTACATGCATTATCTCTTTGTAGTAGGGGCCGTCATTTAATAGAAATGACAAAATCAATTCTGCACTTGTTTAGAAATGTATATAATTTCCTTGATTGCTGCAAACAACTTCCTCAATTTCCGAATATTGAAATCAAATGCAGTGATTGTAATGGGAACGTTTTCATGAAAATGAAATGTCATGTTGTAATAAAATTGTATGCTAGCCGATGGACGGGACTCGCAGTTGGACCAATTATCCGGGCTAAAGATTTAAAATATAGTTTCAAACACATTTATCGATCAGTTATTAAAGTTTCCAAAATTAAAATAATATTGCACGATGTGAGAACTAAAATGCAAACTTTATGAATTATAAACAAACTAATTTGATAATAATGACTTTGAAACATATATTGAAATGAACAGCCGATGTTACGAATTGACATACCTACAATTCAAACGCCAATTTGATTTATAATATTTGTAAGATCTATGATGGTTAATATACTAAAATACAAATTAATTAGAAAACTAAAAGGGTACCTTAATCTACTGTCATTCGTCTGTTATATCGACTATTCCAGTGAAGTAATGTAATTGCAGTTCAGGAGTTGAGCGGACTAATTATATAGGTAGCTTTTCTTTGTGGACAAGGGAATGAAGAAACGAGAAATGTTAATCCTCTGAGGGAAACCGAGACATTGGTTGCTTTGAAATTACAACTCTAGTATATAGAGTTATTATTACGTATTTGATGACTAATTAGATTCAAGACTGTACTATAAAATACGCATAACACACTGGTTTAATAGGTAATCTTTCTCTAATTTATGATGAAAATGTTGAACTTCGAAACACGATAAACAATCTTGTAGGAAATAAAATGTGTGTGTAAAGGAGCTCCTCTCGCTATCATCGAGAGAAGTGGATGAGAATTTGGTGAAGGACCGAAAGGCAGAAGAAGAAGACATGGTGTGCCGACCCCGCCTAGGACAGGAAGTAAAAGAAGAGCGAGGACAGATTTTTTTTTAGAAAACGACAGAAACAGTTGATACGAAAAGTCGAATTCCCGAAGCATCAACCTCAAATCAAACTCGCGAGCACCGAGCACCGCATAACACCGAAGCGGTTGTAATCTAGCATGTTCCGAATTCCCAAACGCCAATGACGCGGGGGACTCAACCGTTTAATGAGACCACAACTTTGCCGCAACGAATTGCCGCCACTCCGGCGCGGCTGGCGGCAGCTTAATTGAGCTGTACAGGGGGAAATAAAAGTATTTTACTGCGGTGTGTGCTGTGCTGGGTGCCATTGTTAAATGCTCAGTTGTCAGCTCTAAACAAATTTCACGCGGCACCGCCGTTTTATAATCAGTTGTGCATCCCATTCGTATTGGGCGAAAATTTTAATAAGACAGCAATACCGTCTGAAGCGTAATGGAGAGCAGCCATATTAAATTTTTGTCTTATTGTTCTTACCAAATTTAATGTTCTTACCAAGTGTAATGAGAGATGACAAGTAAGGTGGAGGGGAAGACGATGGGTTGCATGAAAGACGATATGAATGACAAGGGAGTGGCTGATTTGCTGACAGCCGCCCCACTTCTAGGGCATAGACTTTGCCTGGGGATACAAGAACATTAGGAGATGGACCATAACCCACTACGCTGGCCCAGTGCGGGTTGGTGGGTGTTAACGACTGCAGATTCAGCCGGGACCAACGGCTTAACGTGCCTTCCGAAGCACGGAGAACTCAAGACAATACGTTTTTCGTCACCCATTCAATGACCCGCATGCTAAGGCACTGCGCTATCTAGCCTCCTCAAGGTTTCTTTGTGTGTTAACATAACTGCGTTCTTCATACAGAACATAGATTAGTCCCCGTTAAGTTATACTTAACCATTAGTTCCAATAACGTCATTAATACTTCGACATCCAATATGGAGAAACGTAATTCATTAAATTTAATTATATCCGCTTCTCATTAATTTCTAAGTAATCATGCTAGTTCTTCTGAACTGGCTCAAGTTCTAGTTTCTATAAATTAATTAGTATGTTACTAATCGTAAGTACTAACTCCGGATACATTAAAACTGTAATAAATATAATATATATTGACAGCTATTAAGCTGCGCCACTCTTCTCTCTCCCTATATGTTGTATTATATTAATTTGTACTAATTGTATTATTTAATCATCATCGATATTATCAGTCTTTTAACGACACCACTAGAATAGGCCCAGGAATGCCGTCCCTTTAATACTTGGCGCTAGGGTTACAATTTTAAAAAGACCTTTCGTAAAGAAGTTAAGATCAGAAGGCAATAAGCTCATCAAATCCCTCTCGGAATTTCAGTCTGAAAGTCCAATGTGGTAGTATGTAGTCCGATGTAGAAAATTACAATATTGTGTAGCATCACTGTAAATTGTTTTCAATAATGCTGTATTTATGGTCGAATTTGCTCAGCAATAATTCAATACCATTCCATCCTTTCAGATAAATGTGAATGCCGCAATATCTTCGAGAGCAGTGGACATGCGGAGGAGCACCGTGAAATATTAAACGCAGCGTATAAATTCTTTGGCTGCCACCGTAAATTTCTTTTCACGCTGCGTACGTGCCGTTTTACGTTTAACATTTTGGACGTGTGACCCGTGCGTCGGTGAAACGGAACGCAATCATTGTTTACAAACAATATATTATGTCTTCTGTAAACTGCCAAAAATCATCGTATACTACACTAGTGGCAGCAAAGCAATGCAAAAACGGGTCAGTGACGAATTTTAAGATACATACATAAATCACGCCTATATCCCTGATGTCGGTAGGCACAGGTGAACTAGCACCCACGTTTCGCCTATTATTAGGTGGCGAGCCTATTACCTTTTATCGGGCACTAAAGTCACAGTAAATTGCTAGGTGGTATAAGAGGAACGCTGCTGCCTATTCCTCATCACTAATTTATCGTTAGTTGTCCTGTACAACACCCATGGGAAAGAAGGGGGTGGTCACAATTGTATACTGCTCTGCCTTCACCTCACCGGCACACACACACAAACAATGTCTTCTTTAAACTGCCAAAATTCATCGCGTACGCTGGTGGCTTCAATGCAAAAACATGGATCAGTAATGAATTCTGAGAACCGCCTTTATATTTTACCAATGTCATTTTTGAGGAGTTCACTAGCGTAGTGGTATAGCGTGTTTGGCCGGCTTACTCAAGTAAACTAAGCAACGTTTGGCCGGACATTGGATGGGTGACCAAAAATGTATTATCTCAAGTTCCTCCATGCTTCGGATAAGGCACGTTAAGCCGGCGGTCCAGGCTGCACCTGCAGTCGTTAATACCCACCAACCCGCACCAGGCCAGCGTGGTGCGATATGACCCACTCTCCCTATATTCTTCCAACCATAGGGAAGGCCTGTGCCCCAGCAGTGGGGACGTTAAAAAGGCTGGTGCCGATGATGATGATGACGAATGTCATTTACGACTAAATAGAAAACTATCTATAGCAAAATTAAAACGCTCTACACATACACTGTACTACACAGTAGACTCCTTACTTAGAATTCACTACATAGAAATAACTTTCGGTAAAAGTGAAATCCACCCAGGCCCCGAGTGTTTTAACTAAAGGATCAGTGTGTTATCAGGGGAATAACTTGTCATGAATAAAATATTACCACAGAATGTACAATCAACGTCAAAAGTGAATGAGCCTCGCGTCTGCCCTCTCTCGAGGCGAGAGCGGGAAACCAATACGGTTTTAAAATAGTTAAATAGAGTTGGAGGAGCTTATAGGAGCTATGTCCTATGCTATTCAATAATGGTAAATGCTCTGAGTTTTCAATCAATCAGTGTACGAGAAGAGTAGTTTTTTAATTTAACTCTGCGCTGCCAAACGATGTGGGCAGATCGGCCAATCAGTTTAGAGATCCTTGGGGGAGGTCTATGACCAACTATGGGCGTCGTCTCTTGACTGGAATTATGGTAATGACACAGGGAGTGTAACCAATTTATACAGTATACCCGCCCCATTATGCGAACAGATAAAAGCTATCTTTGCAGAACAATGTTAGGAACGTCGAAGGACGTAGAAGGAGAGGAAGACCAAAGAAGAGATGAATGGATTGTGTAAAGGAGGACATGAGAGTGAATGGAGTGGATGAAATATTGGTGAAGGATAGACAGAAATGGAAGAAGAAAACATGTTGTGTCAACCTCGTTTAGAGCGGGGCAAGGGCATGAAGATGAAGAAAAAGACCCGCTCGTCCAACATTATGATCCAGTAGCGGTACATTCAATAAGAAGCACGCATTGTTACTTGGAACATCGTGACGTAACTAAATGTATCTCGCAGCCGAGGTCGAGGCCCGTCTGCTCACGACCCTACACGGATGTCACCTCAACCTTTGGTCGAGTCAAAAAGTACCATTAACCTTCACCTGCTAAAAATCCGTCTGATCGAGTGGTCGGCCATGCATTCTGTAATGTTGGTTCGTAACTTCGTAGCAGCATCGATTGGGGTCACGAGACCTTTTTTATTTATAGGGCGCATTTATTATCTCCGCGCTATAAGGCGCCTCGTAAAGAACCCGGTTCTTATTGCAACGCCTTCTGCGTTATTGCACTCGTCTTCTGGTATTTATGTTTATATAGTAGTCATTACTGAGCGTTCGCCATTATCATACGTACAAGTGTGACACTACGCATTCTACCGAACCGACAGCTTAAATATATAGACAATTAATATAATACTATTTATGTCACTGTAAGATCTTGGCATGTTTACCTGTTGCTAAGTCTTCCGTATTGGCCTGGGGGCGAAAAAATAACGTACAATATGCCAGCCCCCACAGGAGTGTTATTAAATTTGACACACGGTGGAGACCAATGACGACCTTGGGGCATTCGAATAGTGGAGGCCAAACCACGAACAATTAACAGCATACCCAAAGAGGGTTGGCTGTAAAACCTAAGCCAAAATCTTGATTAGAATGTTAATTGTCATCCCAATCACTCTCTCCAATCATCGGTCTTTGTGTTAGGTTTAATGTGAGATCATCATTATTAGTTATTTCTATCGTCAACAACACTTTTTCACGTATTTTGCTGCCTACACTTTACTTTAACAGGGTTATCGCAAAAACGAAAACGAGAGATGGCAATGCTCCACCAGAGAGTATCACAGTGGAGTACATAACTCAAAGTGGCTCACAGACGCCGCGGAAGAGAAAAAAAACGTATCCCAATAAAATCTCCTCGGTACCGTCGGACAGTTAACAATTTGTGGATTTATTATTTTCATTAAAGCAGCTCAATTCAATCCCCGGATTCCAGCAATTGGATTTTCGTTTCGCGTCCGACTGATGATGTTGCGGCTTTTAAAAATGGAATCTGGTTATTATTATCCACCAATTTATCTCTTTAATGCTGCAATAATAACGCGACGGAACGTATACTTCAATTTAATTGTACAAGTACGTAGCCAAGTAACAATGAAAATGTTTAACGAAACTCACATAATTAACTTTAAAACCGTCCGGATACGGGTCTTCTCCGGTGATTAAAGTTTCTCTGTTTCAGAAATAATTCTGTTGCAATAAAATACTGACAATAATAATTGCAAACGCACTGCTGGTAGAGGCTATGCTCTCTCTTTACATACATACACAAATCACGCCTATATCCCCGAAGGGGCACGTTTCGCCAACTATGCCAAGTCCCAATAGTAATAGGTAGCGAGCCTATTGCCATTTATCGGGCACAAAAGTCGCAGTACATATATATAGCTATATATAGCTAGGTGGTATAAGAGGAACGCTGCTGCCCATTCCTCATCACTGATTTATCCTTAGTCGCCTTGTACGGCAACGGGAGAGATTTGGGGTGGTGACAATTGTATTCTACTCTGCCGTCACCACACGGCGGTCACCACATGTTATTCTTTAAAAGTCAAATAAATACGGTAGTGCCGAAAATATCAATACACCTCTCTCTTAGCATAGTCCTCTGGAAATTCTAGAAATTTTCATTTGTTCGGCTTAGATGAGCGTAGACAAACAAAAAAACACCTAATTAAAGTTTTTGTTTAACCATTTACGAATCCCACTATCTAGCTTTCAAGTAAAAACAAGTGCAGTGGATCAAACTGTCCACGAACGGTCTTGGCGGGACCGTTGCAGTAAGTACTGGTGGCAGCTAGAACTATTAGACGTAGAGGCACACAGTAGCGGTTCTTTGAAACCTAAAACCAGTCAAACTTAAACCTGCGACTGCATCGCGCTTGGCGCACCGACGGCTCTTGCCACACTGGCTGGTGAAGACATTGAGTAACGCGTCGGAATCGCTACGCGGCCTTGATGCAATCTTTTCAATTGCTGCGCTCGGAACAGAGTCGTGCGATAGTGGATCGAACTAGGTTCAACAAATTAGGGTTTGGATAAACAGTGTGAATCGAAAATAAGCTACACGACTTCTTCAGTTTTCTATACATTCATTTATTAAGAACACCTATCCGGTGTGATGGATGATAGCAATCAAAAGGTAGTGTACATGTAGTGTATAGTTATAGTATAGGGATAGGTAGTGTATAGCTTTATGACATGTGATCGTCAAAAACTGGAGAAAAAGATGATGATGATTCTTTACTAAGAGAGTGTGTGAGAATAGGAGCTTTATGTAGGTATACTATATGATAGATGTCAATAGGCTCATCCCCTGAGACCTAGCATAGTCGGTGATATTATGTTAGTGTTAATACACTCCAGCTTATCCCTTCGGGAATAAATACGCGTGATTCCTTATTCATGCACGCAACCGTACAACAGTCAGATACTATTTTGACGCTCTCAGAGAAGAAAAACAACAGACACTGAAAAACCGTCTGGCAGACGCATTACCTATTCCTTAATGTGTTACGTAGTTAGAGCACATGAGTAAATAAACGGAACAGAGAATAGCCTTTATACAACCGCGCGAATCGGCTGCACTACTACAAGCACACGGGGCATGTGTGCGTTACCACTGGCCGCTGTAGCGCACGCGGCGAGACTGGAAAAAACCGGTTTATGACGCACAACGCACAGTCAGCTGCGCAATGTCAGAGTTAGTGCGACGGCGGCGTTCTTAGGAAGCTTTTACTCTGTTCTGTTTATCTACTCATGTGGTTAGAGTCAACTCGCGGGGAATATTCCCCGTTTCTGATTCGATCACATCGTTGGGCGGGCGTCACGTATTCCTTTCTTAACTCCCCAGCGACAGTAAGTAGGTGTTTTCTATTTTATTCCCGAGCAGAGTATAGCAACCATACATACGTGTGGTGTGTATGAAGGGGCTCAGTTATTCAGTTTTAGCGTATTCATGAAGACGTTTATTTTCATTGGAATATTTTATGTGCTGCCGAAATTCTGGAGCTAGAAGAGCGGCAGCAACGGTTTACGAGTATTATGATAAATTATGGGAGCGTTGGTTTGCTGATGTTGTTTTTATAATAATAAATGGATCTAGTAATGGTCGTCAAACGTTTGTTTCTTCTTATAAAATCATATTGGATTAGGATACACAATCCAATATTCCTTTATGGCCGTGTGGTGACGGCAGAGTAGAATACAATTGTCACCACCCCAAATCTCTCCCGTGGGTGTCGTACAAGGCGACTAAGGATAAAACAGTGACGAGGAATGGGCAGCAGCGTTCCTCTTATACCTACCACCAAGCAATATACTGCGATTTTTATGCACGATAAATGGCAATAGGCTCGCCACCTATTACATGGGACCTGACATAATTGGCGAAACGTGTGGGTGCTAGTTCACCTCTGCCTACCGCTTCGGGGATATAAGCGTGATTTATGTATGTATGTATGATCCACAATATACCTAATTTAGAAGTCACCACCTACCAATTTGTACTGTCTGTATATATTATTCCATCCAATTATTTTTTAATGTTAGACAGGGAAGAAGAAGAACATCTCACCTGTGGTAAGTGACGATAAGGGCCGTAGATGGAATCAAGCTTCACCTGGAATCCTCTACCACAGAGAGTCTGGCTATGTTATCTTAAATCTCCGGAACACAATAATGCTGTTAACATTATTACTATAACGACAGAGTATGATAAGGTGTTGGCTAGCCAGGCGGATTTGAAGAAGTCTTACCACCAACCAAACCAAGCACGGAACTACTAGAACACGAAGGTGGTTAGTTACTTGGTGGGTAATGGCCCATTCTCCCTATATTTTCCCATCCAATCCAATCTAATGGAATGCATGATCAATATTACCCGAGACAGAAAGTAAGTAACTCAAAAGATACACAAACATGTATCGAAGATTGGGAATAAAGCTTGTTACGCCCTTAAACCCCATACTCGAGGTGCTTAAGTCTCGTAATAATTCAGGGAGCTTTAGGCAAACACATAACAACGCCAGAATCAAATGCACCGCTCTCGGAGTTCCTGAAAGAGATTACATACATACATACATACACCAATCATGAACGCGCTAGCGAAGTGATAGGGCTTTGAAAGGTGTCCATAACACAAACACAATGCTAAGCATTTAAAGAAGTAGTAGTGCTAGAAATAACATTGGGAACAGGGAAAGGTATAATATTATAATCTAATATATAAAAATCTCGTGTCATAGTTTGTTATCGAATTCCTCCGCAACGGCTTACCTGATTTTTATGAAATGTTTTGTGTATATTTGGTAGTTCTGAGAATAGGTCGTATGCTACTTTTAATACCCCTAGGTGATAGGGGCAAAACAAGGTCTGCGGGGTCAGCTAGTCATTCCACAAAAACAAACATTTTAGTGCTGATGTGGTGGCGAGTAGAATATAATACTCATCGAGTCTACGAAGACGAGGTGAGATGACAAAATAACGGGCAGTTCTTCCTTATCATTTGGAAGCACAAAGATTTGAATCACAATAAAATCAGTTGCCATAATGGAATAAGGACTGACATCCTGCGTATCGGTCACCGAACTTCACTACAGCAATAGCATCGAGTGACCTAAAAATGAGCGACTCAATGAATTGGTTAGGGTTCCGAATGTTGGAACCGATATTGTTCATGTATCTACATCGTAGATTCTGCCTATATACATCTTTATACAACATGTAATAATTCACACCCTGAATAATACTCATTATAACGTAGTCATATGAAATTCGGTCAGTAAAGCAAAACTGGCGGTGAATTTTAGACACACATACATTAATCACGCCTATATCCGCGAAGGGGTAGGCAGAAGTGAGCTAGCTAGCACCCACGTTTCGGTAATCGTTATGTTAGGTCCCATGTAATAGGTGGCGAGCCCATTGCCATTTATCGGGAACAAAATCGCAGTACATTGATAGGTGGTATAAGAGAAAGACAGCTGCCCATTCCTCATCACTGATTTATCCTTAGACATTAGATTAGATAAGATTTATTTTAGACATTACTATAGTTTTTATAAGGCTATGCATGGGTAGTGTTTAGTGTGTACGTTTTTATCTGTTATAATTATGTTGTAATATTACAATAATATACTGATACATTTACTGTAATCATACTCACGCAAGCGTATATATAAGCCCAAAAACAGCTCTATTGTTATGTTGTCATAAATGTCGAATATCGTTTGATTGATAATATCAAACAAAATTCATAATATAAATTGTTGAAAGTTAAAGAAAGAGGCTACGCAGCAAAAGTATCATTAAATTTATCAGCCCATTCAATCGCGGGGTCACCATTAGACACAATCGTATTGGTTACAACGGGAGTAATGATTTCGGGCGCTCGATTTTCCGACCCTCACTTTTCATCGTTCGGGTCAATTGATTGACTCTAAACTAGGGTGGCTGTTACCGGCCAGATATTACGTAACTAATCACAGTTAGGATTTACCTCATCAAATTTATATGGACAAGAGTTTTAACACTTCTCAATATTGTGGAGCATGTGTATCGAAACAGTGGACGTTTTTTGTTAATTTACCTCTCGGGAGATGAAGGCTTGGATTAGGCTTAATTTATCTATGCATGCATGTAATTTTAGTATTGAAGACTTAAGTGTCTCCCTTAATATCAACACACTGATTACTGGAGCAATCCTCAAGTCGAGAAAAATAAAGATTCGTTTTACACATTACACTAGATCGATTAAAAAGACTTTTTAATGGGAACAGTTTTTCAAATCACCGTTGTTGTTAACGTGTAAAACCCTAATATTTAAAGTCTCATAATAATATCGTATATTAAGAAATATATCAAAAATGTTTACTTTATAGATGATAAGTTACACAAATCTGTACAGACAGAAGATATTATCGTTTATTAATAATTGACAGAAACGCAGGAAGCGTTTCTGTCAATGGCTGGAGATCCATAATTGATATTTCACATGTCATCTGATTGGCACCCCTGCAGAGTGAACGCTAGCTTTACGTCACAATAGCTGAATTAATGATCGAGAGAAATGACGGCGACTTTTGTAGAGGAGTGTTTGATGGTTTTCCGTTTGTTGTCATACGAAAGAAAAAAGCTTACCCTTTGGGACCGGCGAATACTCCAGATCTGTAGACAAAAGAAAAAAAATCCCATGAAATTCGTACCATACCAATGTGCTAGTAAAAGGGTGTCGTGCGGATGGTGGAGAGCGAACCACCAATAGCGTACCTAAAGCAAGTTTGTGTTAAATTGGCGTTTAAAACCTAAGCCAAAAAATTGTACATTATGGATCGTAATGTTATTCATTAATCACTAGCACCTTTCGGTATGATGGATATATATATGAATTTAACGAGATTACATGCATAATGTCTCAACATTACGAGTGGAAGACGAAACATACCACGTTGATGTAATAGTACCCAAATGTAACACACACGGCAAGACAGAACATGAACGTGTTTGCTCAGAATTAAGACAACACCTATAACATCTTACCATTATGAGTGGAAAGCGAAAGTATCACGTTGATGGTACCCAAATGTAACTAACACACACGATCAGACAGAACATAGAATAATATCTGTTAGCTCAGAACAACACCCGTCTCGCAACTAAATCGAACATGAATTATTATCACAAATCAGGGATAACTTTTTTAAAATTACCGTCGTAACTAGAAAAGACAGAACTGAAACCCAATTACAGCACGAACGCTTATACCTACCTCGGGTGATGCCAAAAATCATAGAGTGCCTACTCGGAAAGTTCTCGTGATGGCACTTGACACACACAACTCATTTTAGGACTTGGCATTACGTTCGTTCACCGGGATCGGTCGGGCCTCAAGTGTACTTTGGGCTTTCGTTATACGAGTCTAGGTTAGGTTGCTCACTGCTATAATATCGATACAACGCCTTCAAAATCTCGAATGTTTTACATGAAACATTTCTATGTGATGTCGTTTGAGCAGAATACGATTATTGTCCTAATTAATTAAGCTCTAATAATATGTGTAGCTAGATGACCGTGTAATTTACACAGAAACCGTTATCGCTACAAGCTATTTATGGCTTTAAACTTTAAAAAATCTATCGTGTTTCGGTGGTCTTGCTAGCCGATCAGATATACAGGGTAGCCGTGATAAATCCACAAGATTAGATCCACTGACACTCCTACGGGAAAGATAACAAAAAAGATGAAACGTCCAAAGTCGATTTCCAAACTGGCTTTAGACTACACCGAGGCAAAACAGGCGTAACTGATAATAATAGCGAGCGTCTTGATTAAGTCGACAAACCTTCACATTATGCAGCCCCAGAGAACACTAAATGGAATATTATACTGGACGTGTTGAGCTCTGTGCTTGGAAGCGTATAATTCACTCTCGAATTAACTTGAAATGTGCTCTTTTCTTAGAAGTTTGCACGGAGACGAACATAAAATAACTCAGAAACGCTTAGATCCATTACAGAGAAAACATTTACAAAGTCGTGATCAATAACCTTTCTAGTATCATCAAAGCCATCTTCGAGAAGTCTTTATAATTTGAAAATTATTCTAACATGAACATGAATTCATGACACAAACATGGCTTTTCTTTTTAAAACATAACAGAAAATAACAGGCCTCACTCTGGCTCTAACCGAACCGAAACAACAATAACATTGTAATGTGTATAATTTTGTGAATCTGACAAAACGTTTTGTTTTCTAACGGTCGCCCGGTCGGTTTCAATAATTTATCTACAAACGGAAGTAAACTTACTAAAATTTTTCGTTTATCTGTGTCTGGTATTTCTTTATGATAAGTTTTATGTTTACTTAATATAGCCATTCATTCAATAAATAATTCATTCCATTCAATAAACATTATTAATAAATCTACGACTGAATGTGCTAAAAATAAACTACATTCTATTTCATCGATAAGAAACACACAGCCCTAACATGTGCCCATTAGTCTAAGGGTTGGAAACCACGAATGCGATTTTGCGTTTTCAAATCGTCGCGTCCCTACTCTTGAAAGCGTACAACACGTCTGCGTACTCGTACGCCTAGCGAGTGCGGTGTTAACCGGTCCAATAAAAAACGGTTCGGTAGACACCGAGCGTAATTAGCGTTTTGAAGCGAACCAGGGCACAAGACAAAGGTTGGTTTCAAACGGACTCTCATTAGGGACAATTTGCGAAACACTATATTTGTGGTATAGGGACTCTACATCATACATATTATATCACGCCTTTCTTCCACAGAGGTTTCTTTCCGGTGTGATGGATCATATATATCAACAGAAGTCTAAATGTTTTTCGAAGACTGTTCAAAGTTCAAATTTAACCGAAAGATAGTTTAGCTAATTTTGTCTGTATAATTAAAAAAAATATTCTTTAACAAGCTCAGCGAATTTTAAAAAGCCTTAGAGATGAATGTTCTAGTATTATCAATTAACAAGTCGTTTATTGAGAATTCTATAGCAAAAGTGCCAATAGTTAAGTAGGTAGTGTCTTATATTATTTACTTTCATATCATCCAGTTCTATATTATTATATATGCGATAGAGAGTATTATGGAATATTATACATATTCCATAATACTCTCTATCGCGAGACAGACATCGGGCAAAGCAATCACGATCACAGCTCCCCAAAACTCGTTCAGTCATTCGGAATTTATCATAATTAGTGGGGGAGTGGGTGGCGTTATAAAAGCCGTAGGATCACAAGCGGAGCCCGATACACGCACGCCATTGGCCAGGGCGTCAAAGCCATTCAAAGTAGAATCCAGTGCGCAAATTTAATCGACAAAACGGTCGATAAACTCACTTCCTAATAGGGGTCCATTAGGCCAAAGGGTGCAAACCGCGATGAGATCCCAGTTTTCGAGCCGTCGCGCCGCCGCCGGTGCTTATATCCGTGCGCATCCACCTACATCCGTCCTTAATCAGAGCCTCGACGCCTAATTGACTTAACGTTGGATTAATAACGGTTTAGGACTGAAATATGTTTACCGATGAATATTAAGAGGGTTTGTTTTGCTTCTCGTAATTTATCTGGCGGGATATAAAAGTGATTTGTTTTGTTCCAATTACCGTGTCTTAATGAGACAATGTAAAGAATATTAAAAAGAGTGCAGCTAATAGGGTTAATGATTTGAATTAAACATTAAAGCATTCAATTTAGACTGCGCTATCTTACTGATGTAAATGCTTATTAGAATATAAATTCTTTTAAAATGTTGTTCCGTTAATAATGTTCAATCTTATCTCACCAACAAAATCCTACACAGCCCACTATGCTTTTTATTCTTATTAATGCCATAAAGTTTACAATTAAGGCCCTTCCGTAACTTGTTAAAGTAAATACGTACTCCCCGAAGTCCTCACTTACTTCACTTATGTAAGTAATATTTCTACGATATACCCGTCGGTTTGGTGGGAACATAAATTTTAGCCAACCCCTTGAAGGATGATTTCATCCCTCCGAACCAGCCGTAAAATGTATAAATTATACACTAGAGTTCCCACTTTAGTATGCACTTTGGGTTATCTACACAGATAAATAATCGATTGACAAAACATTGTGGCGAGTCAGCTGTTGAATGAACGGTAATCATTTCGTAAACCTACCGCGTGCTAATCCAAAGACTAATACTGAATAATTTTCAAGTGATAGCTAGAATCTTCTGACATTTAGTTTTTGAGTATTTGCTATGGAACGCCGATAACTACCCCCACAATTCATCGATAGACCTGATTATATAGATTTATAATAATATAAAGTGATCAGTTTTAGTGAAACATTTTCTGTTTTAACAAGTATATTGACAAAAAATCAACGAAAATACCCAAAAATATGATTAGGAATTAGTTATATAAAACTGATCCACAATGTAAGAAAGACGCCAATTTAGTTATAGCTTATCAGCTCATCAGTTATATTCATGATAAAAATTATCCAGACTCAGAATATCATTCGATTCCCTGAACCCAACTTTTCCGTCACAAAAGCTCATAATTAGAGAAATATTTAATAATTAGTAGAGATTTCAAAAACCCTCAGTTTACTTTGAGTCCTTTCTATTTAACTACACCCAATTGGACCAGTCTAAATTACGTCAGTAGCGTTAATTATAATACGAACTTGACAGCTGAAGAACAAAACAAAGCGGAATTGGCTGTGTAACCTATTATTAGCCTAAGTTATTATAAGAATCAATTTAGCCATCGTCCTTCTATTGTTACCGTTCCCTCTACTAATGTAGCAATTATGTATTCGGTGTTGTGGTTGTGGTAAAAGTATTGTCGTATCGTAACCGTATTTTACTACCAGACCGGTAGGTATATTAAAGCTTTGGAATATTTTAACACTCTATTCATAAGAAAAGAACATGTCTATTTTAAGACTGGCAAGGGTTGGAGCTATTTAAAGAAGCCTTTTAGAATTTGATGTTTTTTATCAAATCATGTTGAGTCTGGCACTTTGTAAGTAATAATCTCGTCTTAATACTTGTGTTCTTTTCTCAATCCTATTAAAAGTTGTGTTCTATTTTTAGAGTATTCTATTCTAGTTACGTAATGTAGTAAGATGTATGTAATTGTATGCATGTTGATGGACCTAGACCGAAGAAGCGATGGACGGGTTGTGTGAAAAATGACATGAGGAAGAGGGGAGTTCATGCTGAGCTCACGTCTAGTAGATGAGAGTAGAAGAAGAAGACGTTGTGCCGAGCCTACTTAGAGTAAGATAAGAACAGGGAGAAGAAGTGTTCTATTTTAAGAGAGGAGCTCGAAAGCCCAGTGGCTTAGCACGCTCGGCCTGCGATTGCGTAAACTAAGCAATGTTCTTCCATCCATAGGTTTTTTATTGACAAATTACTCTTTTGCCTTTCATATTATTACAATCCATGTTTAGAATGTTTAGAACAAAAATGGTACTACAAAATTTTTGTTCGTTACTACATTCAAAATATTAAAACAGTTTTAATATATTGAATGGAACACCATGATTTTTTGTTACGAGTCATCAGATTTGTGGTCTTATTTTGTGTGTACTAACATGCCAGACTCGTGGAACATTAATATCTACATCTGACAATGATGCCAAGCAACATAATACAAATGAAAAGGGGCTCAATATTGTTCGCCGACAATCGGAAACATAAATATTATTTAGTCTGTACAGGAAATTATTTCCGCAGATCCAGACAAGTCGAACTCACGCTTCATAGAGCTCGTGTTGCCGTATTGCCTGTAACATATCGGTTACCTTAATCCGTGACATGTCTCATACACTATATCGGTCTCGAAAGCAAGTCAAGATTGATTACCTCGCCTCGGTAACACCGATACATAAATGAATACAGTCATATTATATATGTAGATGTTCCTAAGTGAAGAATACAGTAATTGTAGCGGTATTGGGAGAGATTTGAGGATGGTGACAAATGACAAATATCACCATCACCAACCCCAAAATCTCCCTCACGGGTGTCTAACAAGGCGACTAAGGCCCCTTTATCTTCAGCGTGTCGCCAGTCGTTTTCATTTGTTCCGCGTGCGGCCGGTAGCTTCATACAAAATGCGATGGTCGCGTGCGCGCGCGACCTATATACGCTGCAGAATAGAAGGGTCCTAAGAGTTACAGTGACGAGAAATAGGCAGCAGCGTTCCTCTTATACCACCTAGCAATGTACTGCGACGTTCGTACCCGATAAATTTCACCTCTGCCTACATCTTCGGGGATAGAGGAAGAGCTCGCTAGCGCAGTGGCATAGCACGCTTGGCCTGCGATTGAGTAACCTAAGCAACGGTCGCTAAGGCAGGTGGGTGACAAAAAAAATATTATCTCGAATTCCTGCGTGCTTCGGAAGACACGTTAAGCCGTTGGTCCCGGCTGCATCTGCACTGGTTAATCCACACTGGGCCAGCGTGGCACAATCTTCCTATATTCTTCCATCCATAGGGAAGGCCCGTGCCCTAGCAGTGGAAAAATAAAATTAAAGAGCTAGTGACGATGATGATGACGAATATTAGTAGAAACAACGTCCAATTAGACACTGTTAAGGTAATACCTGTGTCAAGTTAGCGAAGTTGGTGCGCCCTAATTCGTGTGTATCCAAACGCTCAGAACAATTTCGGCTCCGCCGTTATCCTACGCGAAAATTAATTAACCAACTCGGACACTTCATTAATAAGCTCCATGAATGGTGTCCTAGCCGGGCTTAGTGTTTGTAATTAGGTACAAGACAACAGGTTTTACGAAACATTTCAAACAATTTAGGACTTGACCTCCAAGATTTACGGTCAAAAGTCAATCAGCATTATTTGACAGCTGATGCTTACTTGATCCGTTGCTGATTGTTTAATAATAAGACTGACATCTAAAGTATATCTCCTGACCGCTTTGCTTTTTTAACAAATAAGAACAAATAAATACACATAATAATTACAATTATAAATATTGAAAATATACGACATAAACAGCCATGATTCAAAAACAAATATCTGTTGTTCCTCACAAAATTCACCCCTACCAGGATTCGAACCAGCGATCTGACCACTCGAATAAACCGGCCATCAAACATAATTGAACATTCGGCTAAGCAAAAAAATATTGTAGTTAGTTTACAACATAAACCTTCCTAATGCTTATACCCAGGTACACCTAGATACACACAATATTGACGTCAATATCCTGTGCATCAGAAATCTGGAATTCTACCGAAAATAACAACACTTTTACCGAACACACAACAAATAAAATTGTTAAGAGATACAATAGAGATTTCGCAAGCTATAACCCCGCACGCACGGGTATCAAGTGCAAAGTAAATTAAAAACAAACTTTATTTATTAATACAGGGACCCATCCGTTGACAATACAAGGGCGACACACTCGCCGAACGCCCACGGTTGGTCCGCCCCCTTTCCATCGCCCCCTTTAACCTCCGAGCATCTTCAGAATTCATCAATTAAAACTTCCACGCTTTCAACGGAATAACTTGAATTTGTCTCGGCAACGTTTCTCTCCTGTGAAACTTTTATCCCACCTGGATTTAATATTTTGGCATCCATCTTGGAGAAATTGAAACGTACAAAAACCTGTAGACTGATTTTGTTTCCACGTACCGTTCCGCCATCAGTCTATCTTGGTCCTAGACGGCGTTGAAGCTTAGTCGTTTGTTACGCTCAAATCTGGACGCGGATGGAATCTTTTTTTCTCTCTTGAAAACACAATTCTTGACATCAGTTAATGCCAAAAATGCTCGATTTAGATATTATGCGGTAAAAGAGGAATGCTGTTATGTCAATTACTCGTCGTTGTTTTTACATTTAGTCGCCTTGTACGATACCGGCGGGAAAGATGGGGACGGTGACAATTGCATTCTGCTCAGCTCCACCGTCACCGCACGGCACTGACTTTTTCCCCAAGGGCAAAAAAAAACATTATAAAAAACGACGCGAGCTTCATGGGAACTTTATCCTCTTTATAAACGTTTCCCTGATTCCACCATCGACCACCATTAATCTTATCCAACAAGCTGCGTCACTTTCAAGTGTTTTTACTTCGCCGTCCATTATTAGAATACAATTCCTTCTAATCCTCGTTTCGGTCTGCCGTTGAAAAAATACGAACTTTAGCGGACATTTCTTTTCTATGGGCCTCTACTGTTTTAGTACAAGGTGATTGATTGATAATATAATTTGTAGATAAAGCCTAATAGATCAGTATCATCTTATCAACGTAACTTCAGAAACACGAGGGAACTCTAATAATATAATTTTGGTCACACATCTAATGAGAGCCTTATCAAACATTGCTTAGTTTGCACAATCGCAGACCGAGCGTAGCGCGCTCGGGCTGCAATCGATCTCTTTGAAATAATTTATGTAAGTTCATTATCATCACATCATCACCAGCGTATCTTCTACTCTTTATTATTATATAGTCATTTCTAAGTTATGTTTTCGCTGCCAGGCCAGAATTTTTGCGGCGGACAATTTTTGGGATGGAGGAATATAGGGAATTAGGCCATAACCCACCACGCTTCGCAGGTTCGGTGCGGATTGGTGGGTCAGTGCGGATGTATGCATGTAAATACAAGACACGCAGACACTATTCAGCAAATAGCAGATCTAGGGAAACCCGAATCCAAAACTGGGCCCGTAGCCAAGTGGCAATCGTTTTATAACGATAACGTGTCGAAGTTCGTCACGATCGGCCATATTACTTTGGTATCTACAGCGTCTTAGCTTGCGCTACCAACATAACTAGGAACTTACGAAGACGATTTTGGTCACGTGATTTCACGACGACTAACGTCAAATCCCATACACTTTATCGAATTTCGTTATCTTTGTCGGTATGTTGCTTTGTCTAGGCATGTATGTAAAATTGTCGATAGTGTAAACACAAGTACCTACGATTTCCCGAATACTAGAACGTCATAGGTATCTTGAACATGAAATTGCCGACTAAGTCAGCGATGCCGCTCAATATTTAGGTCAGACCCGTGATCCTCGGCACGGAGAACACATAATACCTACATATCTACTGTACCTACGTAGCCCGTAGAGAGCATTGCAATTTTAAAAATGAAATGAAAGTATAAAAAGCGTGGAAACGTTCATTTGCGCCCCACATGCGAGTGGTTGGTTGGCGCGTTTTAAAAAATCCTGGGATTATTGGATGTTGCAAATTGCATTAATGTTCACATAATATGTTTGTGTTTACTTTGTTACGTCTGCCGTGTGGTGACGGCAGAGTAGAATACAATTGTCACCACCCAAAATCTCTCCTGTGGGTGTCGTACAAGGCGACTAAGGATAAATCAGCGATGAGGAATCGCGAATCGGAAACGCGGATGCTAGTTTACCTCTGCCTACCCCTTAGGGGATATAGGCGTGATTTATGTATGTTATCTATGTATGTTGTTTCGTCTGAATAGAATACTAACGAAACCTACTATGGGTGACATGAAGCTCGATTCCATCTTCGGCTTTTATAGTCACTCACCATCAGGTGAGATGAAGGCCAAGAGCTTCCATACATACATACATACATTAATCACGCCTATATCCCCAAAGGGGTAGGCAGAGGTGAATTATCACTCACGTTTCGCCAATTATGTTAGGTCCCATGTAATAGGTGGCGAGCCTATTGCTATGTATCGGGCACTTAAATCGCAGTATATCGCTAGGTGGTATTCTTATACTTCTGGACTACTGCTGGTCATTACTTATCAGCTGCGACATTATAGCTTTGTTGACTCTTAGTCGCCTTTACGACACCCACGGGACAGATGGGGGTAGTGACAATTGTATTCTGCTCTGCCGTTATTCGTGAACAACGCCTAAACCTAAGAAATAAAATTCAAAAGGCTTTCGCCGCGCAAAAGCGTCGGTCTAAGTAACCGGTATATTCTTTCAGGCCGTGCGGTGACAGCAGAGCAGAATACAAATTTATTTTTATTTTTATTTATTTGGCACAGTGACAATATACAAATTAACAGGTGATCATAGATTCTATGTATAATAACAAATTGAATTTGTACATCGATTATAACCGCGCACAACTTTAAATTAAACTCATTGACAACTGTTAGAAAGATCTATTTATTTTACGGTTTTGTTAATAAAGCACTTACCGCACTTTTAAATTAAATTGGGCAAGGCTGCAGTGGAATATGTCTAAATCTTTATTAAATTCATTAAATAATGTGTGGTATTGAGCTATGGAGTGTGACATTATTAGTGGTGAGGGGAATTTAAAATAAATGTTGTCTACGGTTAGATTTAGTTGGCGTCTTGAGTGAAACATGGCTTAAAATATTTGTATCCTGTTAAGAATTCATAATTTTATATAGAAATGTCACCACCCCCATCTCTCCCGTAGGTGCACAAGGCGACTAAGGGTAAAGACAGCTATGAGTAATGGGCAGTAACATTCTTCTTATACCACCTAGCAATGAACTGCGACTTTTGTGCCCGATAAATAGAAATAGGCTCGCCACCTATTACATGGGTCCTAACATAATTGGCGAAACGTGGGTGCTAATTCGCCACTGCCTACCCTTCGGGGATATTCTTCTTCTCCCTGCCCTGTTCTCAGTCTAGCTGGGGTCGGCGCAGTATGTTTTCTCTTCCATTCATATCGGTCAAACGTCATCAAGCCATCCACTCCCATTTGATTCATATCATCCATCACACCATAAAGTTGCTAGTGATGAATGAATGTATAGAAAAGAGACGGACATGTGCGTGATTTAGTTAGGTATCTATACATTCTCTACGTCAAAAGCGTCGGTATAAGTGGCCGGTATATTCTCTCAGCGAATCAGAACTCAAGAGCACGCCGACCCGCGGACACAAAGTCGCATCGCTCGGCCCGGTCAAAAGGCGGAAGTGCTTACTCTGCCGCCGTTGATTTATCGGAGTCGCCTCCTCAGTTGTAAAGGTGCGCTCACACGGGCCACTGAAAACTGAAATTGCTCAATACAGAGATCGGAGAGTAATCAGATTAAAATGTACTTAGAGTTTTTTTATGCTAGACAGGGAAGCTCTTGCCCTTCATCTCACCTGATGGAAAGTGCCGATAAGGGCCGAAGATGGAATCGAGCTTCACCTGGAACCCTCAACCACAGAGGGGCTGGCTATCTCATCACAACTGTCGGAACACAATAATGCTGCTAACATTTTAATGACAACGATGACGACAATATTAAAACATAATTCTGAGTACCTAATTTATATGTAGTCGAATAAGTATCCATGAGATTCATTGAAATTATCATAATAATATACCATTAACTTAAAATACTTTCTGAAAATTTGCCCAATCCCATATTGCCAAAATTCATTGTGATTGCTCCAGATTGCTGCAAATTGCTCCATTACAGTTGCCAAGCAATTATTGCCAGAAAAATTGCCCGTGTAAGAGCACCTTGAGGAGGGCTCGATGGAAATTTCTCCCCTTTATTGTAATGAAAAAGTGAAGACAAGGACGCCAAAGTATAAAAATGTGCACGTAAGAGTTTCCAAATGAATTATGTTTTCCGGGTAGCGTTTGTAAATTTTTCGCGAATCTGACAATTTGCCGACGAATTGCCATCCTGCGGAGTTAATGACCTTAATAGCGGTATGATTAGATTTGATTAAATAGATTTATTGTGTAGGTATAATGAAAAGTTTACCTTTCACTCTTAGAGTGACCTTTCTAATACACACATACATAAATCACGCCTATATCCCCGAAGGGGTAGGCAGAGGTGAACTAGCACCCACGTTTCGCCAGTTATGTTAGGTCCCATATAATAGGTGGCGAGACTATTGCCATTTATCGGGCACAAAAGTCGCAGTAGGTACATAGCTAGATGGCATAAGAGGAACGCTGCTGCCCATTCCTCATCACTGATTTATCCCTAGTCGCCTTGTACGACACCCACGGGAGAGATTTGGGGTGGTGACAATTGTATTCTACTCTGCCGTCACCACACGGCTTTCTTTTACATATCTTACCTTCTAATACTTATTGAAAATTCGTTAGTTTTCATCCAAATTTTAGGGTCTTCAAATTACTTAATTGTTAATTGTTGATATTGTGTTCGTGGGTGTTGATATCGTGTACACAATTTTTTTATATTTTAATTTATTTCGTTACAATTTATAAACGTATTCCTGACTGTGACTTGGTCGAATGCTCAGATTGCTGGGTATTGGCCCAGAGGTCACGGGTTCAAATCCTGGTAGGGGCAAACTTTGTGATGACCACAAATGTTTGTTTTCGAGTCATGGTTGTGTATATGTTTATGTAGTATATTTTCAACATTTATATACATAATTATATTAAAAATATGTCCGTTATCTAGTATCCATAACACAAGTGCTTAGGCTACTTACTTAGGGCTAGATGATAGGTGTGAGTGTAAAAATATTTATTATTATTATTATTCCTCCTGTGCTAGATAGATTTCTATGAATAACGATAGCAAGATGCGAATGTTTTTCTTGCTTCCAGGTCTCTACAATGGTGTCTCACATTTTTTTATAAATATCTCTAACTGCCGCACTCAGAGACGTCAATTAACTTTAATGAGTATTTATTGTCAAACATTTTCATTCAAATCTTGACCATAGACCCGGCAAGAATAGCGGCTAGTTTTGAATTGTCATTTTTTGACGTTAAGTACTCATTAACGTTATTTGACGTCTCTGAGTGCGGCAGTAAAAGTCTGAAATTACCGAACCGTAAAACACAATAAGACCTCTCACCTAAGGGTTAGTAGGATATAGAAATATACAATTTGCCTCAATCTAGGTGACATGAAATTCAATAAAGCGAACAAAGACTCCATTAGGGACTTATCCTTCGGAGCTGATTGATTTATCGGCATCGCTTCTGTATTACGACTCGCTGTAGTGAGTGTTGCGATCGTACCTATACGATGAACAATAAAATGTTCTAATATGTAATTCAATAAATAAAAAAATCGAAAATAATGTTTATAATATTGACAACTAAGTTAAAGGTAGAATACTACGCCTACGTCCTCTGAGACGGGAAGTACTGGCCAATAACGCTGGCTACCTTACCTCGCTGGGTGGATAGGTGAGATGAAGGGCAAGAGGCACCTTGTCTAGCATTATAAAAAACCTACATACATAATCGCATAATAAGTTAACTAGGACTCCTAACCAAGAGTCCAAACAACATTATGACCGGACCAGTGAAGGTTCAAAAAAGTCTTTTGTGCACGAAATATTGACGTGATTTTACAAGTCACCTTATAGATTCACTTCTTGCCCGCGCTTATGTAAGCACCAATAAATCCGCGCTGTCGTTCTATAAATCAGGGGACGCCCAGCAGTATAGTGGGGGTTTTTACGATCCAAGCAAGACCGTAAATGCTTGCCTACATCAAATTTGTTCAGGTTTACAGCTATGTGAAAACAAGATAAGTTGATTAGATAGATGCGCGTAGATTAATTAATGGGCAGTCGTGTGCGCGCATCACACTATTGTACTACAAGTCTGTCGCAATCCAGCTGCTTTCTGATCTTAACTTGTGTGAAATAGAGTTCACAATGTATTGGGATAATTTGACAAGTTGTTGTTTATCAATTGGTATATATATGTTTGTCTTTTTTCTAAGTAAATTTCTACAATACCATTAATTAATTAATCTCAAAAGATATCGCTTATCTCACCCGCGGGTTTCGTACAAAATGAAGTCATGCGCAGTATGGCGCAATATGTTTCGGTTTATGTGATTGGCGAGTTGTGGGATTGTATCTGTATAATGTAAAATATACACCAGCCCGGTTAGCATGATCACCGAAACACGATATGATATAGCCATTTATCGCGGTGACCAGTCAAAAACATTGGATTTTAACACTTGAATAAGCCTGAATTGGATAATTGAATAAGCCTCGTAAGGCTATATCATAAAGATATAGCCCATTTATCGCTTTGAACTGTCGAAAATCCAAAGATTTTTGTAAGTTCAACGCGATCAATGGCTATATCATATCGTGTTTGGTTGGTCATGCTAGCCGGGCAGATACAATCTTCTGTAGGTACCTGAAATGTCATGACTCGCTGACAATGATGGGTTTCTCTACAGCCTACTTGCAGGCCGGATCTATCATTGTAGACTGATGCATGCTGCGCACTCCCCATCTTCCCTTGGCCCCACAGGTTTTCGATGATACCAGATATGAATATACGAAGTTTATGGCGAAGAATGGACAGCGTTCCTAGCAATACCTATAGCGATAATTAAGCGTAATCCTATGTAATAGCGGTATAGTTAGCGAAATGTGTGTGTTAATACACCTAGCTCCAAGCTCGCGGGCATGCCTGCAGAGATGACCGCCGGACCTCGCTTCTTTTAGGTGTGTGCGATGCTTGCCTAGTGTAGGACCGTCACAGTCAGTCTGGCCTATACAAACGGGGTCCGCACGGGCATGTCTGTCGGGCATAGCCGTGTAGTGAATTCCCCGCTCTAAAAAATGTAATGGGCTATGAACCATATACCATAGGCAAGGCCTGTGCCCTAGCAGTGGGGACATTCAACGACTAGTGGTGATGATGAAATCGTGTGGAACAAAAACAAAAATGAATAAATAAATTTTCTGATCTATTTGACCATCGCCAGTTAAACCTTTAAGGATTTTATTTTTTGCTCACAACGTATTTTCGCTGTGACATTTCAATCGCACTCTGTACAATTCTAGCCGCACACCTACAGCTAAAACTGGTTTAAGCGTATGAAACATGCGAATGTCCATTGTTTTAGCTGCCAATTTCAAGTCCGCATTGGACGGGTTAGTGTCCGAGCAAAATAAAGACAACTAGCTAGTTGACTTGACTGGTAGCAACCTTGAATGAATCATGGATGATAGAACTTTAATACACATGTTATTAATAATACCTGTGCGTTAAAGTATTGTCGTAAAGATTGTAACTACGGAGAGATTAATATTGCCTTTCTAATTGGATTTGATGATGATACAGGCGTGATTTATGTAGCTACCTCTATAATCTCGACAACGTCAGAAGGCAGTGGATCCAGAAGCCACTTTTAAGACACTTTTCCACCAATAAAAGCGTACGGTGAACATTTCTGCACTTACACAATATACAGGCACAATCACCGCGAAAGGAGCTCTCTGCGAGCTAATGAAACGTTATAGCTGCAATAAGCTGTTACTGCAGTTTTGTACATTTCCACCAATTCTGCGGCTCTTAGCGGCCTCACGGACCCCAATTTATAAATATGGCCGCCTAAAGTCGCTAGGGCAAACCCGTAACGGCCAACACCATAACTTGAAGCAACCACCCTCATAGATTATCATTTAGGCGTCCACGTGGCTTAATGTACCAAATTTCAATTAAAAAGCTATCGGTACAGCGTTAGCTGTCCATTACCGTTGATATTTAATGGCGTCCATTTATCCATTTACCCATTATTGTGGACCAATTTCTTTTAGAATATTTTTTTTTTATAGTATTGCCTCAAAAAACACAGAGAGATACAGTGTATGCAACGAGTCATTAAAGCAATCGAGTCATTAGGTATATCAATGATTTATTTGGTCGAAACAACGTGCAACCCGAAGATGAAATAATTATAATCAAAGGGCAACGCAGATAACACCAGTCATATTGTATTGTCGAATGCTGATTCGAATACTGATGCTAAGAAGATGGACGCGAATGCATTTAGCTGAAATGAGAATGTTAAGACGGATAGGTAGAGTAACAAGAAAAGACAAGATAGGATATCGCTAAAATAGCTTTGAAATCTATTTTAATGCGGATTTTTTTATGCTAAAATGATTCAAATACGGTTCAATTTTAATAAAAGAAAACATTTAACCAATTCTAGATAAAAATTACTAAGATCCGTCTGTCGAGGAAAGACAAAATACAAACTAAATCTAAAGGATACTATAGAAATAGAACTGGTATCTACAGTAAGCTTTCAACAAGAGTACCTGCAAAACCTAAATAGGATACTACAGAGACAGAACTATTAGCAGATATATTGCTACAGTAAGCTTTTAACATGAGAGACCTACAAAAAACCTAACAGCTAGTCGCAAGCACAGCAGTCCTCATTGACATACAAGCGAAACATCTGGGCCCCTTACAATATATTTATTGCTTTATATTTTCAGAAAATAATATCAAAAGCGCTTCATACAGGATACTTCTGGCTCCGCTTCCTCGCGAAATGGTCTCGTTTCCTCTCATCGTACGTAATTATTAAAATAATAAAACAAAAGACCGTTCCCGAGCTCGGCGAAGCCGTGAGAGCCAACGACGATACTAGTTCACAAGAATACATTTCACCTCTCCATATTTCAACTCAATTCAATGCACCAAAACGAGATGGTAAATTACTGATTATCGACTGAGAGTGGTAATATTTTGCTGATCGTTTATCTATTGTTGCGCTTCGATGAAACTTATTTAGTTATAATTTGCTTGGGTAAAGCGGGGAATTCGCTACACGGACATGCCCGCGGGCATGCCCGGCGACCTCGCTTCTATTAGGTCTGTGCGATGTTTGCCTACCGTCACAGTCAGTTTGGCCTATCTATACAAACGAGGTCCGCGCGGGCATGTCTGGCGGGCATGTCCGTGTAGTGAATTCCCCGCTTAACACTTACTTGCCGTCAATATGTTCGACGATTCGTCATCATCATCATCACCACCAGCATTTTAATGTACTGCTGGGGCACTGGCCTTCCCTATGGATGAAAGAAAATACCTATTTGAAGCACAAGGCAGTACTTCAAGTATAAGACCATTTTGGCCTTTATAATGCTAGATATAAGATGGACAAACAAACTAGTATGGTATCAGCATTAAAATTCTCAACACAGCCCAACAGGTTAAATAACCATACAGCTTCAATTTTAAGAGAGCCCAAATCGTGATAAGCGAACCACAGGCACAAAAGCGCCATAAGAGCGAAAATACTAGCGGCGGGCGGCGGAACATAAATCATCGCAGAACATATCCCACACTTGTCCACAAACACAATTTTGGATATATTTCATTGTTGGCTTAGCGATTACGTAAGTTACGGGAAAAGGGAACAAGGAGCGACGTAACGTAGCAGTGTCCTTTTGTCAAATATTTGAGCCACTAAATAAGCTGGCGGGACTAAGGACGCATTTTGCGATTCAGTGTGGTCACACAATATTTTCGTTGAATCGCATCTTAGGAAGGGATGAGGAGCTCGCTAGCGCAGTGGCATAGCGAGCTTGGCCTGCGATTGCGTAAACTAAGCAACCACCAATGACCGGCCTTAGCGAACGCTAAGGCCGGTCATTGGATGGGTGACCAACAATGTATTAACTCGAGCTCCTTCGTGCTTCGGAAGGCACGTTAAGCCGTTGGTCCCCGCTGCATCTGCAGTCGTTAATAACCACCAACCCGGATTGGGCCAGCGTGGTGGGTTATGGCCCAATCTCCTTATATTCTTTTATCCATAGGGCAGAGCTGGTGATAATGGTGATGGTGAAATAAGTTAGCGGGACTAAGGACGCATTTTGCGTTTCAGTGTGTGGCCACATAGTAATACTTTTTCATTGAATCGCATCTTAGGAATAGATTTGAGAAATAATCAATTGCTACTGTCTTGGATGACTACAAAACTACATAATGTGATGCACAAATAAACAAATTCCAGAAAACAATAATTATCAAGTAACAGCACTAACAATTTCTGCACTAGCAACAAAACACCAACCACATAGAGTCAAAAATGGATTCTTCTTCAACTTTTGCCAGCCAACTGCTCTGTAATAACATTAAGAGAAACTTAATAATAAAAATGGAAACGCGAAACATCTCCGGCATCGTTTGTTCATTGTTTATACTGCATGGGCTCTGGCCGGGCAACTTTTATAGCAACAACAGGACTTGAATAATGCAGCAGAGTTCTGATACAAACAAATTAAAAAGTCAAAAGTAAATACTCCGCAAGACAAGCAATATCCCGACCGCAATGGGGGTCGGACAAAATAAATTGTCAGAAAGTATTTTAATTAAATTAATATTCTCGTGGATACATTGAGTTATAATAGTAGTTCAAGGCATGGATAACACTTATTCCACTAAAAAAAATAAAAATATTTAATGCCTTTTAAATATGTACAAATCATGCTTTAATATTTTTTGGTTAAAATGCCGCCAAAACGCCACGTTGTGAATCTGACAGAGCACGACGTCATCCGTAGTCATAACCCCCGAATACAGAAACGCTACTCAAATTTAGTTGACTGCTTAAAAAGTTAAGTGGACACTACCTGTCAGAATTTGTATGGAAAAACGTCAATTTTGACAATACTAAAATGTTAAGCGGGACTCAAACTTTGAATAGCGTTTCTATATTCGGGGGTTAAGTGTCATAACCACTGAGAAAACTCAGTAGTAGTATACCCGTTTCATTCAAGGATTTGTGGGCAAATGATGTCACGCACTGTGATTAGTGTTTCAGTTCAGATTAAAAATATTGTTAATAATAAATTTTTATTTCTTCTTTAAAAACATTTAAATGAATTATATTGAATTATTATTCCATATAGAATACAATACCATATAGAATACAATGTAGAATACAATTGTCACCACCCCAAATCTCTCCCGTGCATGGGCGTGTCGTACAAGGCGACTAAGGATAAATCAATTATGAGGAATGAGCAGCAGCGTCCCTTTTTTACCACCTAGCAATAGCAATGTACTGCGACTTTTGTGCCCGATAAATGGCAATAGGCTCGCTACCTATTACATAGGACGCTACCAAAAAATTGGCGAAACGTGGGTGCTAGTTCACCTCTGCCTACCCCTTCGGGGATATAGGCGTGATTTATGTATGTATGTATGTACTATAGGTTTCAATCTAATTACCGTCCGATCCCTTATTCTGGGCGATATAGCGTAACTATATCACTGGAAGCTAAAAGGCGACCGCTAATTAAAGAAGACAAAACCCCCCCGTGTTATATTTCTCTTCCGTAAGTACATTAACTAACAGACACACGTGCTCCGATGTTGTATCCCTAATGGCGGTAATGTGAGAAATGTTTCTCTTTCAATATACGTTGACCGTTGACGGCTGGTTTATCCAAATAGTCAGTTGGATATCGGCATAATGGTCCGTGGGTTCGAATCTTAGTACGAGGAAAATATGTGTGATTAACAACCATGAATCCTGATCTCCTGATTCTGAATCTTGATCCTGAATCCTCTCGAGTCGAGTTCTGGTTGTTTGAAAATTGTGTATAACTGAACGAAAATGTCCTAGAGTAGTGAGTAAGTGTTGTCGGTGGACTGATCGATCAACTTGAGTGAGGCCTAAGCCCGACCATGGCTCGGCTCAATCGGTTATGTCTATTGGTCCATCGTCTAGTTTACATTAATGCTAGCGCTTAACTTCGGCTAGATAGGCAACAAATAGTGTGAATCAGAATATATAATTGAGCTTACAGTGAATAAGAATTTTAGTAACCATTGTATTTTATTCTATTCTGATGATTTAAGAATCAAGAAGAAGGAGGAGGAGAAGAAAGCACATGAAATGCTAAACATTTTCATCACACACACATTTACTTACCATCTTACAAAAAGCGAACACCTGAGTAATTTCCAAGTCGGGCACATGATCAATCAGCAAGTAAACTATCTATAGAGGGAGACAATTATGATTGAGCACACCGAGAATCTTCACCAACGCATTTGAATCACAAAAACAAAATGATTTATAACACATTTCGTGTTGAAAAGGAAACGAGAACAAAACCAAAGCTCACAATGCCTCTGAAAAAGTCTCGGCCAATGTTGAATGAATATTATCAATACACGGGAACTCGGAACAATGGGAAATCTCCGCCGTGTTAACTTTTCGTAATAACCGCCGAGTTTGATGGAACTTCTTTTCTTATCGAATCAAACTAGCGCCCGGGGAGAGCGAACTTTCTCACATAGTTCATATTACTTAGTCGTGTAATTACATTTGATTTAATAAGTCGTTTGGCTGTGAATTCTGGGAGTTTCTTATATTTTGCTATCTGCAAAATGGTTCTACTAACAAAACGTTTTCTAGTTCTATAACATTTTTTTTAACACACAAATATTCGTTAAACCAACCAATAATATACGCTCACTTAATACAAGAGGGACGAATAACTAAAAAAATAATTAACAACATTTTACAACTAAAAGACTGATCGTTGCAGAAATGCAATGTTTGAATTGTATCTCCAATGTATTTAAGAAACGATATTATGTAGACAAAACCACACGGATATTCTGAGCAGAAAGGGAAACTCAACGTACTCGTAATTGACACATTTAAATACCGACGACTAAAAGAAACAGAACTAAGTATGCAAATTGCTAAATGTGCAAAGTTACATCGGCAGCGTTGCACCGCTTAAATAGTTCTTTAGAATCTAGCGACCGCATTTTTGGAATAGAACTTCTAGACACAGCCTGGGATGTGAAATCTGGTGTGTTACAAGAAATAATGACTGCCGTCTCATTAGCATGGTTACAGGACAGGTCTTTCAATTCCGGAGTTTTGTATGCAAGTGGATACTTGAAACGCATGCAGGCACATTTTATTTATTTGCATTACTTGATTCCAATCACTATCTCCGTTCATGTATCTTCAAAAGGTCCTTTACGTCACTTACTTATTACGTATTTATTTATAGTTGTTATTATTCTTTCTAACCTGTTCCCAGTTTATCTGGGTTCGGCGCTGTGTGTTTCCTCTTCCAATAATAATGATCAGTGTTAAATATAGAACAGCAGTTTGTAGCCTTATTTGCTGACAACATTTAAGAAAAAGTGGCAACTTTTTTGCTCTTTTTCATCTCGTTCTTAAAATTTGTCTGCTCGCTTTTAATGAATATCATCCATCACACCGAAAAGGTGGAAGTGATGAATCAATGTACAGAAAAGAGACAACAAGTACCACGTCGAGAAACCGATAAAAGGAAGAGTGATTGGGATGATTGGGATGACAACAATCCAATCCATATTGCTCAAGGCCTAGGTTTTACAGTCGGCCGCCTTCCTGACACCAACCCATTATCTATAGTTGGTATTACTTGATTGAAATCATTCTCACTGCTCATCGCCCTTAAGCAAATAAACGATTCGAGTATTATAACGACACAGTCACTTGACAAATATTTAAAGAGAGTCTCACCGCAGAAAATTAAACCCGAAACAAAATGGAAATAAAAGCGGGCGCACAAAATCTCCACAAATCTCTTACACAAAGCCGAACCACGTCTAATACTCCAGAGTACACACACTAACCTAAGATGTTCCCTTCCAAATATTGAATTCAATGGTTGTTTACTGAGCCACAATGCCTTCGGATTCCCTCCAGCCACCGTCTCGGAGTTAATCTTTTCCACACAGTCACCTTTTACGTAGGTACTTAATGGACGGCGACTTGGCTATTCAATTGAATATATACCAACCTACCAACTATTTTGATTTAATGTCTCCGAGATTATTCCTTGGTCTGAGGGGGCTTAAGTGGTTTTACCTGAACGTTGAATTCAAAGCGGCTGCGATTATTCGGTGTACTGGCTCTGTTATCCTTCTAATTAAACTGAAGGTATATTGTTATATTAATCTATTGAAAATAATCCACAACTATTTTTAACAGTTTTGCAAAACATACAGATAATAAAATCTTACAGATTATAACGTCTTTTACTTAAGCATAAGTCTATTGGTTAAATTTTTATGATTTTACTCAAGGTAACATTTGGTCAGAAGAAAAACAACAAAACCAATTAACCGATGCACGCGGTCCAGAATCACGGAAAGCCGTTCAGAGCACAGTAGCTATCGAAACCCTTGATCGGTATCGCGTTGTTTGCGACAACTCCCCTCGGAGACAAAACGCTTCATCCATTGCCAGCTGGCGCTTGCATACTAGCCGGGGCGCCGGTTAAACGCTGCGGTGGATGTTAATCTCTTCCATTCGATCGCTCCGTTCGTGCTTAATGGTGCGCGAGTTCGCACCGAGTTCGCGATTACGACGCCCGCTCACGTCCGCCGTCGAAGTTACGTCTTTACTTTGAAGCTCTCTTTTGATTGGAGGAGTCTGTTACCTTTTTCTCTCGTGGAGCATCTTTTAATGATTTCGTATTACTCGCCCCGGTGGCCCTTCGTTCCCCCCCCACCGTGCTGTTACTTTTAAAGATGAAACTTCAATGGGCCTTGATTATTTGAGGGGTTGGGACCTATTATCCTCCATCTGCTTGCTCGTTATTTTTATATATGTATATTACATAGATGCGGATATAATACATTTTTTAATTATGTGTAGGTATGTGATTGTAGAAATGTTAATGGATTTAAGTACCTACGGTCTATAATAATAGGCACCAAACAGCAGCGCGTATCATATCCAGTAGGTACAGATTTGATGATGTTCCAAAAAATTTAAAATGAATTTGATGAAATTGATTGGCGTGATTCCATTTCACAATAACACCTCCAAAGCTTACAACCCGCAGTAGAAACAAAAAAACAGCGACGACATAATAAATACGCAAACAAAGGAAAACAATCCAGTTATAAAAGCGCTTTAGGACTCCAACTTTCAAGACTGCGCTCTATCTAAAAAGCATTAAGTATCAAAACAGAACAAACTAGGGTCGGTCGACATAAGAAATAACTGGTAACTGGTGAGGATATTGCATTTTTCGAGCAAAAGTACGGTGGTGTGTACAGACTGGTGACCGCGAGTCGTGGCGGGTGACAAATTAAATGAATTTACAGGCCGCAGCGCACTTACACTCTGTTTGCAGAAGGGGCAACGGTATGTGGAGTGAGCACAATTTTGTTTTGGCGTTAATTCAAGTTGTTAGCGAAGCTGCCGAGAGATATTTATAATTGATCGAATACTGGTGCAGTCTAGTGAGCCAGTTGTTTAGCTGACGACCCTGTCATGGCAAATGTCTTTGTGATCACACGAATATTTAAATACATACAATATCCCCGAAGGGGCAGGCAGAGGCGCATCAAACATCCACGGTTCGTCCATTATGTTACGTCCTATGTAATACGAGGTTTATTCAGAGTTTAATGCTATCTATCGGGCACGTAAAATGCTAGGTGGTTTTAATAGAACACTGCTGTCTATTGCTCTTAATCCTTAGTCTTATATATTGGTTCATACTATGTATTTGTGTAAGTTTTATAGAGCTATTCATAAATTAATCATCCATGCTGGTTGTAAGGGATGGGACTGTGAATTGGAGGAATCTAGGAAAAAAGAGAGAAAGGAAAATGCGGTGGTTCAGTGTGACCATATAATATATGGGGTCAAGTGACGTGTGTCAAGGTAGACAGCTAGTAATAAAAAAGTATAAAACATAAATATTAGAAAAGGTGTGCTATCCTGCACACTGGTCTTGGAGCGAAAAAATAATGTGAATGCCAGAAAGACAATTAAACCAGATGGCATACCAATAAGCACCTCGAATCACCAGAATGGTAGAGGACACACAATCAACAAGGGCAATAACATGGTCATTAGTAGGTATCCAAAAACAAACCATTGAGAATATTATTCAGTTCCCGATATCGCAGAGACCGTGCCAGCCACTGATACCACGTCGATAAAATTAATATAATTTCATAAGAAAAATGTCTCGAAAGCCATTCCCCGGGTACACCTCCATCTTAGAATTTCCACACAATGGCCGCCACTGGAGATAAATATACAATTCCAACAGAAACGCAAATTTGCCGGGTGCCAAGGCATATTTCAGTCGGGCGACATTTTGCGGATGTTGCTCGCAACATGCTCACAACAACTCCTTTGAAACGGCGACCACACAGTACCACACGTTCGATTTGGAGAAGCGGGGCGTATTCATTTCAAATGCAATATGGGACTCCTTCGGTGCAAACTGCTTGGTACCTACCTACGAAATTGTTGCCAAAATGCGAATTTGTCAGTTGTAAGTAAATATTTGAAGAGGAAAAAAGTGGCGCCGTGTGGTGACGGCAGAGTAGAATACAATTCCTTGGACACAATATTGCCTTGACTATCTTCACTACCTTCCCTTGGGCACACGGGTTTTCGATGACTAGTGTCTTTACGATTCTCAAGTGTAGGTACTTTGTCTTTGAAATTGTTACCACCTACCCCCCATGTCTATAAGTACAATAACTAAGGGTAAAAGCCATAAAGTTATTAGCTTACCTAGGGCGGTAAAAAGAAAGTCTCGGATCCCATTTAAGCGCCCTCGCCTTCAGCTCAGCTCAAATACTTACGATCTGAGAAATTCATTGTTTCACCGTCCTTGGTAGGTAGGTAATTTACTACCTTGGCATATAGGTAATCTACTATTGTGGAAAAAATTATACATCGCTGACGACTCCGAAAATCGGATTCTTAGACATTATTAAAAGGAAGCAGCTCGTAGCCCTTGAGAGATTCGATTCATTAAACCAAATTGCCCGAATGATCCAAATTCAAATTGGCCCGAGGGTCCAGACAGGTTTCAAAGGGAAAACGGACGACCCACCTCAAAATTCGAATAAGATAAGTCAATCGGCGTTCTTAATGTATAGGGCTGTCAATTTAAAGCCGCGTCTGACGTGTCGCGTAGGTACATTATTACCTATAGGTTCAGATTTGCATTTGACGAGAAAATATTCTCGGCGCCGTACCTTATTTGACCTTTGGCGTTTCCCGTGGGATGATTAGGGCTGTTTTGGGATTGTAAACTTACTACATACCTACACAATTAGGGTCAATATAGTAGCGCAGAATCGAAGCGTCAATCTGAAACTTAATTTAGGAAATTCACCCTTATGAACTATTCGATTTTAATTTCAACATTATACATATAAATGTTATAAAAATTTGTTAAATTCTATTCTAACCACCAAAATCTTTGTACTAATTTTTCTAAAATTTATATAATGTTGAAATTAAAATCGAATAGTTTATAAAGCAAACCCAAGCTTAACCGAACGCACGGTGTTCGTAAAAATATCTGCTTTGGAATGTTTGAAATTTATTTCTACATTGCGAGGATAAACGGTGGCTTACAACGTGGATTGTAAAGGTTATAATAATTTTGGCAAGTTAATTAATGTCTTGGTTGGCCGAGCGGTCAGGCACCTGCCCGGATAGCACGCGGACGCGGGTTCGATTCTCGCATCAAGGCCATAATTTTTCAAAATTCTTTTTCTAACCACCAAAATCTTTTCACCCTTATGTCCATAACGTAATGTACATAATCCGCGCGAGCACCAACTCGCGTTGGTCGTGGCATAACGCACGAATTCCGTCGAAAACCCACCTATTGGCCCGTCTTCTTTTTTTTATTAGAAGGTATGTATGTGTCGCAGCGAACTAGCTTAGTAGCAATCAACAGCCTATCCTCTTTACTAAACAGCGCCCTTCAACTAGCGATTACATCTAGCGTCCTGAATGATATGCAGCAGCCAGCCAGGCAAAAATCTTACTATTTACCGACATGGTAAGTTGGTTAGGGTAGGTTAGTATATGAACCAACTTTCGATCATCGTTGCAAATGATCGAAGGAACCAACGAACAGCACGAGCCGAGCGAGCGAAGCGATCGTGTCGCTGCTGCGGACGGCGAGTGCCAGTAAGTTGTACATACATACATAAATCACGCCTCACCCCGAAGTGGTAGGCAGAGGTGAACTAGCATCCACGTTTCGCCAATTATGTTATGTCCCATGTAATAGGTAGCGAGCCTATTGCCATTTATCGGGCACAAAAGTCGCAGTACTTTGCACTTTGTTGCTAGGTGGTATAAGACGTACGATGTTGCCCATTCCTCATAACTGATTTATCCTTAGTCGCCTTGTACGACACCCACGGGAGAGATTTGGGGTGGTGACAATTGTATTCTACTCTGCCGTCACTACACGGCCAGTAATTTGTGCTATTATAGAATTAGTAAAGAGGCCAGGTTGTAGATTGAATGGCAAATAAAAAGTTGGCGACATTTACACTGCGGAGATCGGAGCGCTTCGACTCTGTGCTAGTATGAATTGACCCTTAGGTTACAAGATTGAATGCTTGGAAGCCCTACGATGTGAACCCTAAGCGCGCCCCTTCGACCTCACTAAGCAAGTTCTAATCAAAGAGCTCTGTGGATCTGAAAAGAGCATCAAGGCGATTAACGATGAATTGTCTGATTGAAAGGAAATTATTAATCTTCGCATTTGGGTATATTCGGGGCACGTCGTTAACAGACGCAGAATGTCACTTTCGCAAAATGACATCGTGAAAAATTTGGTCACTTTCGCATTATGTCACTCGAGCAATTTTTTTCCATAGGCGAGATCTAATAGTAACACTGCACAAACTGGTAAGTATTTAATTAAAATAATAACATTTTAACACAAAAACAATAAATATAATCCTACTTGATAGATGAAAAAAATTTACGGACGTGACATCCTGCGAAAATGGCGATTTGCGAAAGTGACGTTCTGCGTCAAGACCGCCTAGTGTTCACACTTTTGTTTCATCATTGAACTCAGAATCGTTTACATGGAAAATAGTCGCGGCTTCCAATAAACCAGACAGAACCATGAAAACAATTCAGAGCTCACCAATTATAAATATTGCTTCTTAAAATCCCAATGTACAAAACAGCGAAGAAGACTACAATCAAATATAATTATCAATTTCATGTGCGTTAAGTTTTCGCCGAAAAAATCGTACGGCATTTATTAAATGTAAATCCAATTCTCTGCCGTGTGGTGACGGCTGAGTAGAATACAATTGTCACCACCCCAAATCTCTCCCGTGGGTGTCGTACAAGGCGACTAAGGATAAATCAATGATGAAGAATGGGCAGCAGCGTTCCTCTTATACCACCTAGCAATAGACCTATTACATGGGACCTAACATAATTGGCGAACCGTGGGTGCTAGCTCACCTCTGCCTACCCCTTCGGGGATATGGGCGTGATTTATGTATGTATGTATGTATGTAAATCCAATTCTATTTTACACTAATGGCGCGCACGGCACAATGTCACAGTCACAGCAAAAGATCGATATTCGCGATTAAAACAAAAATGGGTGAAAAATACCGTCCGCCACCGAACTCCATTAGCAAGCAATCCAGCCGTATTGCCGGCGCGTTACCGCACCGACTGTTCTATCCTTGAAAAGAAAAAAATAGGTGCAGGCCAGTCGACAATGCATAGTAGGGGTTGCAGTTCAGAGGTGAAATAAACAAATGCGGCTCGGACACAAACGGTTCCGTACCATTATCTTTAACCGCTCCCGTGGTCGGTTCGCCCACCGGAATTAAGATCCAGAGGTCCCGGGTTCGATCCCTTTATGGGGGGTACAAATTTGCATTACTCCGTTTCTTGATGGTAGGACTTCTTTCAAGTCCGCCTGGCTAGCGTTTTACCCTTTGGGCCCGGAACCCTAAAAACTCGAAATCCGTGCGTACGGCGCTTTTTGGGAGCCAATATGTAACAGCGAATACACGCTTCGAAATTGAAACGTTTGATAAACCTTAAATTTTTGTTTAGTTGAAATACTGGCCGCTATATACATTGTATATAGACGCCGTGTAAGCGGCAGCATGTATATTAATTACACATGCATGCATTCATTCATAAATCACATAATCACATCACCTAAAAACCCTGGAAGAGATAGGCAGGAGGCCTGGGGAGAGACTGGTGAATTGCCTCGCGGCAGATCCTAGACTCTTCCCAACTAAAGGGCTGGGGGGGACAAGAGAGTGGTTTTTTGGGTATTCCTACCGCCACCATGTGCGGGTGAGTCCCACCCACGGTGGGCAGCCTATTGCCATGTATCAGGCTAATAGATCTCAGTTTATTGCTAGGTGATATATTAAAGAGGAATGCTGCTGCCCATCACTAATCGCTGTACGCTGTACCCTAAGTCGCCGTCTACTGAACCCTCCGCGGGAGAGATTGGGGGTGGTGACAATTGTATTCTGCTCTGCCGTTACCACTCCGGTTTTTTTGACTATGAATTTTACACAATCAAATCTATTTTATATTAAAAATCGAATATTTATATAATTTACCCTCCTGACTTATATCTGAACACAAGTTTTTATGGCGAACTTAACGTATTTTTTCATAGTAACAATTTTATTTTGACACAAATAGTTATAATAACATTCTATACCTTATCCGCATCTTATTTTCCGCTCACAATAATTTAACACGCGATGCTAAGAAATATAAAAAGCTCTTATTTAATATTCCAGGTTGGAAATAAAAATGCAATTTTCCCTTTTTTTTTTAGATGAGCTTTTAAAAAATTTGCATTCCGCTTCCTGGCCAAAGGACATTGATGGATTGCCTACTTCACGGCTTACTTACAGATTGAAAGAAACTTTTAGCAAACTGAGCCGTCCTACACGAAGCCTAGGTAGGTACGGGTTCAGAATTAAAAATATTCAATTAATAAAAATAATAAAAAGAAAAGACTGGTTTCACGTAGTGTAATATCATCATCACCATGACCAGCCCTTTAACCCCTTCCGACCTGAATTAAATATCAAAGATTAAATTTTTTTTTTATTTTTTTTTTACTCTGATGAGACCAGTGAATGATTCTATGTAGAAAAAAATAATTTTTATTATTTATTTTTTGGGAAAAATTTATGGCCATTGACATGGACATCGGGTTAAAAGAGTTGAGTTTCTAAATATTTATGATTCTAAGTACGTCTAGAAATAGGAGAATTGTTTACATTCGGCATTTGATAAAATCCAACAGTACAATTGGTCGTTTTAGTTGCATGTCCACTCACATGGACGTCAGGTCTGAAGGGGTTAATGTCCCCACTGCTGGGACTCGGGGTTTTGCTATGGATAAAAGATTTAAGGGAGAATGATGTATGGATTGGAATGTTGTCATCCTTACCACTGTCTCCGTTCATCGGTCTCTCGTCATGGTCCGTTCGGTCTCTTTTCTGTACATACATTCACAACTAGCAACTTTCCGGTGTATTGGATGATATGAATCAAAGGGAGTGGATGGCTTGACGACGTCTGACCGATATATCTGAGGGAACATACTGCGCCGACCCCAGATAGTCTGGGAACAGGGTAGAGAAATAGAAAAACACTTGCCCCCTATTACATGGAACCTTAATTACGACCTAAGTAACGAAATGTGGGTGGTAAATTTTTTTAATGTTAGACAGGGAAGCTCTTGCCCTTCATCTCACCTGATGGTAAGTGATGATAAGGGCTGAAGATGGAATCGAGCTTCACCTGGAACCCTCAGCCACAGAGGGGCTGGCTATCTTATCACAATTGCCGGAATACAATTATGCTGTTAACATTATTATTATGGCAACAGATTTTGATAAGATCGTGGTAGCTAACCAGGCGAACTTCAAAGAAGTCCTACCACCAACCAAACCGGGCACAAATTTGTACCCCCCTGGGGATCGAACCCGGGACCTCGCTTCATTCCGGTGGGCGAAACACTACACCACGGAGGCGGTTATTTACCCCTTCGAAGATGAATCAGTGTGATTTATGCGTGTAGAAAGCCTCGTATAGGTACCAAAACCCTTTACTGAACAGCCTTGTCCGATCTGACCACTCAGCCACAATATAAATAATGCGCGAACAAAATTATTATCAACCGTTTTGTCGGTAAAACGGCAAAATATGGCCGCCGCCACATCGGCTGTAACAGCATCTGGTTCTGATAATTTAATTTACTGGCCCGCTATCTGGTGTCTGCTAAAAGGTGGTAGTGCGAAACAATGCTTTTTATGACCGCAATATTGTTAGATATAAACTTTCGAGGTAGGTCCAAAATAATGTGATTGGACAATGTTATTTTAGTAAGGGCCTGTTTCCCATTCGACAAGTAAGTTCTGAAAAGCTTACTTGGCAGTTCAATTGACATAAATTTCATATGTCAAATGATCTGCGAAGAAAGCTACTTAGAACTTACATGTCGATTGTGAAACAGGCCCTAAGTATGCAAGTTTGCTATACATATAAATAAATGTTTCTTACACTCACACTTATCTTCTGGCCTTGTATTGAAAGCAATTGTGTAATTGATACTTTATGACGGACAATTACATACATGCATACATACATAAATCACGCCCATATCCCCGAAGGGGTAGGCAGAGGTGAACTAGCACCCACGTTTCGCCAATTATGTTGGGTCCCATGTAATAGGTGGCGAGCCTTTTGCCATTTATCGGGCACAAAAGTCACAGTACATTGCCAGGACGGTGGTATAAGAGGAACGCTGCTGCCCATTTCTCATCACTGACTTATCCTTAGTCGCCTTGTACGACACCCACGGGAGAGATTTGGGGTGGTGACAATTGTATTCTACTCTGCCGTCGCCACACGGCCAATTAAGATATACAATAATAGTAATTATATAAATATTGGAAATAGACTACTTACATAAACATAATAATTATAACTCGAGCCCCAGTGTTCATCACACAAAAAGGGGCAAATGGCTATTGAGCCATAATAAATGCCTAAGCTCATTACAACATAACACAAAAGCTGCAATTTTTAACAACTACAAATTGTTTTGGTCCCATTGTGTCAATTTTTTATTTAACCAAAGCTGCCTTGTCTCATATATCTACGCACAGACAAGGCATCTGTTTTTGATAACTTTACAACACATATACAAATTAAGTGTTTGCTATATCTGTGGAGGGGAAGCGCGGAGCTGCGTTTTATAGCCCCCATGTATCAAACTTTTCGAGCCGCTGCTGGGGGATCTAAAAAGGCCATTTTTAGCAATATTGCCGAAGCAATTCATCTTTCTAAATTCATATGTTATTTTACGAATATCCAATTAATTTTGCAAAATCTTGTACAAAACTTTCCCAATCTATCCCGCGGGTGTTGTAGTGTTAAGATAGCGACTATACATATTTTAGTAATGGGTAGCAGCGTTCCTCTTATATACTGCGGTTTACCTACTTGATAGATGCCAATAGGCACGTTTCCAATTATATGAGACCTAAGAATCTGGCGAAACGTGGGTGTTATTACGCCTTTACCCCTTTGGGGGTAAATAGGCGTGATTTATGTCTGTTGTACAAAACGGGTAAATTTCTATTCAGGTTTTTTTAACCTAACAGAAACAGACGACAAGCGACTATTGTATGATTTGCAATGTAATTCATAATAGGATCATAAAAGAAATAGCAGAAGTTGCCTTTTTAGACCGGCGGAAGTCTCAGCAAAAGTCGCAAGGTTTAACGTTCCCCTGTATCATCGCAAGTCACACAAAGAGTTGTGGTAACATTAAATCGAATACGAGCCTTAAGCCTCGTCGGTACTTGCCTCAACAGATTATTCCAGTTATGTTTAATTAAACATTAGGAGCGATTATTGGCATCATAATTATTTATTATCACTACCTATGTATTTCTCATCAAACTAAGTTGAAATATTTAATGCCCACTCTTTCTACGAATCTAAAAGCTTTTTCAATTTAGGCCCCTTTCATTATAATAATACCATTGGTGAACATAATAAACTTTTGCCATCAGCATAGATCACTTCAGAGATGTGTAAACTTTTCGTTTTATGAGACCAGCGAGCATATGCATATATAAAAAAACATTAATGCTCCAGTTTATTTACACTTCAGTATGATTGGTGTTTCTAAAGAAAACAAACAGCATCCATGTCAAAAATAAAAATTATTCGCGATAAATTATTAAAGGTGATTGCATATCAGTTTTGTCAATTATTATAATAAAAATAATATTTAGATTACTCTCAAACTTATTCAATAAGTAATTATTATGCTTAATTTTTTTCCGTTACAGTTTCCTAATAAAATTGACGAGTTGTTGTGTAATTTTTTTCCGAGAAATTCAATAATCTGCTTAGTGATTTTTCTCTAAACTCTTGTCAGCTTCGATATTTACAATAAATTTCTAGTCGTGTAGTTTAATTTCATGACATATTTCAATTATTTCTGAAATCGCAAAATTATTCTTATAAAAGTGTGATCAAGTAAAATAAAAAGTCAAACGAGATAATAAAAACTCTCGTTGATATTAGACCTTAGAAATACGGACAATAAAATCCGGACCGCATATGACGCGTTGCATTAAACCATATAAATAATTTATCGGCATCTAATTTTTCTTAAAATTTCAATCTTACCACCCATAACTTAACTAACATTAAATTAAGAATTGTTGCATCTTTATCTTCAGAAATCGGAAATTCACAGATTGTAATTTAATTGATACAAGTGTAATTTAACTACATCAACTACTTATTCACTTTTTGGGTTGTATGAGTTTATAACCTACCTTCGGGGATATAGGCTTGATTTATGTATTATGCAAGAGTTTATAGATACAATCTGAAAAGTTAGCAACAGTTTCCTGCTGAATGAACTACCTATATTATGTCCGAAGCGCAAGAAAAGGCAAAAGCGAAACTTACTTTTGACTCTTGTAAGTAAATAAAGTAGTTTCAGTGAACTCTGCTCATAGCAAAGTTAAATATACACTGGAAACTATCGGAAACCCTTACATTGTGATACCCGCATGCTTTCTTTGTACTCTTAATCTGGATGAAAAAGGTATTCTTTGATCCCGCGCACTGGAAAGGGCATCTAAAACAATCCCAACTATTCCTATAAAAGGGTTGGAACTAAAGGAAACAATTGATCAGACAAATTGGTAGACATTTGCTTCCTAGCTCGCTTGATGTGATACTAACTGATTCGGTGGTAGACCTTATAGGGAATACTAGAAAAGCCATTAGATTTGTAATCATCACCGGTTATCATAAGGTTTCCATTGAAGAAATGAATGAAAAATTTGGGTTAAAATATCATCACCTTATCCAAATCAAACAAATTAGTCATCTAGTATTCATAACTCAAGTGGTTATGCTACTTACTATGGGCGTATCGGCTAGCTAGATGCTAGATGTGAGTGTTACGAAATGTTTATTTAATAAATAAATATTTTTACACTCACACTTATTTATGTCCTTCTTCTGTGGTCTTTCTGATACTCTCTATCCATCAACATTCACCACTCAGTCATTCGTGTCTTCTCATCATCACTATCACCAGCCCTCTAATGTCCCCACTGCTGGGGTATAGAACTTCCCAATGAATGGAAAAATATAGGGAGAGAATACACGAATTCGTGTCTTGTCAGACATAACATGCGAAAATAGAATTGCTCTACTCTGCATGAACAAAACGGCAGAAATTTCAATTCAGCTCAATTTTCAACTTCCCCTCCCAGATTTGGCCGTAAGTACACCTACGCATGAGGCGATTAAATGGCTGCAGTAACATAAAATTTCTGTAACAGCCACCTTTGTGTACTTAGTAACCAGCGTGTTGAATTGCCAAAATTAAATGAAAACTGCTTCACAGGACATATTTAGCAATGGCGATTGTGTAACACTAAAAAGCCTCTTTGAGCTTGCAGCTAACTATAAAATATAGATACACACCTATTTCACTAGCCGTGTGGTGACGGAAAAGCAGAAAACAATATTTTAAAACTGGTGACGATGATTAAATTCGATCTGGGAACTATTGACAGGATTAGACGGAATATTTTTAAATTGTATATTGTTAGTACCTACCAATATCATCCGTCAGCATCCCAACATAATTAGTGACACGCGGCACTGCATTGAGAACCGTCAACAAAGATGTTAGGTACCTTTGTGGATTTTTAGGAGTTCTTTTTATTTTTACTCAGATTCTTAGTAATTTTTCGCTATAGCAGCCTGCGCAACAAAGGTTACATTTTACTCAGATTTTTAGTACCAAACTTTTCTTTCTATAGCAGCATGCGCGTCAATTCATTAGCTACGGGATAGGTGCCCATTTCAGGCCACCTATTAACAACCTACCCCATTAACAAGACAAAACACCCGAAGAAAGAAAAGCTTCACAGCTTAATGTTCACGAGACAATCCAAGCCCATAAACAGGCAGACGTAACGCTCCACGGTAGATTAACATACAACATAACTCCCAATAAGGACCTAATTTCTTCACCCAAGTGAGCGTAGGTACACGGTGTTTGCTCTAATTAATTCATTTGTTACCGTGCCCGGGGGGTCACACAAGGGCCGTGCGCCCTGTGTGTAACATCCACGGATATACGAGCGATAAACTCGGGAGGAAACAATTCACCGTTTTATTTAACGGCCAACGAGATGGGCGACCGTAACTTTGTCGTGCTGCGTTGACAGCTGACGCCCCTAATTTTGTTATTCGCTCCGTTTTCACCCCGAAACTCGATCGGGTCTCGACCGAAATTCTGTGTTTCTTATACTGTTCTTTTCATCACCATCAAATGACCACTATAGTGCGACAAGTTCGTGGGCGACCTTCCTGCGGTATGAGACGGTGGGGGGACGGGGCGCTCTGGATTTTGGCGGGGGTGGGTGATGCGGGAAGGAGCGAGTTTTCCCTTCTCCCCGCATCGCCCGCCCCCTCTGCCATCTGGAGTGCCCCATCCCCGCCACCGTCTCTCATACCGCAGGAGGGTCGCGCACTAAGTTGTCCGACTATAAGACTTATCCATCATCTCGGATACTATTTAACCATCTCGCTCTGTTCTCAACTCGACTTAATCTCGACCTAAATTCTGTCTTTGTCGTACTGTTATTTCAACCACTTGTATCAGTATCATCGTTCCCGGAGATGATTAATACAAATAAAACTAGATCAGTTTTACTCACTTTAGTGCAACAGTATTATCGTCAAAAGCCAACATTACTATCGATCAACTAATCAAAAAAATCATTTTCGAAACACCACCATAATAATTAGTAAGCTCCAAGCATCGGCAATGTATTATGTAATAAGTATTACTCAAAACAAGGATATTTTTTGTAGATATATTATATATATTTTAAAAGAAATTAACAATTCAATAACGATTTCAACAATTTAAATATTAATAATTGAAATGCAATTAAGACAAGGGCTTTAATATATAAAAATCACCGTGGTTGATCCCCTACTCAGTAAATTTTTGTCTACAAATCATAAGCATCGCCCTAGGAGATATCTAGACTAAAACTACAGATCGTTAACCTATATTAAAAGCTTTTTTTTTATAAAAAACGATCCGTTTATAGGGGTACTTAGCGATTCAATATCCAAAAACAGTTCTAATTACTGCTAATAATAAAGCTGAAAATCGTAAAGTCGAGAGTTTAAAGGTCATACTCACAAGTCGAATAGCCGTCTGGAAGATACCTGTAATATAAAAGACTTCATTAGCTTCGCTTGGGTACAAAGTAATGAGTGACAGTGGAAAGTGGAAACAATGTCCACTGGATAAAAATAGAGTTGGACTGAAATAATAATGAACACGAATGTTTGCCGTGACGGTGAAATGTCAATATGTATTAAGCTAAGCCTAAAGCCTAAGCTTAGTATAATGAAACTTCAATTTCATAATAACAAGCTTACAAAGCAATACCAAAATAGAATTTAAAAGATACCTTCACGTGATTTCTACAGTAAGATTTAAAAAAAACATGACATGCTACTAATTTGGTCAGACTACATAGAGTAGACTTAATTGCGTTGTAGCTCTTTTAAAAATATTATCACTATTGACATTGACTGTCAACCGTATCAATAATCAATTGTTGAGTGTTTTTCAAATTTGAAACAAGCGAATCTGAACCAAACGCATTTTTTTCTAAGAAAATTATATACAATAGAACATCTTTGTGTCAAAAAGGTAGGTATCAGACAACCCAAGATCTATAAAAAGAGAAAAACAACAAAAGAGTCTTAACACCCAAGCTATTTAAACCATGACGAAAAGTCCAATAAACCACACTGCTAATAAGGTAAAAACATTTTCATAAATAAAGACATTATGGTAATCCTATGCATAGTCACCTACTTACACTTTCACTGTAGTATTTCCTTTGGATATAAATTTTTACGAGCAATCGTTTCGGTGGATCGTTTCATATGAGCATATGAAATCGGCAATATCCAAAAATGGCGGTGTAACTTCCAAAATTGAACATCTGATCAGCCAGTGGAACATTAGTTTGAACAGATGGTGCTTACTGGCTGTTTATGTCTCCAATTCTAAGAGATTCTAGAAGGCCAGGAAAGAAATTCTGTATTGCTCAAGTTGGTGCCAGATCTACGCTTGTGGTAGAACAAAAAGCACATTATAGTCCGTACGTAAGAGGAAATGGAAAGGAAGGATCATGTTGAGAGACCCATGAATGGAGAGATAGATTGGGATGGCACCATTTCAATCCATAGGGTTCAAAATTTTGGCTTACATTTTACTGCCGGCTTGTCTGATACCAACCCTCTTATGGTAACAGAAGAGTATCTAAGGCTGCACCTGCTCCAGCAGTAAAGTTTAAGCTGATAATGATAATGAAATAGCACACAGAACTCTTAATTCAGAACATCAAGGGCAAACCTCTTGGATTGCAGGTTAATGGTATTAAAGGCAAGGTGTAAGAGTGGTGTAAGTTGTAAGTAAGGTCAGAGTACCTACCAAGAAAATTTGAGTTACAGCTCCTTAAAAAAACCAACAATTTGGCAATTAACGTTGACTGTCAATCGTATCAATACACAAGCACGATCAAGCAATGGTTGAGTGTATGTAACAAGAGAATCTGAATCAAACGCTTTATTTTTGTACGCCACGAGTATTAGATTGAATGATTTTTGCGTTGTTATGGTTGAGTTGTTTTTGATTCGTGACGCGTTATTTAGCTGTCGTATAACGTTAGACGCCCGAGTGAAAATGAATGAATTTTGTCAGTGTCAATAAAGAAGATGTAGAATGTTTTGACGTATAGAATGATTGCTTCAATATTCAACAATTACGAAACTGTTACGATACGAAGGTTCACCGTATTATCAGCGGAAAGCGAAGATCTTCCTCCGAGCCGGGTGTGCGCTCAGAGACCACGGACGGACCAACTTTACTTCGTCAGATCTTGTACAAATTCTGGAATTCTGTCAGAAACTTTGTAATCGCGATTCACACCTGTCACAACTGTTATTAGGCCTAGTGTTGATTTGACTCCATTGCTGTCGTCAGCTCTCGCACTTATCGCTGATAAACTATTGTCACCACCCCAAATATTTCCCGCGTGTGTCGTACAAGGCGAATAAGGGTTAAATAAAACAGTGATGAGGAATGGGCAGCCGTGTTCCTCTTCTACCACCTAGCAATGTATTGCGACTTTCGTGGGACTTACATGGGATCTAACATAATTGGCGGTACGTGTGTGTTAATTCATCACTGCCTACCCCTTCAGGGATATAGGCGTGATTTATGGATGTATTTAAGTATTATTGGTCACTCGATATAACCGCTACAGAACAAACAAAGTCCATCAATTGACAAGTAGCCGTAGTTAACGACACACGTAGCGTTATCAATAGCCAGCGCCGAAAAACAAGGCCAGGCCAGCCAAAGATGAGACGACAAAGCCTCCCACCTCTATTATGCAAAGCGGAATAACGGTGAGCTGACGGTACGGTCAACTGGTAGCGCTCCGCTTGGAATCTCGACCTTATACCTTCAGGAACAAGTGCCACGCAAAACGTCCACCGGACCCATAATGGGATGGCTTCAGTTTACGATCGACCGTGTTTTGTCAGTCCGTATTCCTTCCACGCATGTAACAAGATGCCAGCAGCGTTGTGCTTTATCCGTCTGATGTAGTGTACTCTTCGGGTTTACCGTTTGATGGCTCTAGTTAGGTTAGGTGGTTATTGGATTCTAGAATTTCGATTAGGAACACAAAATCTATACTAATAGTATATTACATACAACGCTGAAGAGTTTGACGCGCTAATCTCAGAAACTACTGACTCAAATCCAGAAATTATTTTATTGTTGGATAGTCCATCTATCGAAGAAGACTAAAGGCTATATCAAATAGCCGACATTAACGCGAGCGAAGCCGCGGGCGCCCCCTAGTTGCAAGCATAAAATCTCGGAAAAAGTATCTCCTAACATCGGAACATAAAGCAGATTGATATGTTAAGCTTATAAAAAAAAATTGGATAGTTTGCAACATAACCAAAACCCAGTCGGGTTTCAGCGGCATCCGTAAATAGTGAACTCGATTAAAATTCAACTGCAGCTCCCCAGCTATTCAGCCAAATCGCTTTTCAATTATTTCGTTCAAATATAAAGAACAGGCAAGCCTAATGTCATCGTAAAAATTTGGTGAATTTCCCGGAAGGTCATTTTCGATCAATGTTTCGCAGGATTTTCGTAAAACTTCATTTTAGCCGGTTTTTACTCCAGCTATTTTTTTTTCATCTATCATGTAGGTACATGATAGAAGAAAAAACGAAGTGGATTAGTTGGAAAAAATTGTTCGATTTTGATTTCAACATTATATAAATGTTAGAAAAATAAGTAAAAAGTTTTTGGTGGTTGGCCACTGTCACTGCCTTGGTTGGCCGACCGGTCAACACCTGCCCGGTTAGCAGCGGACGCGGGTTCGATACCCGCAGCAAGATCATAATTTTTGGAAATTATATTTCTAACCACCAAAATCTTTGGAAAGAAATGGTTCCTATGATTATTATTTTGATACTGATTTTTATGTTTTTAATTTATTACCTACCCGATTCTGCAGTATCAGCATTAGATCTCTCCTAAGAAAATAATTTACCGAACTGACATCCTGAGAAAATGTCGCTTTGCGAAAGCAACACTGTACGAAAAAGTCGTTCTGCGAACATGACGCTTTGCGATAGTGACATTTTTCAAAGGTGACATCATGCGAAAGTGTAATTTTGCAAAAGTGACATTATGCGAAAGTGAAGTACTGCGCCAAGACCTGCCAAAAGGTATACACTCACGAAAACATTCTACGTTCCGTATTGAAACGCCCGCCTCGCTCACAAGCAAATCATGTTTTCGTCGGACACGGCCGAACCCGCAGCTAAACTTCCTGTCGAGTTGCAAATTCGAACGCGTTCAAATAGCCATGTAAACCCAATTTGCAGTTGGTGTAGCGGAGCAAGCCAAAGTTATATCATATCAGCAGTGCTACAGTAGAGGGATTTAATTTCATACATACATAAATCACGCCTATATCCCCGAAAGGGTAGGCAGAGGTGAACTAGCACCCACGTTTCGCCAATTATGTTAGGTCCCATGTAATAGGTGGCGAGCCTATTGCCATTTATCGGGCTCAAAAGTCACAGTACATTGCTATTGCTAGGTGGTAGGTGGCATCGTTCAACTTAATGAAACAATTAAGTCGAACGATGCGATTAAAATCTAATAGTAGGTACACATACATACATAAATCACGCCTATATCCCCGAAGGGGCAGGCAGAGGTGAACTAGCACCCTCGCTTCGCCAATTATGTTAGGTCCCATGTAATAAGTGGCGAGCCTTTTGCCATTTATCGGGAACAATAGTCGCAGTACATTGCTATTGCTAGGTGGTATAAGAGGAACGCTGCTGCCCATTCTTCATCATTGATTTATCCTTAGTCGCCTTGTACGACACCCACGGGAGAGATTTGGGGCGTTGACAATTGTATTCTACTCTGTCGTCACCACACCGTACAATATTTAATTTAATTTCAACTTTGATATAATTCATGTCGTGTCAAAAACAGTGGCCAGTTATTAAGCCTATCAGTTTTTGGAGTTTGTCCCTTTTCAATCTTATGAGGTTGCGAGCAAATCTTTTTGATGTAACCGTAATTACATTCTTCGTTTGTCCATTATCATTATCGTCTTGACGATTCATAAGTGTATTGTAATCATACCAGATATGAATAAATGAATTTTGACTTTGACTTTGAGTGGATTTCTTTAGTTTTGCGCACCAAAAGCCATGTTTTTATTTGGGCCTGAGTTATAGGCAGCAGTGGTTCCGGTGCCGGTGCATGTATGTTACCTTCGATTCCTTAAATATCAGCAGTGATGTGCAGCTGCGTGATTTAATTTCGACATCGATAAAATTCATGAACCACGTATAGGTACATGAATTTTATAGGTATACGTAGGGTAACATACGCAAACTTTATTGTTGTTTCACCAAGTAAGGGGCGAGGCACACTAGTTAGAAACTAGCATATTTCCAGGAAAATAAATCACACCAAGTGAGGAAAGTGCTGCCCCTGATTTATGTTTATAATTTGACACATTGACGCACGACTGGGGGAAGACTTATTAGTAATTAGCCGTGGCTCACATTTGTGCCGTGGGTGTGTGTGAACGATGACAATGGTTTTGATAAATTTCTATTTTTAAGTCGACCTAGTGTAATATCTTATGTGTACCTATGATAGTGGTCCAAATGGTTAAAATAGAAAAAAAATAGTTATCACAAGTTCCGTTGGCTATCAATCAATAGATGGCGTTAGTGTCGCTTTACATCGTGCTATAGTTTTTCACTCGGTATTCGCAAGGCTCGTGGACCAATCAAGCCCTTTTTCCGAGGCATAATTTTTACGCCTTCCCAAAAAACCCTGTAGATGGTGACAGCATCTACAGGTCCAAAGGCCAACAGCTTAGGTTATTAAAAATACAGTATACCAGTTTGAATCCAGCCTAGCTAGCATGACCACCGAAACACGATATGATATAGCAATGTATCGCGTTGAACTGTCAAAAAATAATGGGATATTTGACAGTTCAAAGCAATTAATGGCTAAATCATCGTGTTTCGGTGGTCATGCTAGCCGGGCTGCATTCAGGATGCCGGGTGTGATTTTAATGTCACCCTTCAAGTTTTCACAGTGAATTTACATTCCGACAACAGATAAACTGGTGACGCTGTAGTAATGAGGAAAGAACTAAATATTATAAAGCTGACGAGTTTCTTTGGTTGGTTGGTTAAACGCCCTAATCACAGAAACTACTAGTTCAAATTGAAAAGTTATTTTTGTGTTGGATAAATTGAGTCAGTAGTTACTGAGATTAGCGAGTTCAACCAACCAAACAAACAAACAAACTCTTCAGAAGATAAAATTTAAATTTTATCTAGGTACTATTAGATTTTGTGTGGTGACGGAAGAGTAGAATACAAATTGTCACCACCCCAAATCTCTCGGGTGTCGTACAAGGCGACTAAGGATAAATCAATTATAAGAAATGGGCAGCAGCGTTCCTCTTATAGTTATACCACCTAGCAATAGCAATGTACTGCGACTATTGTGCCCGATAAATGGCAATAGGCTCGCCACTTATTACATGGAACCTAACATAATTGGCGAAGCGAGGGTGCTAGTTCACCTCTGCCTGCCCCTTCGGGGATAAAGGCGTGATTTATGTATGTATGTGTACTATTAGATTTTAATCGCATCGTTCGACTTAATTGTTTCATTAAATCGCACAAGCCGATTGTTATGTTAATCCGATCCAAGGGGTGGTATTAACAAATCAATTTCTATAATCATCTTATCAGGTTGAGAACATTTTGTGAATATGACGTGGAAATAGGTAAACAAACGTATCAGCGATGTTCCTGTAACTGTCAAAACGATACGATTTCGGAGTGACAGGCCTGACAGCTGATTGAGCCGGCTTCTTATTGGAAGCAGCGAGCGTGGCCAAATGGAATACCACTGGTGTAAATAAAAAATCTGTGAATCGTTTATTTGTCGTTAGACAGTGTTAGAAAGTGAAAAGGGGAAAATTTCCCTTTTTCGTGGGAAAATGGTTAGTGTTTCCCATGAAACTTGAAATAAATCCCTTATTTTTATTTTATTTGCGGCTGCTTTTTTCATTGCTTCATTCCATGTGCTGTGTGGCCACTGCAGAGCAGAATACCATAATTATTATCACCACCCCCAGTCTCTCCCACGGGAGTCATTCCAAGTCAAGTCAATGGTCATTCTTCTTCCTGCCTCCCAAGGTTCCCTCCCCCCTAATTCCGCTCCCTCGGGTACGTGGCATAAGCCGAGGCCCGCTCGCAGGCTCCTAGCCGGGCCTTGCCCCACAGTAAATCACCCGGCACATGGTAAGACCGCGCCGAGGGCCTCGCCGCCAGACCGGGGTTGAGCACAGGGGGGCGAAGGGAAACCCCGCCGTTTATAACGGCGGGCCAGACCACCGGGGGACTGATGTCTCCTGAGTTCATGCCCGGGCCATGAGCTACCGCTCGATGCCCGCAGCCCGCCACCAGACGGATGACCCGGATGATGATGATGATGATGATCTTCCTGCCCTGTTCCCAATCAAATCAACAATAATTTGATGAGTTGCTCAGTAAAATATTTATCAGTACCTACTGAAATATTGAGGAAAAGTACTCCTTTTAAATTGTCAATTTTGATGATACTCCACTCGCTATGCACCGAAATTTCGAAAATTAGTCCAATACTGATAGTTGGTGCTTGGGGGGATTCGGTTTAAAATTCCTAGATCATCGTCTGGAATCGGAATCGAAAGGTCCTGCCGATGTAACATTAATTTGATGAGTACTTCTGTATTTTATCAGTAACTACTGTAATATTGAGAAAATAGTACACATTATTACAAAAAATTCCACTCGGTCTATTTAAAAACTTTACACTTTATTATAAAAATTTCCACTCGCTATAAGTTCGCCAAACTTTCGAAAATTGGTCCTATACTGATAGGTGCTTGGCATTCGGTTTGAAATTCCTAGAGCCTCGTCCGGAGTCGGAATCAATTGGTCCTGCCGATGTGGAGAGGGAATTGAGTTAGCAAAAGCGGGATTAGGCGCCGATGGACGGCATCACGGCGGTGTCCGGCGCGGTGGGGACGCACGGTATACCTAGAGCAGTAGTTTTTCTGCAGCCTGTCGGCGAGTTATTAGCCTACTCTTGGTTGTAACTAAAGCCTTGTTCGGACTAGGCTAGTATTTTAGTCTAGTGGCGAGTATAGCTGAACTATTCGCTACTGCCTAAAAATCGTTCGCATTACAGTCGAGTAAAGCTCACAAGTCAGTGGTACTCTGCAAGAGACATTTTCACGTCAACTAATGAACTCGACTAAATCGACAGGTTCGGACTTGTTTAGCCGGCGGCCGAGTGAGCACGGACGCGTTGTGGGGGGTGCTACTCGCTACTAGACTACAAAAAAAAAAGAATAAAATGGATTGACTCGACTAAATTACTTACTAATCCACTCGATTAATTTTTTGGTGTTCAGACACGTTTAGCTACTAAATTACTCGCCACTAGACTAAAATACTAGCCTAGTCCGAACAAGGCTTAAAGCGGCGGCTGCGAGCGCGAATGTGCCGGGCGGGAACGAACAGCGAGCGAACATGCGTTTACCTTGTACATGATCACACCGAACGCACGGCCCAGACTGCGCCTCTTATGCCCCCGTATTTTATGTCAATGTGTGCGACACAGTGAGTGCCTACACGGCGCCGAGTACGAAAGCACACATTCTAATGGGCAGCGGCCAGTTTATATGAAGAGTGTTACTGTTCTGGGTATACTGTGGTATTATGCGCTGGACGGCTGCCGTGCAGTTCCGTAAGTGAATTGACGTCCATCGGGAAGTGTGTCCTGTAGTAATTTGGCTATATACCCTCGCCGTGAAGACTGTCTGGACTGGAGCGGAGTTTGGACTTGCTGTCACTCGGATCATTAATCATCTTTAGTCCTTTCCTCATTACTACAGCGTCTCTAGTTTATCTGGTGTCGGAATGTAAATTCACTGTTGTTAAGCACCAGGTAGGTGTGTATCTCTTAAATGTGAAAACTTGAAGGGTGACAATACAATCACACCTGTATTCTGAATTAGCCCGGCTAGCATGACCACTGAAACACGATATGATATAGCAATTTATCGTTTTGAACTGTCAAAAAACAATGGATATTTTACAGCTACTACCCCCTTAGAGGAGAAAGGCGTGATGTAGGTATGTACATTTTATACTGTTGTGTCTCCAAATGGTGGTAACTGTTTCCAATCCAAAGTTCCTATGTGACGCATCCCAAAATCCATCAAATTCCAACTAGATTAACTGCCGCACTCAGAGTCGACTTAATGATCATTAAATGACATTTAAGTAAACTCTAAATAAAATTCCCTCTCAGAGTCAGATAATGGATCAATAGTTGCGCTAATGAAACTTAAATTTTGAGTAACCGATGACCCTTACTTAGGTCTTATGTGACGTCTATTTGACATTTCAAAAGTAGGGTTATCTTTTGTTGTAATACTTGTAATTATATTTCAGTGCATTCATAGTGATATTTTCAATAATAATTTATAATAAATTACGTTGTGGATTTTGTGGAGTTTACAGATTACGTAAGAAGATTCAGACAATCACAACCTAGATTCTATTTACGCGACTATTCTGATACTTTCACTATGTGCTTGAATTTCATGCAAGGTACAGATTTACACTCCAGGCAGTAAATAATACTTTACTCCTAAGTTTGGAACCTGATTTAAAAAGCACCGAAACAGGACAGGCTTGCCAATGCCCCTGAAGTAATAACATTGCGGTATTTAGCAACTGGGATTTTTCAGGTTAGTTAAATATTACTTAACATTCAGACAGAGCAGAATATAATTGTTACCATCCCCATTTCTCCCGTGGGTGTCGTACAAGACAACTGAAGGTAAACAGCGATGAGTAATGGGTAGCAGCAATCCTCTACAACCTAGCAATATACTGCGATTTACGTGCTCGATAGATGGCAATAGGCTCGCCACGTATTACACGGGACCAACTTAATTGGCGAATAGTGGGTGTTTAATTCACCTTTGCCTACCCTTTCGGGATATAGGCATGAATTATGTATGTATGCATGTACTTTCAATATCTGTCATTGTCTATATATTTATTTCAGAAACTAGGTGGTGATGTGATGTAATATGGATAAACATTAGGTCAACAGTCAGTATCACAAATTGTCACCAAAGTGTCTATCCAAGCAAGAACAATGAAAGACTTTGTAAAATTGCCTTTTACCGACGAGGACACAAACAGAATAAAGCAAAATTTAATCAAGCAATGTCACAATAAATATAACTAATAATTGTAAAATTAAAATAATACAGTGAAATTCTTTTATAACCCTAATCTCTTTATTTTTCTGCTAATTCATTTTCATTGCGTGGGGTTTATTTTGTTTTTTGAATAAAACTAGCAGATTTAAAAGAAATATTTTATTTTGAGTTCCAATTTCTTTTTTAATTCCTTGAACTGTAATTTGAAAATTTCCAAAAGAGTTTTACTCCTCTCTTCCTCCATTTCAGCAGCACATTTCTTTTTAACTTGAATCTCCGGGTAATAAAATATTTATTCAAAATTGACTTGGTGTGTAATTGTCAGTCTTTAGATTTGTTTGATAATATATCTATGTGATCTGAAAAAAAGATAAGTATAATATCATTAATTTAAATCATTTTTCTAATTGCATGTTATGATTGAACTATATACATTAATAGCCAGTTGCACCAAGTTTTACAATTTTCCTTAAAGTAACATAAAAACAACTTGATTCATATTAACAAGTTTTTAAACAAGTGGCCATTTTATATAAAACCTTATGAAATATAATAGGTACCCATAGCAAAGTCTAGGTCAAACTCATTGTCCCAAATATTTTATACTGTTTTATTTTGATTATTGTCTATATGGACAGCGCAATACCATCATTATCAAATGGGTTCTGCACTTCACATATAATTGAAGGTGCAGCCTGAATAATAATTATTAAAGATAATAAGAATAGGTTACATATAGATTACAGATAATTTATATAAATTGTTATACTTTTATAAGTTTAATTAGTGGAAAATAAATGTTACCTCCTCTACTGCTTATGGATAGCTCCTTGCAGTGGGGAAAGTGGTGGATTTTATGGACCACTTCCAGATTAACTCCCTAGCTCTGTAGTTTTACAGGTTATGGTGTTATTGTATCACACTGCAAATTGCAAAGGAATATTAGATACTTTTTAATACAGGATAATTCTATAATCTAAGCACTATACGAAAACTATAATAAAATACTAATTACTGTGCACATATGCATTACAATTAAATTCCTCAGTCATTCCACCCCCGGAACTATCGAACCCTATGCATGTAACAAAGAAATCATCAATACTTACCAAGACAATCACAGTACTAATCAATTATTTCAATGAAGATAGGGTTCGTGTGGCTTTTTCTTCTTTTTTCTATGGCGTTTCCTATATGATTTCGCCAATATTGAGTGTGCCGCTGAGACTTTTGTATGTTAATGATTTCCCAGGCTGACTCCACTTGCAGTAGCTTAATATCTATTTGATCAATTTTCATCACAAAATAAATAATTTGATATTGATATGATCTGTTTGGTATTTCCATGGAATTATTTGGGGTACCTATTTCAAAGAGAATACAATGACCTATTTCTTGTTTGTTGACATTGACTTTTTAATTTTATAATAAATGACTTTTGGTCTGGTGTGGCCAAATCTAAAAAGTCATGGCATTTACCGTTCAAGTTTGATTAAATTTAATTATTATTATGGATTTTTACGTAAATATTATATTAAATAGATATTAGTAACTAATTCTTATGGAAAACAATACTTTTGTGATATAAAAACTAGTGTAACTAATAATATTGTTTAATGGATTTTTGCATGTGGCAATTCCGCACTTACCGATAACACTGGATTACACACGCACTGCACTAACCTGACTTAAAATTGTCACATAACTAATCAATCAATTATTTTCGACTCTGAGAGGAACGGTCAATTAGATGTTTTAATGATAATTTGTAAAATACCCATTATCACTAATTTAATGAACGACTCTGAGTGCGGCAGTTAGAGTGATATTGCCGTTTTGTCTTTGAGGTGGACATGCTGGCCTAATTTATTTTCGTGACAGCCAAATCTAACCGAGACAAAGTTAATCTAAAAGTCATGGTTGGGACGCTTAAGAGTTTTTCCGTGTATACCGCGTCTGTTTTGTCATTGCCCTCTTGGTCGTCAGGGTTCTCATTATACCACCTAGCTATATACTGAGATTTAGGTGCCCGGTATACGCCACCTATTACAGAGGACTTAACTTACTGGGCGATATTTAAGACCCCTTTGTGGATATAGGTGTGATTTACGTATACGCCACTACTTTTTATACACTACAAACACTTTAAGGGATGATTGAGTCAGTAAAAACAAACAACTTTCTCTTTGGGACCAACATCGCAATCTTGAAAATAAAAATCAACTGTTCCATAAATTTTGGTTGCGTAGGTATTGCACTTTTGTATGAAGCAGCTGATTTTTATTTCGAGATTTTGTACTTGTGTTGGCACTGTGTGTAGTAGTCTTTAGACTGTTTATAGTGAATAAAAAGTACGTAGTGGTGTATGTATCCGTTCCTACTTATCGTGTTCACATTCGGATTGTTCGATACGGGAATCACATCGGAACTTCCGTGCAAAAGTCCTTGGCTCGTTCGTTTATACGCACGCTTACAGAATGGAATAATACGCCATACGGTACGTATCTAATAAATTCATAATGGTTGGCGTGCTACTTCCCGAGCCCGCACAGTTTTGGTAACTTTGCACGGCAATGTTGAGTGGGGCGGCCTGAGCGTTCCTTGTACCTCAAACATGTACGTAACTTACAAGTTTCCAAACTCATAAGTGTCGGTGAAGATTTTGCGGTTTGCGCGGTGCTAAAGCTCTCTGTCTTCTTACATACGCGTGTTTACACCGATTTGCCGTCTTCTGTGATGGTCTGGGAGCGAAAAATAACGTAGAACGCCCCATACCTCGACTCACTTAGGACGCTTGTAGACGTCCGTTTGTATGAGGTATGATTATGAAGGTGACGGGTGAGGATGAGATGGTGACGAGTGATAGAACAGAATAAAGAAAGAAGACATACTGCGCGAACCCCAAATATGATGGGATAAGGGCAGAGTAATACACATGAATGGATATCCTTTGCAATCATTTCTTACATCTCTTATACCGTATTCTTAGGCCAAATGTAATTTTAATTATTGTTTATTAGCACGGTCAAACATTACTGAAGTCCGTATTTATCAAGCGTAGCGAGCAAGTTTACAATACATGTTCGATTGACTGTCACAATTCAAAACGCTGATGCAAAAAGCTTCAAGTACCTGACGCTTCTCAGTGGGCGTACCTACATCGAATCACTCCATTTGAAAGCTAATTTAGCAAGGTTAGAGGTTTGATAGCCCCTTCCGACACTTAAAGTGCACACTACTACATAACAAGTCTATTATACTAATGGATCGCGAGATGAAACGTGACGAAAGAACCTCACTCGACCCGTCACTACGCGCATAGTGAATCGCAAGGATATCATAGTATGTATTGTAATTGAGCTGATCTGTTAATTATCAATGATACATACATACATAAATCACGCCTATATCCCCGAAGGGGTAGGCAGAGGTGAACTAGCACCCACGTTTCGCCAGTTATGTTAGGTCCCATGTAATAGGTGGCGAGCCTATTGCCATTTATCGGGCACAAAAGTCGCAGTAGGTACATAGCTAGATGGTATAAGAGGAACGCTGCTGCCCATTCCTCATCACTGATTTATCCTTAGTCGTCTTGTACGACACCCACGGGAGAGATTTGGGGTGGTGACAATTATATTCTACTCTGCCGTCACCACACGGCACGCGGGTTCGATTCCCGCCTCAAGATCATAATTTTTCGAAATTCTTTTTCTAACCACCAAAATCTTTGTGATTTATGTATGTATGTAAAATTAAATCTTCCGTCGCTTGTAGGTACTTTAACTATAAGAGTGGCCTAAAGTTTACAATGGTAAACTTTACCCAATGGGGTAGCGTCTCGGAGTAAATAGGACTGGAGTAGCCATTAGTCAATTTCTCGTACATATTTTTCTGCCATTTTTTGCGGGGGGTGAGGTTACTACTACACTGAAGGCCGGCACACAGAAACAAAAACTTTTTGCGTATTTACAAACGCACACATGCATAATACGACACACATTTTTAAAATTCACGCACACATACTTAAAATAGTGTGTTAACGTTCTATTCAAACACACGAATGCCATTGTGTGAGTAGTGACATGACATAGCACGAGAATATCGATATCGATAAATCAGTTTCGTTCAATGAATGAATGCATTAATTTTGCGTTAGTATTCTTAAAGACTGGGAATTGTTAAATACTGGGAATCAGTAAATTTTAAGGGGAATCAAAAATCAAAATATGTGGAACTTAATAGGTAATAAACTTAATAGGTAAGCTGAGCGTGTAATTACCAGTTGCATACGACGTTTTTCAACACGATTGCGAGGAAAAACAAACTTGTATTCTATAAAATCTTCTTCTATTGTTAGATAATTTCTGAAACTGAGACGGCTCAAAATTTACAGAACATATAGTATTTGTTCTTGTAAATGCCCAAGAGACGTGCCTATTACAAGCATCAACCCATTTTTTTCGTATGCTGTATTCTTTAGGAAAACTAGAAATTAGATGTTTCGGGAATGTGAAAGCTTACAGTATAAATATCAGCAATTAGCCGGTATCCCGGCTAGGGGCAGAGGTATTTTTGCTTAAACTACACATACCGATAATTTCTGATTTTAATACTACAATAATATTTTCCAAAAGCTTCATTTATGTACGGAACACGGCCACATACCTAACTCCTAGTAAATAAAAGTATTGCTCTTGGACCACCGGGTTTTTTAAAGGAGCTTTTAAATATTAATAAAAAATAAATTTAACTTAAATGTTGACAATGACATTTAGCTATCATCATACCAAATGTCATCAAAATCCGTCTCGTAGTTTATGAATGATGCGTGCACAAACATACATACAGACAGACAAAATGTTAAAAAAACTGAGATTTCACTTCGTCTTCTCTCATACATACATAAATAAATCACGCCTATATCCCCGAAGGGGTAGGCAGAGGTGAACTAACACTCACGTTTTGCCAATTATGTTAGGTCCCATGTAAAATGTGGCGAGCCTATTGCCATTTATCGGGCACAAAAGTCGCAGTACATTGCTAGGTGGTATAAGAGGAACGCTGCTTCCTATTCCTCATCACTGATTTATCCGTAGTCGCCTTGTACGACACCCACGGGAGAGATTTGAGGTGGTGACAATTATATTCTGCTCTGCCGTGACCACACGGCAATTACTAACATCATATATGCCATTTGGCTTAAGGTCGACTTGACCTGTTTTATTCTATATCTCTATAGTTTTATTCTAGAATTTCAAAATTAAAGGAACTTCAATTCATAAAAGTATCATAAATTTAATCCATATTAAAAAATGATCAATTTAATAGTCTGAATAAAATGCCGAAGTTAATGTATAACCTCAGGAACACAATGTATAGATTTAAATCATAATACATATTTTAAATTTAATGTTACTTTCATTCATTCATTCATTCATTACTCCCTCGTAAAATCGCAATATCGATGACGTGGCATCACTATTAATGAAGTGCAATTCAATTAGGGTTGCTGATTACAACAAAAAAAACAATTTGTGCTGTGGCTCGAAAAAAAATTTAGGTTTCTCAGAAATAATCGGCTGTGCTGGTACCTTTTTACCCTTGCTTATTTTATAAAGTCAGGGACGCTGTATATGCTACAGCATAGGTACTCTTAATGTTTATGAGCGCCGCCCAGCATGAATAAAGGGCAAAATAGTCTTATTCTTATTTTATTTTATTAATTCACTAATGATTTTATATTTCCATGTAGTGTGGCAAAAAATAAGCTTCAAGCGGTCGCAAAAGTGTAGGTAGGTATGTACTTAACACTAAACTAAATATAAACACGCAACGTATATTGTTAAAACGAAATTATAATTGGTAATTAATTAATACGAAATGACAAAATTACAATTATTTATTAACAACAAACTTTTTTAAATTATTGTCTAATTAATTGAAATGCGATAATGTTCAACCCTAGGTAGTCTCGTGGGGAGTGCGCTGGAAGATCGTTTGATGACGTCACGGCCGACTCCCCACGAGACTATGGCTCGAAATTTGAAATTGTAGTATGCTAAAACATGAAATTATGAAGTAAATAAATATCAAATCTTAAAAATAATACTTAAAAATGAAATGTGACGCCATGTTTTTGAATACTAGATGTTTTCGAATTTTTTTAACGCTAAAAAACAGCACAGGCAGGCATTTTAGTGGGAGCTCTGCACGGCATGACGTTCTGATTATTGTGGTTTTAAAATGGCGGCTCAACTAGTTTTATATAACGCACAGGCATCCGATGCTTGTGCGTTTGGCAGAGGGGAATGTTAGGCAAAGGCTACTCCAGTTCTATTTACTCCGAGGGTAGCGTTGATGTTTTGCGATTGCAATGCAGGAATTTTTCTATATATCATTGCTTAATAAGTACCTAGTTAACAGTGGCGGAGCGTCCATATAACCCGATTCCCAACAGCCGTACCAAACGAGCGAGCATAAAAAAATCATTACCATAATTTAAGTACAATACCATTTTATAAGCAAATAAAAAAAATCCATCAATATAATCTTATCATAACAGTATTCAACGCGCGCGAAACAATATGCAACACAGGTACATACAATTCGCTCCCGCTCTCTAGATTCCTTCAACTAACTCGCTAAATATCGAGTTATGGACGCCTGCTATACAGCGCCTGCACGCACACAGACAAGCGTAGTCTTGTCAGGCGCACGCAACGCGAAATAGTACCTAAAGTTTGCCTACAAGCCGGCATCAAGCCGGCATTTCGGCAGCCTACGCGCTTATGCATCGATACACTACGACACACGCACACATTAGTAATAAACTCCCACGAAAACAAGTTCCGTCAAAAGTAAATATTTTAGATCTTATTGCAATAGCCATAAAAGCGGAATTTCTTTTGTGAACTGCACTCAATATCGCGGTCGTGCGCCGCTCCTGCAAGCCGCTCCGGACCGGGTTGAATCGTCCTTCCCTTATTAACACGGCTTTTGTTTGTATAATGATCTCTCTTTCTGGCTGTATAAAACAAAGCACCAGAACGCAAAAGTGGCAACGTAGTTCTCCGCTTCGTCACTAGATGGCGTTGAACAGTTGTAGCCGTGTTCTAGCAGGCGGTGTTAAAAGTTAATGCTTAAAACATAAGAGGCTTCATATAGTTGTAGCTTGCCTAACTTGTTTTTTCACGCCACGCCACTGCTAGTTAATACTAAGTACAGAGGAATTATACTTAAAATGTAACGAAACAGAAATTACTTTGTTTAGTTTCCAATCATAGCATAAGGAGATAACTGCTTAAAGGCTATAAATTGTAATTATAACGAAATAATGATAATGACGTAAAAATAACGAAATCTTCCAAAACAAGTTATATAGCTAGTGTGTTTTTTTCTATATTTGTCTAAAATTTTGAGCAGGTGCTTAATTTGAAACGACATACTACCATAGAATTGCGAGATCAAATGCTAATGGCATTTCAATAACAAAACATTTAGGTATATGTTTTATATTGTTTATCATAGTAGTATATAATGATGACACCATTTCTATTCCATGCGAAAAAAAGGGTCAGGAAAATTTCGACTATTATTGTCCTGAGGAGGAAATTTAAATAATTTATGTAACAATTTATAAAATAATAATTTATCATGTATAGGTATTGTTCAAACTGTGCCGCAGCAGTTTGAAATATTGCTCATACTGCTTGGCACAGTCCTTTCCTATGGATGGAAGAATATAGGGAGAATGGCCATAACCTACCACGCGGGTCCAGTGCTGATTGGTGAGTATAAAAGTGTGCTGATGCAGACAGGACCAACGGCTAAACGTGCCTTCTGAAGCACGCAGGAACTCGAGATAATAGATTTTTTGGTCACCCATCCAATGATTGGCCTCAGCTAACATTGCTTCGTTTACGCAAGGCCGAGCGCGATAAGCCACTGCGCTATCGAGCTCGTCGGTCCCTCGCTTAAGTATGTAATCAATGTAATTAATTACCATGGACAGTCATTCAGTGTGTGACAGATAGTGTAGTAGCTAGCCTTTTAGTTGTCCATGGGGTATATTGATCGCAGCTAAACGTTGCATTAGTAACACATTCATCTAATCACTTACCTATATTCAGTTGACTTGTACGATTCCCATGGGAAAGACAGGGTTGCACATAATTGTACCCCACCCTGTTTTGACCACACAGTCACTATTTCAATTTAATTACTACCATAATATTACAAACATAGGATCTTGCTAGCAGTGGCATAGCGCGCCTGGCCTGCAATTGTGTAAACTGTCATACAATGACCGGAAGGATGGTCATTGGATGGGTGACCAAAAACTTATTATCTCGAGTTCCTCCGTGCTTCGGAAGTCTCATTTAGCCATTGGTCCCGGCTGCATTTGCCGTCGTTAATATCCACCAATCCGCACTGGGCCAGCGTGGTGGGCTATGGCCCATTCTTCCTATATTCTTCCATCTATAGGCAAGACCTGTGGCCCAGCTGTGGGGACATTAAAGGGTTGGTAATGACGATGATGATAAGGAAGACATAGAACTAACACTGTTCTTTTGCATTAAGCCCGCTTGGTAACATGGTTTTAAATCTTAAAACCATATTATCAAGCGAGCACAATTGTCCCCTTGCAATCACCTAAGGGGACAATTAAACAATAGGCGAACAAACATTCATGAGAAATCGCCAAAAAAAATTCTTAAGACAATGTACACAAAGCAAGTACAAACCAAACCACCACAGAACATTCCACAGTTGAATGAACCACAAATATGGCCCCTTTTATATTGAGAGGACAAATTCCTGGCTCCCACCTGCCGAAAAATCGACAGCGTACACTCGCGGCTCCCGGATAAACCCTTGCACCTTAAAGCCCCGGCGATAAGAATCAAATTCCGAATATTACGACGCAGATTATCACCGGTAGCAAGTATGAGCTCCTTGACCCACAAACATTCGGACAATAAGTCTGTATGCGAACGGCATTCCCATTAACGGGACAATACCAGCGGTTATGGGATCGCACACGTGTTCGGGGTGTCGGAAGACAAGTTGACATTTGTAATGTACACACACCTGTAAATGTGGGTTACATAAACGCTGTATAACCGTGTACACATTTGCATGATCGAGTAAACATAATACAGTGGTACTGGTAGCTTTCTTCCCGTGAGTTCGTTCTCGTGAACTACACTAATCTTTACTTTAACCTTTTTAAACTTTTTTAGTATTACCTACTTGAATAGTTTAGCTTCATAGCTGACGGAGTTCTATACAAACTTTCAACCGCCATTTCACCCCCCAAAGGTAGCAGCCATATTTTCAAAAAAACCTAATGGTCCTAATCCAAATGTCATTGGATAAGTGATTCAGAAGGCACGATAAGCCGTTGGTCCTGGCTGCATCTAAAACGTAACACCCACACAAACACCAATCCGCGCTGCTCCAGCGTGGTGGGATGTGGCCCATTCTTCCTATATCTATATCTTCCATCCAAGGATATGTGCCTCAGCAGTGGGGAGCTGGTGATGATGATGACGATGGCGATCACACAGCGATATCCCACCACATTACTCAACAAAACCATTGAAAAGGATCACCAACTGCCTCACAAATCCGCAAATCAATTAAAAATCGTCTCAATCAAAAACCATCGACGAATTTCACAAAAACGCAGACTTATAAATTATTTCGCACTCAAACCCGACGAGAGACAAAAGGCGACAATGGGAAAGGTGTCACCGGACCAGACACCGCACCCAAACAAACAGACAGTCAATATTAACATCTCCAACAGTAGTTACAAAAGAATTTTACGGGCACTTAGCGCGACGACACGAAACACCGCGAGGTTACATTGGGCATGTTTGATTTTGCATACGGACAAAGCGTTTCGTAATTTGCTCATTTTACGATACATGCCTACAGTCGGCAGGGGTTAAAAATCAACTGTCTGCAAATAATCCACAGTGGAAACAGCGCCGTGTGTTTCTCGTGTGGTAACATCATTGCCATCATCATCACCAGCCCTTTTAATGTCCCCACTGCTGGGGACGGGCCTTCCCTATGGATGGAAGAATATAGGGAGATTGATTCATAACCACCACGCTGGCCCAGTGCGGGTTGCTGAGTATTTACGACTGCAGATGCAGCCAGGACCAACGGCTTAACGTGCCTTCCGAAGCACGGAGGAACTTGAGGAACATAATTTCGGTCACCCATCGATCGTCGAATGGCCGGCCTTAAAGACATTGCTTAGTTTACGCTATCGCAGCTGAGAGTGTCGTACAAGGCAACAAGGGTGAAGACAGCTATGAGTAATGGGCAGCAGCGTTCCTCTTATGCCACCCAGCAATATACTGCAATTTATGTGCTCGATGGAGGGTCTAAATTATTTTTTTTATAGTTTATAATATAAAAAATGGTTAAGTTTACCTAGCCTATGCCATTTGTTTTTGCTGCTGACTATACAGATATGACCTTATGAGCTTGTATATTAGTGTTTGCTTACGCAATATTAAACATCTGTGCATCGCCGTCTGGATACACTATATAACTTCAGATTATTAATAGAACAAGCTACGAATTTTAATACAAAGTCTGATTAAATTTATATGATCACTATGTTATGATTACTCTAACCGTTATTGTAATATATTACCATATCATACTATTGCACAAAAAAAAATCCACACTAAGACTTCATAAGTAAAAAAAAAATTTTTTTATTCATCGTAATTCGACGTATTTATGTCTAATTCAAATTGTTTATTGCTTGTCACATTACATTAAATACAGTCCAGTTTTACGCATGTCTCTCACTACACACACTTTAAGGTGTGATGGATGTGTGGATGGTTTGATTACGTGTGTCTTGTATGAATGGAAGAGGAAACATACTTCGCCGACGCCAGACAAACGGACCCATTCATAACTACATAAATCATGCCTATATCCCCGAAGGGGTAGGTAACAACCCCGTGATCGAGTACAAACACTATTTACTTACACAACCCGGTGTCTAATACTGTGACCCTTTTTGGTATAACAGCGCCCAATTAAAGTGTAAAACAATAACAAATGCCGCACTCAGAGACGCCAATTAACTTTAATGAGTATTTAATGTCAAACACTTTTCATTCAAATCTAGACCATAGACCCGGCAAGAATAGCGACTAGTTTTGAATTGACATTTTTTAACGTTAAGTAGGTACTCATTAACGTGATTTGACGTCTCTGAGTGCGGCAGTAACAGACGCTGCCGTTTCATTTGCGTCAAACGAGGCTAACCGGAGCCGTCACGGCCCGACACATCTCAACACTGAACACTTCTCTACTAATATTACAAAGCTGAAGGGTTTGTTTGTTTATTTTGTTGGTTGAACGCGCTATCATATATAATCTCAGGGATAACTGAATCAAATTGAAAAAAAAATTTTGTTTTGGATAGTCCATTTATCGAGGAAGGCTAGGTGCTCTAATTCCTATCGATTCTCTCGATTAGGCTATAGGATATTTACTGCCGCACTCAGAGACGTCATATAACGTTAATGAGTACTTAACGTCAAAAAATGGCAATTCAAAACTAGTCGCTATTCTTGCCGGGTCTATGGCCTAGATTTGAATGAAAATTTTTGACATTAAATACTCATTAAAGTTATTTGACGTCTCTGAGTGCGGCAGTTAGTAACCGGCATTGACGCGAGCGAAGCCGCGTGCGACCACTAGTCATACATACACGAGTAGATCTACATTAATCGATTAGCGGCGCACGCGCATAGTTTATAACAATCGAACAAGTAGAACGCGGTTACTTAACGTTGCAACATTGACGCGTGGGAGACCGCTCGCGTGAATCACCCTCCTTGCGCATCTCTTATCAATCATACAATTGCATAATAGCAAACTTGCTTTCTAAATCAATACGACTTATATACGACTTATAACGACTGCACGACTTTTATAGGACGTATATAGGACTGACATGTTTTGAAAGCGATAGTAAAATTGTACACAATTTTTTTATCACTTTCAAAAGTAGATAGGTATTAAATTATCAATGGATTAGGGAAAGGGGGGCCCAACCCGGGCATGCTGTCTAAAACTGACATTTCTGCGCATCTACTTGTTTGCATACACATGACGGGACATGCTGTCAGTCCTCAACGTCCGCCATATTCGGGCTATGTTCGTGCCTTAGATATCCTTTGAATCACTTTATTATCACCACCTCTCAATCTCTCCCGCGGTTGTCGTACAAGGCGACTTAAGGGTAAAGACCGCTGTCTTTACTTTACTTTACTAGCAATGAGAAGTAATATTTCTCTTATACCACTTAGCAATATATTGCGATTTACGCGCTCGATAAATGGCAACACCGGCCACGGTTTTAAGCCTTAGCCGCCTTGTACGACACCCGCGGTAGAGTTTTGTGACAATTGTATTCTGCTCTGCCGATTTATGTTCATCATCATCATGATATTAGCATTTAACGTCGTGAGACATTTAAGGCCTCCTATGTCGCTGCAAGGGCCGTCGAGTTAGTAAAAAAAAAAACTAACAAAAGCGTTAATTACATGACGCCTCCAACATTAACAGAAATACGACAACACAATAAATAAAGATTTAACGACAGGCTCCCGCTATACAAATTGCCAAGAGACGGATGTTGCAATGGCAATTACGCGTAATTGTTCGGTTGAATTAATACCAATTTGTGTGCGGGTTTTGATGCGATTTATTCACAAAAGCTCGTTGGTGAAATAAAAACGACAAATCTATTTGGTGATGTTCGGCTCTGAAGTTTGGTCTTGTACAAAGAAAACAGTGTAACATTCTAACTCTAACATGTCTTACAATAACTAAAATACCGTGTGGTGACGGCGGAGAAGAATACAATTGTCACCACCCCAAATTTCTAATGAATAATTCATTAGAAATAATTCATATAAATTTCAAATGGCGTCTTACAAGTAAGGGTTAAAAAAAGTGATGAGGAATGGGCAGCAGCGTTCCTCTTACACCACCTAGCAATGAACTGCGCCTTTCGTGCCCGATAAATGGCAATAGGCTCGCCACCTATTACATTCGTTTGACTGCCGCCTTGGTCGAATGCTCAGATTGCTGGGTAAAATGGCCAAGAGGTCCCGGGTTCGAATCCTGGTAGGGGCGAACTTTGTGATGACCACAAATGTTTGTTTCCGAGTCATGGATGTGTATATGTTTATGTAGTGTATTTTTAACATTTATATACATAATTATATTAAAAATATGTCCGTCATCTAGTATCCATGACACAAGTGCTCAGGCTACTTACTTTGGGCTGGATGATAGATGTGAGTGTAAAAATATTTATTTATTTATTACCATGGGTGTTAATTTCAGCTCAACCTACCGCTTCGGGGATCGTGATTAATGTTTGTAAAGTATGTATGACTGACTGTGCCACTACAAAAAAACAATAAATTTAATTTAAGCACTTTTTTTTTAAATAAATTGACGATGTTAAAAAAATATCAATAAAATATTATTTTCTTATAATATTATTAGCTAAAAATAACGCTTTAGCTAGTAATAACTCAAAATGATGTGCTATTAAATTTGCAAAGTAGGTACGAGCATATCAAGACACTAATTTACTGAACAAAATTAGTAATAGGTACCTTTTCAACCAATAAATTTTTTTGGTCTCAAAAATATGTTCAGTAAAAAAAGGCGAAATCAATTGAGAAAATGTAACAGACATTTTTTGCGCACCCGCCTATACTTTTTGCTCGGTGACATTGAATAATTTTATTTTTGGACGTCATTGATTGATTAGAACGATCGATCGCGGAGTGTGGTCTTAAAATAACTAATCACTCATTCACATAAAACCAGAACTACAACTATATTATAGATGCAATTGCTATCGCATGATTGGTGAATTATATCATATCATTAGTTAAGCGGGTCTGTAACTTCGTTGAAAAGAGAGGCAACAAATAGATACATTGCAATCAATCAAATCGAGAAACGAGTAACGATGTGCAATCGATAATCGGTATGTAACATAAATAGGTTTCAAAGATAATGTATTAATTTTACTTTTAAAAAGGCCTGAGAATTTCTTTCAGGAAAAGGTAGCTACATTTGGAAAGAAATAAGGTTACATTTAACTATATACGCTAATATGGATAGTCCCGAAAGTAACTTATAGGCCTAAATAGTGAGACGTAACATTATTTTTACTTTTAAAAAGAGCCCCAGTATCCTAGGTATTACATTCAGAAAAATATACATTTGGAAAGATTATTAAGATAAGGTTACATTTATATACGTTCATAAGGTAGTGTTTCAAATGCTGGAATAGTCTTTGAGATTTGAAGTAAGAAGCTCCTCTGTTTAAATTGATCTAAAATATAACGATGCGATTGCGTAAACTGAGCTATGTTCACAAAGACCGCTCTTTAGATGGGTGACCTAAATATATTAACTCAAAAGGGGATTAAAGTGGTTGGCCCGGTTGCATTTATAAGATCTAAAATAACGTAATAATCTTCCCACCTTTGGGGTGCATTATAGCATATTATTATCCTCCCTACGATTTCCAGCATTCCTCTGTAAAACCTACATACTGTCCCCACTGCTGGGGGGCATAGGCCTTCTCTATGGACGTAAGAATATAAGGAGAACGGGACATAACCCACCATGCTGACCCAGTGAGGATAGGTAGGTATTGACAGTCAACGACTTAACGTACCTTCCGAAGCACCGGTGAACTTGAACATCTCCTTGACCGACCTAAACGTAAATGTCCTAGTTTACGCAATCACACGCGTACATAAAATCACGCCTTTACCCCCTAAGGGGTAGGCAGACATGTCATAACATATTCGAGTTCGGTTCCGCCCAATGATTACAAGAGCCGACCACAAATAACCGACACAAATGGTCATGCTCGCAGGTAATCACGGCTGATTAATAATTAATGTGTCTCATGCGTACCAATAAATTAACACCAAAATAAACAGAACGCGACAGATTTTCATAAATTACGTAGGTATATAACAACTATGTTGGCATACATACGCACAGCGTCTGGTACAATAATATGATTTCTACACACGGCGGCAAACTAGAATATGAATTATTTCCCAAACACGACAATAGTTTACGAACAATGAAATTACGCAAGGTTATGTTTTGCGTCAACAGACGTAAATATTGTTGTTAATTTAGGTACTTCATAAATCAATGTAGGTACTTCATAACCGTGTGTGTAGTGACGCCAGAGAAGAATACAATTGTCGCTACCCCTGCTGTTTCGTTACCATACATTTTCGAATAATTTTTATACATACATACATAATTCACGCCTATATACCCGAAGGGGTAGGCAGAGGTGAACTAGCACCCACGCTTCGCCAATTATGCTAGGTCCCATGTAACAGGTGGCGAGCCCATTTATTGGGCACGAAAGTCGCAGTACTTTGCTAGGTGGTAGGTATAAGAGGAACACTGCTGCCCATTCCTCATCACTGATTTATCCTTAGTCGCCTTGTACGACACCCACGGGAGAGATTTGGGGTGGTGATTTTTATCATCTTAACTAAACGCAAAAATGTCATATTGATGTTCATCTACCTCGCGAACAAAGACAAAACGCAACTTTAACGGTTGTCATGCATTCACTTCTGATTGCGTGCTGATCGAGGGTAGAAACACAATTCGATGGCCATCACAGTGGACGCAACGTATCTCACCACATTATTTAATTTACCGTTTCAACCCGAAAATTAAGAATCGTTCAAGCTGTGCAAGTGTAGTCCTAACCAGCAGGTGAATGAGGAAGTGGAAGTCAGCGCGAGCAGTGGCAGAACCTGGTGCGTTTGCTACACCTGCCTTTCTCGTGGGTGTCGTTCAGGCAGTAGAGCTATAATATAACGAGGAAAAGGCAGCAGCATTTCTTATGCACCATGCAGCAATAAATGGGATCTCTGCTGATGCCTGCTGTGGAGAAATCCCCCCAGGAGTGCCCGTTGGAAAAGGTCTTCGCCTTCCCAAAAAAATAACTAATAGAGACTGTGAAGATCTATCAGCCAACAAGCTTAGGTCCTTAAAGAATCGGCCTGCGATTGTGAAGACATAATGTTTTCTACGTGATAGGTATGTTAGCCCCCATTAAATAGGGGCCGAACTTACTGCCATCTATCGGACACATCATGTTTACACTAGTATTACGACACCCATGGGAGAATCGACGAGGATTAAAGCACATTAAAACGTATCCAATACCATTGTATCGAGCGTCCAAGATTTGTAGCGGCCCCAGCAATTATTCAAGGGTCATTCCCGGCCATCGATAATGGCGGATGGCACTAATGGCACATACTCCTTGGCGGATGGTATAATTATGGAGTGGTCGGGTTCGGCGTATTGGTCGCCCGCCAAACGCCTCGGGGGAATCCGACGCAGTGTTCCGTTTCAAATTTATTGACTTACAAATGCAATTGTTGTGTCTAATGTCACCATTACTGTTGGTGGTATTTCCGGGTCTGATTCGGGATATACTTCGATTATTTTGAATGGCTTGACTAAACAGGGTTATTTTTAAAACATCGAAAACCTCCAATGACTAGATAGCTAACATCATAAACAACAACCTTTGTTTTATGAGTTCTAATATAACGCAATACATTGCGCAAAATTATTTTTTAAGTTTTTATTGTACTGTCGTGACATTTATACGTCCATATTTCATTCATAAACGAAAGGACGACTCTACGCTAGGCCCGCGCGCAGCATAATGCCGATGCAAGTAGTAGAGTTATTGACTTTATAGAGCAGTAAATTAAATTAGATTTATTTTTGTATGAAAGTAAAATCTTACGAATTATCAAAAGTCGTAGAACAAACATTGTAGCTTATGAAGATCTACTCCTGAGAGGTTTTTAATGTTTTACAAATAACCCTGTATAAAGCTTAAAGTAAAAAAAAAGCCTTTTTTGAAATTCTTCAACAAGAAAACAAACAATCGATTGCATCAAAGTTTTTAGCGCAGAAAATGCCACGTTCGAAACTGCTCGCACGTAACCCACTTCAAGGTGGCCTGTCATAAAAAGAGAGAGGATTACGAAAAACAAAACCAATCTGTCACAAAATTGCGACTTTCGTCCCGATAGATGCATGTCTCGTGCCCTCCCTATGTGGGTCGAGGCAATAACTTGGCCAATCCCAACTGCTATTCGCCGGGACTGGTCCAAGGGTCGCGACGACGGGTCGTGCCGTGAGAGAAGCCGCGTAAGGTTGCCGGCGCAGAGATAAATCGACCAAGTTAATCCGACTACGTTAGTTAAAGTCTCTACATACGTAACGGGAAAATACCCTTGACAGGACGTGGACGGGACGGGGACGGGGACAGGCACTCTCTCGTTCAAAACGCCCCGTGCACGTCCCGTGCAAGTCCCGTCCGAGACTCCGTGACGTAAGTCCTTCATGGTACATTTTGTATGAAACGATTTTTCTACAGTCCCCGTCCCAGTCCCGTCCGGGTTATTTTCCCGTTACTTATGCAGAGACCTTAAAGCATAAGCAATCCCTAAAGATTTCACCATCTCCGTATAACAACGACAATACAACAAATAAATTCAAATATAGAACCATATTTGTACAGCTTAAGCAATCCCTAAAGGGCCTGTTTCACCATCTTCGTAGGTATAACGACACTACATACAACAGATAAATTAAAATAAAGAACAATATTTGTAGGACATTTAACGGCCAAGTAGGTAAGTTATTGGGAACTTAAACAGAAGTGGTGAAACAAGTCCTCGCAGTCTGTTACCTATTTATTTACGGGCGCTAGAAAAATGTCAAACACCTAAAATAATATGCGAGTCAAATCCGTAAACGGTGTTTTATATAAAACTAGTGATCGCCCGCGGCTTCGCTCACGTTAATGCCGCTTACTAAATAGCTTAGGTATAGCCTTTCTCGATGAATGGACTATCCAACACAAAAAGACTTTTTCAAATTGATTCAGTAGTTCCTGAGACTGGCGCGTTCAACCAACCAACCAACCAAACAAACAAACTGATCAGCATTATAATATTAGTATCCTCGGCGCTGACCCCGGCGTAAGTTGGGAATCCCTCGGGAAAGACTGGTGAATTGCCGCGAGGCAGATCCCAGACTTTCCCTTAAAGGCTTAAAGGCTTAAAGGGCTAGGAGGAACACCGGAGTGGTTTAGTGGGTATTGCTGATGCTTCGTGCGCCGAGCGAGTCCCACACACGCCAGTCGCCTAGCTAACGGCTGGTATGGTGCGTAAAAGCATTCCACTCCGACAAAAAAAAAAAAAATAATAATATTAGTATAGATGTGTAGTACTCGTACAAGAATTAGAGAACATTATAAAGTGTACTTTATTGCCTGTAACCGTAAAAGCAGAATTAAATATTTATTCCGATATTCCTTCGCCTTAACACTCGACCTCAAAGGCAGTAGGCTATGTTGACCGAATGCCCTATGCCGATCCCATTCCACCGAGTCACGAGATGAGTGTACGTGAAACGGCTTTCTGAACCATGTCTATTTTATTATTTGCGTTGTGTTTGTTATTACACTGGCGGCTTTATTTGCGCCATGTTAGGTTTAATTTGTTTCTTCTTCGATTCTCTTATAGAAAACGAGTTTCTTTGCTTTCGCGATATTGCTTACAATTGCCTTTTTAGAACCCCCGATCATTATTGATAAAATTGACAAGAACTGTAGCGGTACCATGAAGTATTAGTGCTATCCAAACGCGGGTAACAAAACAGGACGCCGCTCTACTGGGCTTATAGCGTTGTCTCACTTTAACAATGAGAATTGAGTCGCGTTTAGAGTTGCTGATAAAGCCCCTGTGTTCACCCAATGATCATCAGAATCTGCTGATTATGAAATAAAAGCCAATAACAACACAGTTAACCTTAACCTTGCAACCGTCGATGATAATGACGAAGGGTAATCAGCGATTTGCAAAGCAGCTCACGACATCGTACTCAAGATCGTGCGCGACGTACAGCCAACCGCAGTTCAGACTACCCAAAACGGTGAAATTTCTCCAATCGATTGTCCACCTTAACCTGTTGGTAGTAAAGCAGAAAGTCGATTGAAATAATTGCTTATTTTGTGGTAGCCTGACGCGCTGTTGCTGCCTACACAGGAAGCCTTTTTTGTAAACATAATAATAATATGGCTGGTTCCATAACTTAAGTGTACCTACTTAAGTTCTTCAGCGCGTTGTTGAAACTTCAATGTCAATTTATGTTGTATTTTCGTTTATCAATCAACTCGTGGCTCGGATTTAAAAGAACCGTGCACACATACATAAATCACGCTTATGGGGTTAACCCAAAGTGGTGGGCACAGGAGAATAGCACCCACGTTTCGCCAATTACTTAATTTTTAGGTCCTACAGTCATCTATCGGGCATCTATCTATAAAAAACCCAAAAAGGGTTGGTGTCAGGCAGTCGGCCGGTTGTAAAACCTAAGCCAAGACCTTGAGCAGTATGGATTGGAATGTTGTCATTACAAACACTCTCTCCGTTCATCGGTCTCTTGACATGGTCCTTTCTGTCTCTTTTCTATTCATTTGACATTTGACGGCAGCATTGGTCAAATGCTCAGATTGGCCAAGAGGTCCCGGGTTTGGATCCTAGTAGGGGCAAACTTTGTGATGACCACAAATGTTTGTTTCCGAGTCATGGTTGTATATATGTTTATGTAGTATATTTTCAACATTTATATAGGTACATAATTATATTAAAAATATGTCCGTCATCTAGTATCCATCCATAACACAAGTGCTTAGGCTACTTACTTTGGGCTAGATGATAGGTGTGAGTGTGAAAATATTTATTATATTATTATTATTATTTATTCATCACTAGCACCTTTACGGTGTGATGCATAATATGAATCAAAAGGGAGTGGATGGCTTGATGGCGTCTGACTGATACGAACAGAAGAGGAAACACACTGTGCCAGATAGCCTGTGAACGGCGCAGGAAGAAGTAGAAAAAGGATCTATAGGCTTCATCTGTAGCGATCGCCCTCTAGGAAGGGAGCGATTGTATTCTGTTCTGCCGTCACCACTGCCCCCGTAGCACGGGACGTGGACACATCTCCTTCGGGGGAAAGAAAATCTTTTCCTCTCGCTCTAACTCACACTAAATCCCGAAACAAAACACTGTCAAGTGGTGGAGAGAGACTTCTCCAGGTCCCCGTGCTGGGCCCGCTGGTTCACCAATAAAAGAACCGTTGCACTACTTAACAGCGTTTCGCGCCAGAAACATCTCGCTAATTACACTTGCCAGGTCAAACGGTCTGAGTGCATTCCAAATTCGAATCTGGAAATCGTCTAGGATCGCAACAATAGCGAAATTTGTTCCGCGTCTGACTCTGGGGTCTAATTAAGAGCACCGGAGATGAGCGATGCGATCCCACGTTCGCCGAGAATCCGATTCCGCACCGCGATTGTTTCGATCTATTCGAATACAGCACAATAACCGGATGAGCTTATGAATGGAAATTGAGCGATCGCTATGACTGTGTTTTTGGCACCATCAAATATCATGCTGCACTCGTAGCACGTGGGAATGGACACAATCTCCTGGGGGACAAGAAAATATTTTCCTTTCTCTCTCTATGTCCCACTAAATCCCGAGACGAAACACTGCCAAGTGGTGGAGAAAAAATTTGTCCACGTCTACCACGTGAACTACGAATAATCTTAGCATTAAATAAATTAATAATAAATATTTCTTACACTCAAACCTATCATCAAGCCCAAAATTTAGTAGCAAAGCACTGATATGAACCCTAGATGACGACCCGAAAATTGTAGGATCGTCTATTCATTCTAAGAATAACATACGAATTATAATTATAATAATTAATATCAACTATTAATACTTACAGTAAATTATTACAATGGTAGTAATAGTTTACAAATTCTACAGGTGCAGTTGAGGCATTACCTGAAACAATTACAAAAACAATGATCATCATTAAACATCAATAAGACAATTTGTACGATTTAAGTAACGCCCTGGTTAGGCCAGAGCATTGCGGAAGACGCCGGATCAAGTTTCGCATAAGGACATATGCATTCAAACTAAACATGGATATAAACTAGCAACGAGATCATCAATGTAAGTAAAGATTGAAATAAGCGGGAATTGCAATTATTATCGCTTGCGAGTAATCCAAACCACCACCGTCGCGTATTGGCGCACAATGACATCTTTGTCCGGTCCTCGTATCAATCTCTTCGGTCGCACAGATGTCAAAGTTATCATGTCAAGTCAAATCAAAGTCATATCAAACGTATGATTACAATACGCATATGTCAAGACGATAGACATCCAAAACCCTTGTGTCCAAGGGAGGATGGGGACAAGCCTCAGTCCATAATGATAGGTCTCCAAAACTCACCCACGCTCCGATCCGCCAACAAAGCGCTGACCCCGACGCATTCAATATCAGCCCAGCTAGCTGACCAACGAAACACGATATGATATAGCCATTTATCGCTTTTATAAAAAAAACCATTGGATTTTTGACAGTTTAAAGCGAAAAAAGGCTATATCATAAAGCCTCTAAGGCTGTATCATAAAAGATATAGCCATTTATCGCTCTGAACTGTCAAAAATCAATTGATTTTACCTGCTCAAAGTCGGTGGTCATGCTATGCTAGCCGGACAGAGTTGATACTAAGGCTGGAGTTCAACAACACTTAAACAGGCGATTATTAATAAACCGGTCTGTTTTTGCCATTTTACTGTATGGAAGAACTGTCAATAACTGCCGGTTATCTTTTAATCATCGTGTTGGTGAACTCGGGCCTAAAAAGACAAAGGTCTTCAAGTGCGTGTTGCCAGTGATGACTTACAATGGGCCTTATAAGAAGGCTCAAAGTCACTCAAAGGGCAACGGAGAGGGCTATGCTCAGTGTTTCCCTGCGTGATCATATCAGAAATTATGAGATCCGCTGGAGAAACTTAGGTCACCGACATAGCCGAAAGAATTGCGGACCTTAAGTGGCAGTGGGCAGGGCACATTGCGAGGAGGACTGACGGCCGTTGGGGCGGGAAGGTCCTCGAATGGCGGCCGCGCACCGGGAGACGCAGCGTTGGAAGGCCCCCCACAAGGTGGACCGAGGATCTGGTGAAGGTCGCGGGAAGCCGCTGAATGCGGGCAGCGCAGGACCGACCGGTTTGGAGATCTTTGGGGGAGGCCCATGCCCAACAGTGGGCGTCTCTCGGCTGAATAATGATGAAATCGGGCCTAAATGCGCCAGAGCCCCAACGCCTCGCTAACAAATGATCTGCATTTGTTTCACCAGTGTCGACACTCAACATACAGCGAATTAAACAAATCACGATCGGTGCACGCGCGTTTAGCCGCCAACGCCCACCGAAAGCGATAATGACGCTCGAATAAGGGTGCTCTCCCACCAGAGCGGTGCGAGGATGCGTTGCGAGGAATGTCTTTGAGGAGAAGCAATAGAATCACTCGCATTTTCCTAGTCTCGCTCAGCACAGCTTTGGTGGACAAGGGCTTAGCGAAGCGAGGTTTTCGAACATACTAAACAATTCGCTTCATAAAAACAAAACAGGTACAACTCAAAATTGTGTTCCTTTAACATTAACAGTGAGTCTTGTTGACATATTTGAGAACACACAACGTTTCTAAGTATTGTTTGATTTTCGCCGCTATTATTTATACAGTTCAAACAGAGTTTTACCGAGTGTTGACAGTTCAAAGCGATAAATGGCTATATCATATCGTGTTTCAGGGTTCATGCTAGCCGGGCTGCTAGTATAGAACACGAAATCGTAAGAGACATTTTCCTCGCACATCTCTGGTGGGAGAGCACCCTTACAATTGGCTGTCACATGGCACAGAATTAATTCGGTGCGGAAAAAGTTACTACGTACAGTCAACAGCACGTCAGACTACCACAAAATGGCAAAATTTCTCAATCGATTTTGTGGTCTATTATTACCAAGTTAAGGTTGACAATCGATTGAAGAAATTTGACAGTTTTGGGTAGTCTGAAGTGCCGTTGACTGTACGTACGGGCCGTCACTGTGACCGAGTGATAATTCAACGGATGCCATTGCGCTATCTGTATCCCGCATTGTCGCTGAAACACAGTGTGGTGTTGTGTTAAAATATTATTCAAATATTCGATAGTCTGTTGAATTTGATAAGATTACTGTTACAACTTCAAAAAGAGTGACTTTATTTTTTATCTACGAGAGGAAAACACACGAAACACGAATAAATAAAGCCACAGGACATTGGCACAGCTCTTTTTTTTTCACTTGAACGAAACACAACATTGAACTACAAACTTATAAAAGGTCATTTTATCGAGGATTGGAAAAAAATACGAATTTTAATAGTATCTGTCGACAGTGAACCGCATGCCACGGTAAAAATAAAATTGTCTCAATCTCTCAATTAATTTTTAAGCTTTACAAGTTTCAAAAAAGTCATATTCGACTGTTCGTCGTGTAACGCATGACATAAATATAACAGCGAGATTATATCAGACGTGTCAAAACATAATCAAAGAAGAGTCAAAACAACAACAGAGACATAATTCGACAATGATAATTACAAAGAGCTCTAAAACAATGAAGCGTTCGGAGTAACAATTGGATTGTTCAATATTTATCAGTTCTGTTTCCAGTCTGTTTATGATGAATACCCATAACAGGCCTTATCGGTACAATGCTACAGTCTTATTAGCCTTGCATCTCTGATCAGTTACGTTTAGGGTTGTCACCAGTTGAAATGCCCAGGAATAATATTCCAAAATTAAAATAATTAAATGGCAAAAAACTCTAAAAATTACTGGAAACATTGTGTGTTCTAAATTTACTGTTGTTGTAAAAGAATGAATTTTTAAAGAATACGTTTGTATTCATCATCGCCCTGCCCTTATCCCATCCTATTCGGGGTCGGCGTCCTCTTTTCCATTCTCTTCTGTCACTTGTCATCTCCTCCTCCACATCCATCGCCTTCATATCACACCTCACACAATCCATCCATCTTTTCAGTGGTCTTCCTCTACTTCGACATCCATCCACATTCATGTCCATAACTTTCTTACTCACATTCATGCCATCACGTTGCATAATATGTCTATACCAAGCTAAACGGCTCCCTTTCATCTTCTCTGTTACTGGCGCCACTTTCAGACTCCCTCTTACGTACTCATTCCGTATTTTGTCAATTTTTGTCACTCCGCACATGCATCATTCTCATCTCTACCGCATGCAATTTTCTTAATTCTTTTAAAGAATACGTTTGTATTAAACAATCAAAATGTTAACCTACCGAAGATCACATATTTAAAAAAATTCAAATAGTGCAATTACGTACACTAAGAAAGCCAAGAATAACGTAATGACTTCGTCAAATAAAATACTTCGATTATTTAGTTATTACGTAGTAAATTATATTTTAAATAATATTGTCAGCGTATTGAACTGTTGTGTTTCGTGGAACAGTTTTGTTGCGTTTTAAATATGTTGCGCATATATTATTATTATTCTTCTTCTACCTGCACTGTCCCTAGTCTATCTGCGCATATATAATAAAAAGCGTCAGTATATTATCGTTTATGACAGGTTAACCAAACTGCCATTCGAATATTTGTGACAGCCCTGGCAATACCGAATTATAACATAATCAATCCGATTATCCACATTTCGGAACTGTTCGAATGGACATGAGCGTGATACCGCATCGGATTACGCTGCCGCTTCGGACATCAATCACACGGAATCAATGCTAAACTCCTTACTCCGTGTCTGAGCCCCCAATGGTACCAACATATAATGCCTAGTATTATATTTAGTGACAGGATCTGTATTATGTCATCCGGCTATATTTACGACCGTTGCTTCGTAAATGGTCGATGTCGTTTCGTCGTGTCTATGTTTTGTCTCTCTACTATGTATCTTTTCTCTTGTAATAGTTTTTATTTGGACTTGTCATTTTACGAATTGAACCTTATCGGTCATTAATATTAAAAAAGGGGCATAGCTCAAGAAATATCTCGAAACCTAGTATGCTAGATAACAAGTATAACATAACAATACTAAAGCCGAAGACTCGAAAGATTCAAAAGAAAAACTGCCCGTGCAATGGACCCTAAATCAGAAATGAACTCTAAAGACAATGCATCAAGTATTAGTGTGCATTAAAGAAAAACATAAACAGCTGCTTCCATCGAAACTAACACCGTTCTGTCAGGTGACGGCTTCATGTACCGCATAATGGAATCGTGACAACAAACAATACAAGACGCGGGACTCCATTAGAATCATTCATAATATGCACGCTTATTGAAAACGGAGCCAGGGTTGACAGTACACAGACGACCACCAAGCATAAGAGACAATATTATTTTGCTATTAGTCTATTGAAATATTATTCATCGTGAGATTCTTCAAGGAATTTTGTTTAAATGGCAGAACTTTGTCTTTACTTAATAATAATAATTACTGAATAAAATTTCAATTATAACAAGGATGTCTAAATAGATGAAGAAGAATATGAAATTGATAAGTATTAGGACAAACTGCTGGACAAAAATACGACCCTAAAAAACTCGTAGGGCCTGTTTCACAATCGGTGGGCAAGTTCTGGATAGTTTACTTGGCAGACGCCAAGCAAGTTATTCAGAACTTTATACCCGGCAATTGTGAAACAGGCCCTTAGAAACATTTTATATTCTAAATGTACGACTATATTGTTATTATAAGCACGCCAATCCGTACTGGACCCGCTTGATGGTTAAAGGCGGATTCTTCCTATTTTTGTCCATCCAAGTGTAGTAGCAGTTAGATAACAGGCAAATGATGATCACTAAAGTGTTATCTTCTATGATGTGACATGCATGAAAAATACTTTGTATATTTCTTGAAATAATAATTTCTTTGATCTATCAAAGCTTATTGTGTGCCAACCCTAACTAAAGTCAATAAAACTAGATCATCTACGTAGACTCCAGCAAATGACTAGGCGACATTGTTCGACGTAATTGCTTTATTTATGAAAACAGGTTGTTCTCAGTGAGTAATGTTGTCATATTCTATTAATAACACTTCTGTTATCTGTTGGTTTTCACCAGAAGCCTTTGTCTGTGCTCATGTTTGAATTTGTCAGGTGTTCAGATGCACTTGCAAATGTGGGATTTTAAATAGCAATTTAACAAAGAGCAATAAACAGAAAATAAAAGATTTAACGATTAAAAAAAAACTTATTTGCTATTTTCTTTAAGTGATAGATTATGATTGGCAATGCACAGTTATTTACTCAGATGGCCAATCTAAGCTTAAATAAGAAAGAAAGGAAAGATGTATGCTTTCTTTCTTTGAAAATAAAAAAATCTTATTAAATATTTCTTACTTTATCTTCACTTACTAAATACACTTATCTTTAAGCAGCTTACTGCCGCACTCAGAGACGTCAAATAACGTGAATTAGTACTTAACTTCAAAAAATGACAATTCAAAACTAGTCGCTATTCTTGCCGGGTCTATGGTCTAGATTTGAATGAAAATTTTTGACATTAAATACTCATTAAAGTTAATTGACGTCTCTGAGTGCGGCAGTTAATCGGTTGCGTTAAGGAATTGACAATAAAAAAGTATGAATGTCTCGAGAAAAAATTTCGTGCTCATTACGCAATTTACATTTGCCCCTACCAGAATTCGAACCCAGTACTGCGACTTTTGTGCCCGATAAATGGCAATAGGCTCGCCACCTATTATATGGGACCTAGCATAATTGGCGAAGCGTGGGTGCTAGTTCACCTCTGCCTACCCCTTCGGGGATATAGGCGTGAATTAAGTATGTATATAATATATGTAGAATTCGAACCCGTGACATTTTGGCTGATAACCAGAGACCCCACCCTTCGACCAAACTGGCCATCCCATGTGCAGGCAAGTCATAAAATCTAAACTCTACAAAACTTACCATGACTAGAACCTAAATTCTCTTGAGCGCGTCTTCGCTCAAAGCACCAATAACATTAACCTTGTTGCACGTGTAGCACAGGGCGTTAATTAAATGAACCCAAAGGTGTTTGACTGCAAGCAGACATTTCACTGGAGCGCTCGACGGCGAAGATTTAGTGTAAGACTAGTTTAATTACTTTGACAATTACGTGACACGGACGAAACTGCTCTGAATAATAAAGCAGATAATACAACCGCCATGCTCTCGTCCCTATTGCAAATTTGAATAAAGCGACCGTTAAATCTACTGTTGATGGACATCTAGATCCGCTTGGGTCAATAAAGTTCAATTTTCTACCTAGCCTGCTGCCAAATTATTATTGGGGTCGGTCGATGCATCGTTTGTCTATTACCAACTGCTCTTAGATTTGACTAGGCAATTTATGTTATCATCAATAAGAATGTTGATAAATATAAAAAAAATTATATAGGATATCCTACTAGCTTAGTAATAATAACGAGGCTTTTGTAGCATTACCGAAAAACCTAGCAGTATCGATAAACTGTCTGACAAATAAAAGTTGATTTTTAAAATGAAAATATTTTAAAAGACTCTATTGCGATTACTAGTAATACAACATGTTATAATGGTGGTAGACACCGTAGCAATGATACATACATACATACATAATTCACGCCTACATCCCCGAAGGGTCAGGCAGAGGTGAACCAGCACCCACGCCCCGCCAATCATGCTAGGTCCCACAGAACAGTAATCTGTTCTATGCTAGGCCCCATGTAATAGGTGGCGAGACTATTGCCATTTATCGGGCACAAAAGTCGCAGTACTATGCTAGGTGGTAGGTATAAGAGGAACGCTGCTGCCCATTCCTCATCACTGATTTATCCTTAGTCGCCTTGTACGACACCCACGGGAGAGTTTGGGGTGGTGACAATTGTATTCTACTCTGCCGTCACCACACGGCCAATAGCAGTAACAATGATGTCCCGATTAAATCCTCGTTTACATTTCGTATCAAAAAAGAATTCAACTACACAAAACGTCTACAATAGGAACGAGATAACGTATCAGCGAGAGCAAGCCCCATAAAGTGGGTGAACAAAATAAAAATCGTCAACGAAAATCTATCAGAAGCGCGGCACTCAAAGCCAACACGAATATCAATATTCGCGATATCGGCCCGGCGCTGCCGTAACAAGCCGGCTGGCTGGCAAAACAAATTTACATAAATCCCGAGGAATCCGTAAAAATGACGCGCGACAGGCGAGCCGATAAGCTCCGGTGTCATTAGCCGAAACGATCGGCTCGCGGACGCCTACGAAAATGTAAATTTAAAAGCAGGCCGTAGGTACGCTTCATAACTTTATACCCAAAGAGGGTGAGTGTCAAGCAGACGGCCGGCTGTAAAACCTAAGCCAAAACCTTGAGCAGCATGGATTGGAATGTTGTCATTCGAATCACTCTCTCCGTTCATCGGTCTCTCGACTCGTGAGTTTTTTTTCTATACATTCATTCATCACTAGCACCTTACGGTGTGATGGATGATTTGAATCGAAAGGGAGTGGATGGCTTGATGACGTCTGACCGATATGAATGGAATAGGAAACATACTGCGGCGACCCCAGATAGACTAAACTGGGCAGGGAGAAGAAGTACGCTTCAGAACTCTGGTTGCGTACTTTTTAAGTATTCTTGCAAATAGAATAAGGAACGAGATAAAATCTCTTAGCGTACCATGGATTCGCCGAGCGGGTGCCGGATCGTTGGCGTAGCATAGAGGGAAGTCAGGAACAGCGCTTTGGACGTGTGAGCTAAGTATAGGTAGTTTTACAGGGCCCCTTCACGAAATGTCTACACTCGCCTTCGCCACCCGGCTTCTCTCTCTCTCTGCTGCGCCATATTTGTTAGGATCCTATAAAAGCCGCCTTAAACACACGTTCCAGTGTTGAACTTATGAAAGTTCTTGTTGAATTATGCAAATAAAGCAAATGTGTAATTTAATTCTCGGAATAAATGCCTCATAAATAAAAATCCCTTGTTCACTAGTCAAAGGGGGAAGAATGCTTCACAAGGTGTATATTAGCTACTCACATTAATGATTGGACTGTTATGAAAACTGTGAAGAGCACACTAATTTTGCCCCATTTGAATGGGCACTGATGGTAATTTCGTTAATTTGACCACGTGAGTAATGACCGCCTATACTCGTTTCTATACTCTGTGCTTTGACTGTGGAAGGTCGTTTAATCTTCACATCTAAGTTCACGATGTCTTTCGATTGCGAAAGAGCTCCAGCCACTGATCTCCCCCATTATTCGATTACAATTCAAAAGTAATTGAGAAAGGCGAAATCGTTTCCATCGCTCCAGAATCGATTCTAAACTGAAACCCACCGGGGGCGGGCGCCAAATGGTCTCCGGTCTCTAAAAGCACAGTATACCAAGAACAGTAATACGTCTTCATACAAACTGGCCGCTGCCTATTAGGATGTGTGCTTTCGTACTCGGCGCCGTGTTGGAGCGAACTGTAACGCACACATTGACAATACGGGGGTGTAAGGGTTCGGTGGGATCGCGCGTGTACAAGTTGATTTCACTATCGCACGCTGCTCGGTCCCGCCGGGCACATTCGCGCCCTCAGCCGCCGCTTTAGTTACAACGAACACTAGCGTCAACGCCGCAGTAGGCTATAAACTCGCCGACAGGCCGAAGATAAACTACTGTTCTGGGTATACTGTGCTAAAGGTGCACGAAATGCGCTTTATTAATTTAACTCCAATCGTGTCTGCTGCAGAAAAGTTTCATAACTGGACGACTTTCCCGGTACACTTTTATTTCGCTCTGCGTGGCACAATCAGACAGGACTTCTCTTGGATTTTCCAGACGTACGGCCACATCTGAAAAGGGCGCTCGCAGCGAATTTTCTTCGCACACATCGTGAAGTCTGATCCGGTTCCCACTGCCTTTGTTATGGATTATACTCGATAAGTCGATTCTGTATAAGACTCGTGTTGTATTCTAATATACTTGAAGTCAAGTATACATACATATAATATTAGGGTAATTGGTAAATAAATAATGATGTACTTTCTTAAATGTATATAAAAGAGGTAGATTATTTAAGACGCAGCAGAAAAGAATACAATGGGTATCAATCGTACCTCTACTGTCAGTATCATTCGAGAGAGCACTTAGAGATTATTCAACCGTTTTTACCCGGGCCTTGCAAATTCGTAGAAAAAGAGAAAACTTTAGAACAGCGGGTTTCGTCTATGCACAGAACGTGTCCACAGAATCGAAGTCAGCGTTATATGGGAGGAATACTATAGTAACTATTTTTGCACACGCATGAAGAGCCTCAGTATTGGTTATCCGGTCTTGTCTTGCACAAATAAAGGAAGTAACTACGAAACTACAGACTTTATCCAAAAAATGTTAATTGGTAACATCAGAAAGTGCCAAAATTACCCTAGCTTTACTCACATTGCAACAGAGTAATATAACAGCTAAGCGCATTAAGCGCAGGAAAAATTCAACGAATTAAAGCGATCCTGTTGTCAGGGTTGAGCTTATCTTTTCTGTTTTCAAAACCCACACGTGGATCGAGAATCCTTTTTGAAACGAGTAAAGCCGACAGGCGCATTATTTTGGTCATTTTAATGTAATTCATGGAATAACAAACAGAATAACCATTTGATATTTTCTTTCTTTATTTCAGGTTGATTGTATTAACAACAATTTAAAATAATGTAGTTCAAAGAATTTGGTGGTAAGAAAAAGTTGGACAAATTGTAGTCTTATTATGGATCCCGACCATAATTTGAAGACCATACATTTTTCGAACTTTTATAACCACCAAATTCTTTGTAATATTTTTTCTAATATTATAATGTTGAAATTAAAATCGTATAGTTTATGTATTTCAAATTCTTCCTTAAAATATATTTATTTAGTATCTACTTTTCGCTTATCTGCTACTTCTGCCCGGGAACTATTATTACTACTGTTATTATATGTCTAGGATTTCAGCTCCGTAAGTCACCGATAAGACAGTGTGTTTATAGTCTTTTGTCTTCATGATTTGTGGTATTAACGACAAGAAGAAGTGTAAGCACTAAGAAATTTAATTTAATCAGTTCACCTCGTGAAGTATATTTGAAATAAATTCAAGATTTCGCGTTTATAATATTAGATGATTTAATTAGACACCACTGGTGTGGATCTTGTCATTAGCATTATTATCTTGATTGACTTGATCAATATCGGATTCAAGTCAAGCACATTAGAATCTACATCCGTATTTAAATTGACAAAGGTTCCGTAATAGGATAGATACTGAGACCCAGAAGTAACCTTAAGCAATAGCATCTGATGACCTATTACAAGTTAAGCAAACTGTAAAGCCTTAAAAGATACCGAGGACACAAAACTAAAGATCACTTTGCGATCTGTCACAAAAGATCAACAACATCTAATTAAAAATGTAAACTTTAAGATTTAACCTATGAACCGTTGTTCCAGTGATAAAATCTCTAGACGTCCATTATAATTTTAGATGCAGCCGAGAGATCTAAAGTTCCCGGCACGTAAGTTGAACCAAAATAACGGTCGTTTGCGCAGGTTTCATTGAAGGAAAAGTGTATAAACTAAATTATGAACACACGTCACACGTCATCATCATCATCTTCAGCCTTTTAATGTACCCACTGTTAGGGCACAGGCCTTCCCTATCTATGGGTGGAAGAATATAGGAAAAGGGGCAAGTGCGGGTTGGTGGGTGGGTATTAACGACTGCAGATGCAGCCAGGACCAACGGCTTAACGTGCCTTCCGAAGTACGGAGGAACTCGAGATAATAAATTTATGGTCACCCATCCAATGACCGGCCTTAGCGTACATTGCTTGGTTTACGCAATCGCAGGCCGAGCGCGCTGTGGCACTGCGCTAGCGAGCTCCTCTCACACCTCATTAAAAAACTTCAACTAATACCTGAAAACGTTTTTCTGCGCTGCGCATTGGTCAACTTGTGCAGCGTTACATATGCCGGGTATTGGGCGTATCTGAACCTTGGTTAGTCGACCTCCACTCCCTCTACATCTCGGAGGTTGTAGTAAAAATTTGCATCCTCCTTTGAATTTCTGAGATTGCGACGCTCGCTTTCACCGACACGTGACATTCGGTTTGGTTGAGCGCGTCAAATTTATGCAAACATTGCCATATATTATTACCTAGGCGTTGAAACTGTAGACGGAATTTGGGAATGAAATGAACTGTGCATTTAAAAATGTGAAGCATCTTTGGTTTGGCGAAGATGAAATTTGCATAGCGAAAGTTAAAAGTTGATAAAAATTGAAAAAATTAACACTTTACATTCCTAAAGTCGATCGAGAAGCACGATTACGCAGTGTCTAGCGCGCTCGACCTGCGATTGCGTAAACTAAGCAATATTCGATAAGGCTAATAATTGAGTCATTGAGTTAAGCTGCATTTGTAACCACCAATCTACACTCTACCAGCGCGGTGGGTTATGGTCCATTCTTCCTATATTTTTCAATCTATTGGGAAGGCTTGTGTTCCAGCAATAGGAACATTAATGGTCAGCTTAGCTTATGAATCATCAGTGTTATCTCTTACTGATCCCAGATAAACTGGACCCAGGGCAGTCAGTCGTTCTTGAGTAGTTCCCATTTGTTCTTTCGCATAAACTTCGTTCATTTCAAAAAGTAATGAATAAATAATTTAGATTTGATTCATTATTCCGTGAAACCTTTTATTGAACAGCCTGTAAAATTAAATGAGATAGATTCTGTAGTGACTGTAACTTAAATATGACGCCCTCTATACACACAATACAGAGAAAATCATTCCAAACTTGTCTCATTTAACTCTGAAAGTGAATCAGTTGGGAGATCCAAAGAAATCCTTTTTACCGTGAAAGGAAAATGGACAGATAACAATCAATGGCAGATCCAAATAAAAGAAAAGGAAAGTATTCACTGCTGAAGCCGCTAAATGAAACACAATAAGTTTTGGCACCAAAATAAGGGTGACATTCTGCTGAGGAGCGGAACGGAGCGGAGCGGATCGGTCGGAACTTTGCGAACTTTGGTGTGTGACCAAACGTACCTACCACGATACCAGATAATTGGATACAAGCCTCTTTGGGTAAGCGGTTGTTGGTGGTTTGCCTCCACCATACGCTCACATATTAAATGGGACCTAACATAGTTGGCCAAACGTGGGTGTTATTTCACCTCTACCTACCCCTTCAGGTATATTATATGGGCGTGGTTTATGTATGTATTTATATAATAATATATGTATCTATATAATATTATAAAATTCCCATCAGCCTCATTTTCTGCTTTATAGGAATTTAAGTTCCCATTAGTTCCCTAGGGTGTAAGAAAATACTATTGCACCCGATTTGTGTCACCTTAATGCAACAATAACAAATCTGTGTCGCTCACAAATGCCGCGTTCAAAATCGGAATCATTAAACTCATAAACTCTAATATCACATCTACGTTCTACGATAAATCATGTGTTACACAAGTGGGTCCCGCTTCAAAATAGGCTTTAGCACCGGGCTGTAAAATTTAAAATAGCGTGATAGAGTACAGATGGACTGGGCCACAATGGGACCCAAATGGGGTAATCACCTTACGGTACATGACAAGTGGATGACCGGTGAGTCGATTCGCCGAGGTCAGAGGTTCGTAGACGAGTCTCGAATACCTTATGTGCAACTCATCTTCCTTATGATCATAAATTTCAGCCCAGTTTATATAGACGCCGAATTTAAAGGCACCTCTGATAATCATTACGGTATTACGGTACTATAAGACAGCCCGGCTAGCATGACCACCGAAGCAGGATATGATATAGCCATTTGTCGCGTTGAACGGTCAAAAATCATTGTATTTTAACACTTTAATAAGCCTGAATTGAATTAGCCTATAAGGCTATATCACAAGAATATAGCCATTTATCGCTTTGAACTGTCGAAAATCCAATGATTTTCGTAAGTTCAACGCGATAAATGGCTATATCATATCGTGTTTGGGTGGTCAGGCTAGCCGGGCTGGAGTTGTAAGTCGCATTCAACGACTTACCACACCCAAAGAGGGTTGGTGTTTTCCAGTATACATAATTGTCATCCCAATCTCCGTTCTTCGGTCTCTCGTCATGATCATTTCCTTTTTCTTTCTTACTTCATCATTTCATTTTTCTATACACCCCTATCACTATCAGCTTTCCCGTGTGATAGATGGCATGAATCAAAAGAGGTAGACGGCTTGATGACGTCTGACCGATATTGATAGGAGAGGAAATCCACTGCGTCGACCCCAGATAAACTGGGAACAGTCCAGGAAGATGTTGGTGAGATAATGATAGCTGCAAAAGAGACCGGGAGATGTGAGAATTGTATTATGACGTCACTACTACGCGGAAAATACTAAAAAGTTCAAATACCTTACTATGACTATCGTGGACCGTCTCCCCCTAGTTGTTACCTATATATACTTTAAAAATCACCGTTTTAATAATATAATACTTCAAGTTCCACGGTTACTAGCGTAATCTAACAATGGGCCATAAAATGAACAATGTCGGAAAAATACTGTCTTAACGAATATGAAAATGGTTCGAATATCTCAATGACTACTTTATGAATATTCAAACATTTTATCCACTACCGAGATAGCAACAAAAATATTTTTTTAGTGGTTTGTCAAAATTTTAATATTCTTTTCAACATTAATTCCCCAATTGATATACATAACACGAAGAAGCTAATTTCATACAAGTATTAATGTTTTATGAAGTTCTATCATTACTTATACTAATTAAATAAAAAATTATATACAAAAACGTCCTAAAATTATACTTCGTCATCATCATCATTTTTTTACTATATTTAAATATTTAATCAGCCTGTTGCACTAGTAAAATATGAAGTACGGGAATGCTATAAAACGATCGAATTCTTACAATTCCGACAATAAATTTACTGAGCTTATAAATACTATTTAATAATTGTTGTTAATTAAGAGTAAATATAATACCAACATGCTTGGCTGGTAAATGATTGGTGATATATAAAAAAATTTGATGACAATAATTACCAACTTATAGTTTAGATAGTCGAGAAAAAGTTAGCTTAAAATAGTAGGGTCATAAAAGTTCAGACAGTTTTGAAAGTTCACAAAGTGTCGGTCAAATTGTAAATTATGTATTGCAGCAGGTAGGTAATGGTAAAGTGTTACTACTAACAGCGGGTGCCAGATTGATAGCTTGTAAAATGTACAATTAATTTGTTCCCGTTGACAGATAAACGCCTATAGCGGTCTCTTCGAAGTTTTGTTCCAATGCTATCGTGATTGATGTGAAAAGGTTCCCGTCTTATTCTAACGAATGACTTTAACCTTTTCGTCGCGCGGCGAAGAGCATTTTCTAATAACCACCGAGTGAGTGTAATTTTTAATTGATTTCACTGTGTTGTCGGAAATCCACAAATCCATCCACAGTGAAAGGGCCCGCCCGCCTTATTTCAAGATTGGTACGGAGGTTGGTACTGTTTCTTTCCAATTATATACATGCTTAGATCACGCCTATTATGCCCAAACAAAGCAGAGGTGTATTAACAGCCACCTGTTGACAAATAGGTTAGGTCAAACGTAATAGGTGGCGAGGCTATTGGCATCCAATCCATCGGGCACGCAAATTACATTATATTAGATGATATAAGAGATGATATGGAAAAAAGGGGAGTTCATGCTGAGCTCACGTCTAATAGAGGAGAGTGGAAGAAGAAGACATGTTGTGCCGAACCTACTGAGAGTAGGATAAGGGCAGGGAGAAGAAGATGATATAAGAGAAATGCTTCTATTATTAAGAAATATGACACCGTTCATCGGTTTCTCGACATGGTCCGTTCCGTCTCCTTTCTATACGTTTATTCATCACTAGCGCCTTTACGGTGTGATGGATGATATGAATCAAATGGGAGGTGGCTGGCTTGATGACGTCTGACCGATATGAATAGAAGAGGACACATACTGCGCCGACCCCAGATAGACAGGGAACAGGTCAGGGAGATGAAGAAGAAGAAGAAGAAGATATCACTAATATTCATAATTCCAAAACTCATCGAACACTTGCTCTATCGCAGCAAACTAATAGGTAGTTGTCAGATAATTCACAAAGTCAGCCTCAATCAAACAAATTTGATCAGCGTTCAAGACGCCAGGGGATACACAATACAATCATAAAATGCGACAGGAATTAATACCTTCCCCATTTCCATTACGCAGAATCGAAGAAGCTCCGACAAATTGAAATCACTTAGCGGGAATTATTACTACGGTTGGGATTTTATTAGGTAATCCACCAGCACGCTTTGCCTTTCATAAGAAGAAACTCACTCGTAGGATGTAGGAAAAAGAAACATGTTGTTACATGACCGATGTGTAAATGGCCACCATTATTAATATGAAAGATTTTTTGGAGTAAGTATATTAATTTCATAACTAGTGGTCGCCCGCGGCTTCGCTCGCGTTCATGTCGGTAGTTATTACATAGCCTTCCTCAATAAATGTACTATCCAACACGAAAAGAATTTTTCAATTAGAACCAGTAGTTAGTTAGTTAGATTAGCGTTTAACCAACCAACCAAACAAACAAACTCTTCAGCTTGTTTGTTTTGTTGCTTATAATATAAGTATCGATAGTATAGATAATAGTAGACAAAAAATAGCAGTAGAATAAAAATAGACTGGGAACAGGGCAAGAAAAAGAAGAAGATAAAGGTATATTTGAAATACATTAAAATATTTATTTCCAGATGGATATCATCATCACCAGCCTTTCAAAGTCTCCACAGCTGGAGTACAGGCCTTCCCTTCCATAGATGGAAGAATATATAATGGGCCATAACCAACCACGCTGGCCAAGTGCACATTGGCAACCAGTGGCTTGCAGTGGTGTTTTTCGAAGCACTTGAGATAATACATTTTAGTCACCCAGCCAATTGCCAATTCGCTTAGTTTGCGGAATTCCAAACCGAACGCGCTAGCTCCTGCGTCATCGACCTCCATACAAATACATACATACATACATAAATCACGCCTATATCCCCGAAGAGGTAGGCAGCGGTGAACTAGCACCCACGTTTCGCCAATTATGTTAGGTCCCATGTAATAGGTGGCGAGCCTATTGCCATATATCGGGCATACAAATATCTTTACATAATCACAACAATAAGAGGTACCTAAGACTTGCTAAATATAAATTTTTAACAATAAATTTTAAATTTATTTTTCGTTTTTCACTTTGAAATAAATTTCTATTGACCTAAGGGCATTTTCTCTTTACAAACCTGGACAATGTGAAAATGACTAATGACTATTAGACATGCCTTGAATTGGATTCCACACCATATAAAATCCCATTCACAAACTTCCCATCCAATATTCTATCAATATATTTGATTGTAAAATACATGCACAACAAGTTCAGCATACCTTCTCCTCTAGACATTTCCCTATTATATGTATTTACAACCAATTTCATATGTAGCAACTGCGATAGAAAATTCGATTTGTTTTATCGATAGTTAGAACGCAGCGCGCCAATACCAATTATTACGATATCGATCCAGCATTATTGAATTTACCGATAGAACTTCGTCATTGTGCAGAATGAATTTATTGATAAGATCAATAACTCTTTTCATGTATAATACTTAAGCTGTAGTCGCATTAAACAATAGTATAATGGAAACAGAGAGATCATCACATATAATGACCGGTGCATACCATGCAATAGTGTTGGAGGATATTGCAAAATGCAATTTGAACAACTATTATATGCCTTGAGTATTATTAATATTGTTACAAATTATATTATTAATACTCATATATTTTAATATGGAGCGATTTTCTCCTAGTACAACTGTTTTTTTTTCTAAAGTAAGCAATGTTCGCTAAGGTTGTTCATTCGATTGGTGACTGAAACTACATTGCTGAATGGATAGCCAGAAGTGTATCAACATCCATATTTCGCCAACTATTCACGTAGATCACAAGTGAAAGGGGGCGCTATTGCCATCTGACAATTTATTGAATTCTGCTATACCGTCACCACGTTGGTTTTCTACTTATTTTCGTTTGGAATATTTTCTCTACATACATAAATCGCGCCTATATCCCCGGCGGGGGTAGGCAGAGGTGAATTAACACCCACGTTTCGCCAATTACGTTAGGTCCCATGTAATAATAAGTGGCGAGACTATTGCCATTTATCGGGCACGAAAAACGCAGTGCATTGCTAGGTGGTATAAGAGGAACGCTGCTGTCCATTCCTCATCACTGTTTTATCCTTTTTTTCTAACATTTATAATAATATACCTACTTGATATTTATTTATGCCAAAATAACAAACAAATTATTCGTCACAGTGCGTATAATAATCGCATCAAAAAAAAAACAATTGCATAATATTCAAACAAATTATTCATGACAGAGCGCAAAATAATCCCATAAAAAAACCATTCCACAATATTCAAATTCACCCAATATATTTCTGCATTCTGCACAACACTAGCCGCCGATGATCGCATAGCGGCAAGCATTCCGGTGAAGCAACTGGCTGCTTGACCTTTCCCCCTCCCCCGCTGACGTCTCGGCGAGGTCGCCGCTTTCCGATGCGCATCGAACCACAGTATACCGGGGACAGTAATACCTCTTCATACAAACTTGTCGCTGCCCAATGAAATGTGTGCTTTCGTACTCGGCGCCGTGTGGTGACGGCAGAGTAGAATACAATTGTCACCACCCCAAATCTCTCCCGTGGGTGTCGTACAAGGCGACTAAGGATAAATCTGTGATGAGGAATGGGCAGCAGCGTTCCTATTATACCACCTAGCAATGTACTGCGACTTTTGTGCCCGATAAATGGCAATAGGCTCGTCACCTATTACATGGGACCTAACATAATTGGCGAAACGTGGGTGCTAGTTCACCTCTGCCTACCCCTTCGGGGATATAGGCGTGATTATGTATGTATGTATGTATGTACTCGGGGCCGTGTAGGCACGCACTGTAACGCACATGTTGACATAATATACGGGAGCATAAGGGTTCGGTGTGATCGCGCGTGTATACAGTATAAAGTCACTCGCTGCTCGTTCCCGGCAGGCACATTCGCGCTCGCAGCCTCCGCTTTAGTTACAACCCTAGCGTCAACGCATGTAGGCTAATAACTCGCCGACAGGTCGCAGATAAAATACTGTTCTTGGTATACTGTGACCGAACTCGCCAGTTAGCTCGTCTAATGCCTCTTACTCGGGAATGGCATATATCTCTCTGCTAACTGCTAACACAGTCTCTACAGCGTTAATAAGAGTCAACATTTTGTCGTCCCTCTGACATGTTGCAAAGCTTAACCTTAAATATTGGAACCAAGAATTTTCGACACATTTCGTACAATATAGTTACAAAGAAAATGAGAGGTCAGAATAATTTATGTAAATCATTGCGCTAGTATTCAGTGTTTCTACGAATAACTGCACGTATTAATTAGTCGAAAAAAAGAAATATTAAAAGATATCAGAAAAACTTTAAAAACCTTTTTGTCCTCAAGCCGATATCGATCCCGACTCCTCCACAAAAAAAAACTTTGTACTATATTTTCTAACATAAATACAAAATTTTAATAGTAATGAATACAGTGTTAACAAATAGATACTGAAAACCATTCCTACAACATGATAAATTTGATTACAACATTTTTAATTATTTAACAATAAAATTCAAACCTAACATATTTTATTTGCCTTGTTTTCATTATGTAATACTAATCTATTCTGCATGGGTAAAAGATTTCGTTTCCTTAATAACATCCTTTTCCTTGGCAGACCAAACATAATTAATGAATTGGCTTCTCTACCTAGAGACTAATATACAGTTAAGTCCATTCAAAGAATAGGGACAAATGGGGAAGGAAGTAAGGAAATCCTATCATTTGATTGATCCATGATTGCAATACTACTGCTATCTAATAGATTGGCGTCGGAGAACTCCAAATGCGGAAACGTCTATAGTCCAAAATTGTATTGGTATCGATCGACCGTGATATTAAGGGTCAGTTCACAACAATTTTACGACATCGCCTGACAATAATCATCACCATCACCGACGCTTTAATGTGCCCACTGCTGGGACGCAGGCCTTCCCTGTGGTTGGCGAACATAGGGCGGATGGGCCATAACCCATCACGCTGGCCCACTGCGGATTGGTGGGTATTATTAAATTAAGAGTATTAAAAATTTAACTGTAAATAAAATTAAAAATCGGTGAATATAATGGAAGTGAAAGTTGGGTATGGGAGAAAAAGCATGACGAATAAATACAGTAGAAATGAAAGCGTTGAGGACCAATGCTAGGGTAAGGCTGAGCGAAACTGATAAGAGAAAGGTGTGATTTGAAATAAGACGTAATGATGACAAGAATTGAGAAAGAGATGTTGTCATAATTTGGTCACGTAGAAAGGACGATTAACAGGAAACTGACAAAAATATACAAGTCGGAAGTGAATGAAGAAAACGACAGGCTAAGGCGACGGAAGATCTTTCATAATCAACATCAATGTAAAAAGGGCCAGGTCAAGAGTAAACAAAACTGGTTATGCATGATCTACATTATGTGATCACCTCTTTCCACTTGCTACAAATATCTACCTACCCACGTGAGTGAAAGACGTGATAAATTATGTATGTTAATAAATATACTTTTAGTATAATTTAGAGTGTAATATAACAAAGACTTTACGTTTACTTTAATGTTTCCGTGAGCTAAAAACATTTTGAACTATCTTCCAAAGTAAGCGCTGCATACGTGCCGCTTGACTTTTCGATGTGAATCGACCCTATGATATATTTCTGGTCGAATTTCGCTCGTGCGCATCCCTAGGCCGGTCGAGTTCCAAGATTCACGTTCACATACCATTTTAATTCGAGTCGTGATGGGGCGCACAGCACAATTAATCTCTCAAGTCTGGTTGTAATTTGACTGGCATATGACAGACAATGCATTTATTTATTCTTTTTTTTATTTGACAGACAAGGCATGCTTTGGAGTGCCTGCAATTAGACGAGGCGTTGTACAAATAAATATATATTTCAAAAATAATATTAACGTAGACACAAATAATGGTCTTGTAATTATAAGAATACGTCTTCCATGCTGGCATGAGAGCGAATAAATAATGAAGAATGTGCCAGCCCCAACTCATCCCAGGACGTCGTAAAAGTCGACTACAGGAGATTGCCCGGTGTAGACCTGTAAGCACCTTGGGGCACCCGAATTGTGGAGTGAAACCACCAACAACAGCATACCCAAAGAGGGTTAGTACCAGGCAGGCGGCCGGCTGTAAAACCTAAGCCAAAACCATGAGCAGTATGGATTGGAATGTTTGTATTAACACCTCGGTTACCTGCCCAGTTAAAATGCAGTTTTTGACATATTCCCAACCAAAGGCTACTTGTGTCTCTACTGGAACGGATAAAACTTTACAATTTTGTTTTCAAACAACAGAACACACGCATGTTATTAAATTAAACGTGTTCATTTGTCAATAATAACAACGTTCCCGTATATTGCAAACCGACCGACAGTTTAGCGTTTGAATAACAGCGCACGCGCAAGTCGCGCAACTTAAATTTGTACACTTGAGTTTTCTCTAATGCCATCCAAGTGCGAGATCAGGTTTCAAGACCTTTCATATTTCGCACAGCTCCTCAGCCGCAAGTCAGAATCTTACTGCGCAAATTGTCTACAATACAGTCGTATAAGAGAATTATTATGTAATTATTAAACTTTACCATTATTTGGTTTGAATTTATCCTTGACTAAAAAGGTATTTAGGACCTATGTATTTTTATTCCATATAATATTGGTGGCGATTAGCTTTTGTTATCCGTTTTTATTTTGCAAGGCCAGTGCATTTATATAAAAACATTTTTTTTTCTAAATACGCCGTCTTCATTCCTGCCATTACTCACATTGCTTTGGTCTTAGCTGTAGCTATGACTCATACAATTGTAAGTTTAACATAAGGTTTGTGTCCGGGTTCCTAAGACGATGAACGCCTTATTTGTAACTAAATGAGAAGAGAAAAAATAAAATATTATGTCCCTTCATGAATAAGAATATTCTTATATGGGGTCCTTTACTGTTGCGACCATTTCAAACTGTTTTTCTGTGGTTTTGTTGTTTTGAAAGATTATATTTTTGACTTCATTCACATTTACTCTTCCAATGTTATTCTTACTTCAAAAAACAACAAGAATGCTTATGACACAAACCTTATTTCGTTGTTTTTGTATGATTTCTAAAATAACAGGTTTCGTGGTATGCGAGAACCCATGTGGCACACAGCTTGACGATAGGTTACGTGTTGACATAAAATAAATGGACATTTTAACCGTGTAACCTTTTGATGGAAAACAAAGCGATCATTCATTAAATTTATAGCTAAGACTTTCCTTTTGGTGATTGGCAGGATTGATAAAGGCTGAATTGGCGAAACGTGGGTATTAATTCACCTCTGCCTACTCCTAAGGGAAGAAGGACGTGATTTATGGTTGTATTATGCTCAAAAACAAATTATGAATTGTATTTGGAAAAATGTCAAGTAGTAATAATTAACTATTCGATTTTAATTATAACATTATATAAATGTTAGAAAAATTAGTAATCGGGAATCGAACCCGTGTCCGCTGCTAGCAGGGGACGCGGGTACGATACCCGCCTCAAGATCATAATTTTTCTTTTTCAAACCACCAAAATCTTTGTAGTAATAATGAATAAATTGTGATAATAATCATAAATATAATTAGACAGACCACTACTCTACAAGTACATATAGACCAAAAAGAACTTAGGGTCAGTGAATACAATCATATATTTTATTCAGTTTATTTATTTTAATCTAAAGATGATGTTATTGATTATTCACAAGTTTGCCTTTAATCAATACTTGTTATTAATAAGCTAATCGTGACTGTTCGTATAGTCAACAAACAATTTTATATTATTATATTTGAGACGAAGGCTGTTCTAACACAGATTATGCCAGAAGACGACGCACATAGACGAAAAAGGTTATATAAATTGTTTATATGCCTTAAAATTAAAGAGCAGAGTAAAATTAATAAAACGTGATAAGAATACTATTCGAACTAAGATGACAAATAAAATAATAAAGCATTCAGCAGAGATGAGAATGATGAATGAGAAATAAATTCAGATAAGTATAATAACAACAGCATTATACTTATCTGAATTTATTTTAACAGGTGGATTGATTTTTAATTAATGTTACAAGGGTCCTTATACAGCCTATGAGGTAACAACCATACTTAGTTACAAGTCGTAGATTGGTCATTCATCTTAATATATTTCTAGCTACGCTAAAAGAAATTGAACTAAGAAAATTCCTAGATAGATACTCTAATTTCTGTCTATTTCCTTTCGCCTATAACACAGTAAACCAGTGCACTATAACGCCAATTGTTTTATCCAAAGCATACAAATATGTAGCACAATAACTTTAATATATAACTAGTTACTAATTCATTAATGAAGATAATAATAAAATCTTTAATAACAGAAACCTTTTACTGATATAAACTCTCTCCGAAATACCAAGCTCACTTAAGCATCGTGCCGAAACAAATCAGAGTTTTAAGCCCGTGTTATTTTGCAATAACAAATCCCGATAGCAATTAGGATCCTAAGCAGGCAGCAGACGAAATGTTTTCATTTTGAACGTAGACAGACACAGGGGAAGTAGATGGGTAGGTAGGCTTGCAAAACAAACATAATTCGATATCGCGGATTGGAAGTTAATTTGGCCTCCGTCAAGAACGTTCCAGAAATCAATCAACACTCAAATTAGATAGAGGAAGCTCAAAGCAGTTCATGTAAGAAAATATATAATTTCCCTTCCACCCCATCGTTACCTCGTCCCCATGAGGGGTAATATAAGGAAATTCCAATTCAGTCTGTTACTTAAATCGTCAAATCCATTATCACATCTAAAAACAAAGAAATTTTGTGGTTAGAAAAAGTTCGAAAATCGGGAATCTCTTCGAAGTTCTTCGGTATTTCTTCGAATGCGGGATCGGAACCCGCGTTCGAAGAAATACCTACTTCTCAATTTGCGGCTGGCAGAATGGGCTGGCCAGAAAGAGATACTTATCAATGGCAAAGGTGATTTATGCCATGTTGTGAAGGCTCCCCCTCCACCCCCCCTACACTTGGGTCACAAGTCCTAAGCACTGCTCACTTCCCTCTGTACCACACTAACCCCCGAATACAAAAATGCTACGCAAATTTAAGCACTGCTTAAAAAATGATTCACAATAAATGTGTTTTGCTCTTTCTTTTTTTGCTTGGGACGATAGTCCCCATCCGAAAATACAAGCAACTATCACTATTCCACATAAAAGAGCAACAAAATATGTTGACATTGTCAAAACAGGAGAACAGTTGTTGATCTGTGTGATTACTCTGTCAGCATCCTGCATTATCCACAACATCTAAAACACATAAAGAATTGCATCGTTAACCATCGTGACTGAGAGTGAGAGTTGTAAGGCTAAAGACGAAGTACTGAACACAATGCACAATCGTGACCTTGCCTTTCAATCATAGTTATTCACTGCGAACGGCTATAAGTGGCCATTTCCAAGATTAGCTTACGTCGAGTGTTGTAAAATTTTGGCACACTTCAGATAATATTACTGTTTAAATACATTGTGTTCGAGACGCCATGGAAATATCTATCGGTCAAGGGAAGTTCTATTAAGCAACAAGGTTTTCGAAAGAAGCCTGAACTTTTAAGTCTATTGACTTGAACCATAATTTAATAGCGTCGAAAGAAATAATGGTAATTTAAGAAAACGATAACTTCCGAACTTTGACGATTACAGGTTAGGATAGGACAAGTGGCTTAAGATACATTCCGGGGAAGTCGTCATAATATGCTTTGGCCACCCATCTAAACATTGGCTTATAATCATAGACCAAGCGTGATCGCCACTGCATCCAGTCCTCTGAGTCCTCTTATGAGTGAAATTATCAAACTAGCTTGAAGCGAGAATTAATTTATGTCCTATTAATTATGACCCTCTAACTGGTAAAGTCAGATTATTATCTGTCGAATATTTCGCGACCACTAAACCTACTCTCGAGAAATACGTGTTTTATTTCTCCAGAGTAGGTTAGTGGTATCTAATTACTGGCCGATTCATTCAAATCTGGCGATTAAATGGATAAATGGAATAAAAACCCAATAACTGTACAGCAATTCTAAATTATATGATTAGGTACCTACACGTTTTACAGACAAAATTATTCGCCATTAGAGTACGCGGTCTGCCGCAGAGTATTTACATAAACGAGCAACAAGAATAAATTAATACACGCCATTTAAAACGATCATCTTTAGAGAGTATCATTGGATCATAGCTTTGCCGCTTAAATACTGGCTAATACGGTTCTTAGAAAGTAAATTTGTACTAAATATTATATAGTCAAACAAACCTGGACAGTGACAGAAGAGAGAGAGAAAGAGAGGAAAGAGGACTTACTCAGCCGACCCCAAATGGAATGGGATAAGGGCAGGGTAATGTTGATGATGTGGTAATTCACCACCGCCTACCCTATATCCCCATAGGCGTGTTTTATGTATGTACATTATTTAGAAATAATATAATACTTTGTCTTACTGTTTTAAAACCTCGAACATAGCGTCCGAATTTGACTAAAGTACGAGTAAATGATAAAATATTAATTGTTCCTGTTTTAAAACCTGGAAAAGAGCGTCCAAACTCGACTAAAACCATTCTCAAATCACTAAAAACAGACTAGATGCGTGTGATTACTTAGCTTCCGCATCTGCGGTTCTTTTTTAAACCATCACACAGTTGCATCAGCAAATGAAACGTCTATTTTTATTAGATGCTACACATTCACAAGTAATCAGTCGTTGCGCAATGCTCCGATTCATTTGCAGTTCTGTAACCGTCTAAGAAACCGCTGGATTTACGAGGCAGATCATGATTAAAGTAACTACATACATGCATAATAATAATATTATGTAGATATAACTAGCTGTGCCCGCGACTTCGTTCGCGTGGAATTCGGAAAATAACAACATGGGGATTTAAATCATGTTGTCTCACCCCGCTGGAGCGGAGTTTTAGAGTCCTGATCCTGAAGACGGACTGACATAGTGGTTTTAGTACAGTGACTTCAATATAAAGCCGTGTGGTGACGGCAGAGTAGAATACAATTGTCACCACCCCAAATCTCTTCCGTGGGTGTCGTACAAGGCGACTAAGGATAAACCAGTGATGAGGAATGGGCAGCAGCGTTCCTCTTATACCTACCACCTAGCAAAGTACTGCGACTTTCGTGCCCAATAAATGGGCTCGCCACCTGTTACATGGGACCTAGCATAATTGGCGAAGCGTGGGTGCTAGTTCACCTCTGCCTACCCCTTCGGGGATATAGGCGTGAATTATGAATGTATGTATGTATGTACTTCAATATCATCAATTGAAGTCACTGTACTAAAATACTTACGCAGCGCACGCAACGAAAGCTCTGAAATTGATGCTTAACTCATATTGGTAGTAGCGTGATTGGACTCTCCAACACAAAAAAAAATCTTTTTGAATCAGTCGTTTCTGAGATTATCGCGTTCAACCAAACAAACTCTTCCGCTTTATATTAAGTACGTATAAATGTACTTTTCCCTTGGACAAATTACGTAATGATAAAATTATAAACATGTTTATTTGCACATGGTAATGATCACTAATTCACTTATTTTATTTATTAGATCTACCTACGTCCTTTGTCCCTCTGTGTGAGGGTCCTCCGCCGGGAGCTTTCTTCTTCTCCTTGCCCTGTTCCGAGTCTATCTGGGGTCGGCGTAGTTTGTTCATATCGGACGACCTCATCATGCCATCCACTACTTTTTGATTCATATCATCCATCATACCGCGAAGGTGCTACTGATGAATGAACGTATTGAAAAGAAACAGAACATGTCGACAGACCGATGAACAGAGAGAATGATTAGAATTACAACATTCCAATCCATGCTGCTCAAGGTTTTGGCTTTGGTTTTACAGCCGGCCGCCTGCCTGACACCAACGCTCTTTAAGTTTGCTGTTGTTGGTGGTTTGTCTTTCTGGGTGCCCGAAGGTGGTCATTGGTCTACACCGGGTAATCTCCATTAGTCGACTTTTACGACACAATTTTTTGAGTGAGTCGGGGCTGACACATTCTACGTTATTTTATCGAGGAAGGCTATAGGCTATTTATAATAGCTGACATTAACGCGAGCGAAGCCGCGGGCGACTACTAGTATAGATATATAAAGCACTGTAAAACGGTCGCAAAGCTTAGAAGAAACCATTTTGGACGATTGTGCATTCGGATTCTATAAAACGTGATGCAATCTCCTCCTCAGAAACAATGTAAAATTCGATTTGGAACTTGTGCACACTTTTTATGTTTTCGAATTCGCGTAAACTTTATAATAGTGCTAGCTACGGTGCATTCTAGTTCCAGGCATCTGTAAAGACCAGTAAAATAACTTTGTAATTTTACTATAGTTTACCTGTAATACCTGTAATAATGTTTTGTCCAACGCTTAACCCGACTGTGGATAAATTTACGAGACGTACTAAAAAAGTAGTTAATCGTTGTTATATATTTTTAATGAATGTTAAATCTACATTGTTAAGTGTAAGCTATGTTGTTTCCAAGTACAACTTATCGTAGCACTGAAATCTATTATATTTCCTCGTATATTCATTTCGGTCATACATCATCAAGCTACTCGCGCAATCAAAAGTGATTCATGTCATCTATTCCAACGGAAAGATGCTAGTGATGAATGAATATATAAAAAAATATGAAAAGGACCATCTTGAGAAGAACTTTTCTCGTAACATCTTGAAAGTTAGATCTACCTTTAAACAAACAACAGAGCTTAATACTAATATCACGAGCTGCTTTCATCTCTAATATTATACAACAAGAAGCTTATGAAAATTCTGTTTTTCTGTTAAAGTGCCTTTGAAATATTTACAGTCAAAGAGGTATATAGCAGTTTTATGTGCACAGAATATAATATCAAAAACCACTTCTACGGATTTATTTACTTTACAATCGGAGACAGACTTGCTATTTGTTTGAAACATGACTATACGAAAAACATGCATTTTGTCTAGAGATTTTTTTTTGTCACTAGAATTTCGTACCGTGTTCATAGTAAACCAATCAGTTATTGCGATATCTCCGTTCATCGGTCTGTCGACATAGTCCTTAATTTCCATATTTACTTATATTTAACTTATCACTAGCACTTTTCCGGTGTGATATATGATATGAATCAAAGGAATGGGGATGACTTGATAACGTTTGATCGATATGAATGCAAGAAACACATACTCCGCTGACCCAGGTAGGTTGGAAACATAGCGGGAAGAAAGTAATGATTTAGGTTTTAATTAACATGTAAAAAATAGTACATAAAATTAGTACATTTACGCTGCGACAGACACAAACTAGCAAACACATGACACGTAATTAATTCTAAACCCACGACACGACAAAATGAACAATGTAATTTATAACAAGCACCGGCGAAATTAGTTATTGGAATTTAATAAAAGCCGCAGAACATGGTTATATGTAATGGCGAAATTAAAACGACTGTTCCATTTGGAATTGTAACGAATTTAGCTTTGGCTTTCGTTCTGTAAAGCGATCAAATTCTAGCGGACCGCTCGCTGTACCGCATCCAAAATTTAATAACCGGTGCTTTAAATTGGATTGAGTTTGCTAAATATTATTTTAGACACTTCAACCAGTTAGGGCCCGTTGTTTTACCAATGGTTAACTTAATTATAGATTAAAGATTATTAATAATGGTAAAGCAGACAACACTATCAATGCAATCCTAAAAATAAGGTCTACGATACTCAATTATTTTTTGAAAGATGCATTAGTAGGAAAGATATTAGAAAAAAAAGAAATTCTGAAAATGTTATAGCTCAAATAGGTACGTAACCAAAACCTCCTACAGCATTATTATAGGCGTTGTAAAAGACAAGACAGTGTATAGCGGTGTCTCACTTGCAATGTTGTTTTAATAACTTTTTAAGAGGTCGTGTGGTGAATAAGTATAGTTTTCAAATAACAAGTAATAAGAAAGTTTTGATCAATTATTTAAGTTATTTTAGCTATCATTACCTACGAGGAATGATTTATAGTTATCAATATCGATAATTATATTGATAATAATAGCCGTGTCAATCACATTTCTTAATCAAAAGCAATATTCATTTATTGCATTGTACACTACCAAGTACAATGTGTATAATGTATTGTATAGACAGATGTTCTTGAATAGGTTCATAATTCTAATACGTTGAGACATTAATCTCTAGGCTTGCAATATGATACTTCGCAATATCATAATTCACTTACATGATATGGGCAAATACGTACTAAGACATGACTCTGAGCTAGCTAATACGTAGCTATCTATCTTACTGAAAATGCCGACTGAGCAATTCAAAGTTCAATTCAATGACGCAATATGATTTTTTGAATTAAATTTGTAGATGTTTTACAAAAAAAATCAATAAATCATTCCCCCAATCGGGGAAAGCACTTGGGGGAAACTAGGAATGGAACTGTGTCTTTAGAATTTCGTACTAATCTCATACATGATATCGATAGGTTGAAGACGAATCTGAAACACTAAACCAATATATCTCAAACCAATATCCACGCTATCCCTAATCGCTTTAGATCAAAAATGGTACAAGTACATTTCTAATATTGATTAACATAACCTCCATTGGCAGGTTAAGTTAGTTCCCACTTGACCCCGCTGAAAAGCAATCGAAGCTAGGTACTTTGCCCTTGAAAAGAGATAATAGAGAGAGGGAATGGAGAAGTGATAATCATTAAATTTTTTATTATTATTATGGAACGTTTAAGTTACTATTAGAAATATAGTAGTCGTTTTTTCGTTCTAAGGTGATTAGGATTAATAATAGTAAACTTGGTGCTCTTTAGGAATATGTCGATAATAATATCTATTATATAAATAAATAAATTATTGGGTATTGAGAATAAGAGTCATTAACCCTATAGAGGGCAGAGGTCAAATAATTGCGACCACAATTCCTTATTATGTTGTTATAAGATTTAAAACCAATAAGAACAAATTGCATGCATAGGGTTTTAACACAATATGGTCTAGTGAAAAATAAAAGTAATTTAATTATATTATGTACTTCTATTCCCGAGGAATAGAACTTTAGGAAAAATATACATATAATTCAGGCTAATTCACCAAGGAGCTCAAACAGTATTAAAATATTAATTAGGTCCACATCCCAAAGTTGAAATTGTTCCAAAGTTATTTTGCCAGTGCAAAGCCATTGAATTACGCCAATACGGCTGGCGTTTGTCATTTAACTATGAATAAAGGAGCTCATTTGTTAAATTTGAAGCTGAAATATTGTAGCAGGAACGAGAAAGTAGGAAATTAATTATTCCAGGCCTTCTCTAGGGAGCTACAGATAATAGTTCCCAGTCTGGCCCCGAATTTTAAAGCGAGTCAAAATAATTGGGAAGTCCCCCGTGAAGCTGAGCAAATTTGTGAAGAAATTCAGTAAATTATTTATTCCAGTAGGCTCAAAATGGGAACAGTTTAACTTCATTAATTATATTTTATGCATTGGTACATAACACATTAAATGCCAGTGATGCAATATTGCATAGACAGTGGCGATGACGCCACGCAATTTTGCGTCACAAGCACGCAAAGTGCTAATGTAGATTTTCGATTCGATATTTTCTATAAGACAAATAAACCCAGCAAAAATATTAGCCAGTTTTGCTTTCTACATTGTGATCAGGGGGCCTACCGCCTAACTCGATTGCTAAAGCAAAAGTTATAGTTTATGACGTCATGCTGTCATTTCGCACTAAATGTACCTAAACTATTAGCGGTAGCTTTGAACAAATGATCACCGAATGATTTTGTATGAATTTGGCGCAAAATCCGTGCTGCCTAAAAATTCAGGATGGCTGCTATAGCCGTAAGCAGACCATTGCAATATAGTTATCATCAGCAATCGAGTTAGGCAGTAGGCCCCCAGATCTTAATTAACTCAAAAAAGAGGCTAGCTATGTTTATTTTTTGATGCACAAATGAAGTGTATGTAGCTCTATACTAATATATTCGATCTTGGGCAAGAATGAAACAATTTATGATTACATAATTTATAAGTATCGTTGAAATCCTCGTCCGGTTTAAAATAGTTATTGTTGAAATCCAAAAATAATTTCTGTGTTGTTGATACACAGTGCCTAAATAAAATACATGCGGCTAGTCTAGGTGCAAGTATTAATATCATAGGCAAGGCCAGCACGGAAGACTTTTGAAGATTTTCTATAACAATAAGAAAATAAAGTAATCTTGTGATTAGGTAAACGAAACGGCACCTCTTTTCTTCCTGCCCTGTTCCCAGTCTATCTGGGTTCAGCGCAGTATGTCGCCTCTACCATTCATATCGGTCTGACGTCATCAAGCTATCGACTTCCTTTTGATTCATATCATCCATGACACCGGAAAGGTGCTGGTGACGGATTAATGTATAGAACAGAGACGGAAAGGATCATATCGAGAGAGCGATCGGGATAACAACATTCCAAGTAACGAAAAGGTACGACATTTACGGCCGCCATGGTCTAATGCTCAGATTGCTGAGTATTGGCCAAGAGGTCCCGGGTTCGAATCCTTGTAGGGACAAACTTTGTGATGACCACAAATGTTTGTTTCCGAGTTATGGTTGTGAATATGTTGATGTAGTATATTTTCAATATTTATATACATAATTATAATATATTAAAAATATGTCCGTCATCTAGTATCCATAACACAAGTGCTTAGGATACTTACTACGGGCTAGATGATAGGTGTGAGTGTAAAAATATAAAAAAAAAAAATCAAAAGACTCAATTTAACTATTACCGTCAACTTGAAACATGATTATTTCAACTATTCCAAATCCCAAATCGCCTACGCAATATACGTAAAACAAACCCGGCAGAAGTTGAATTATGTTAGTTTTAAACTTGCCCACGGAGAATAAATGGTATAAGCGTCATAGTAGCAACGGCAAGGACAGCGAGCCTATGAGCGGCACCCCTTGGGGATACCGAGGTCAGAAAATGCCAGTGGCACACTCGGAATTAGAGACAATGATCCGACGAGAGGCGCAAGAATTAAAAACGGCGTCTTTTCGACTTTATTTGTCACAGAATTTTATCGAGTGTTTTCTTGCCTATAGAGAGCATATAGAGTAAATTAAACAGAAGTAAGAATTTTTTAGGTTGTACACCATTTGCTTTGGCAACATTTATGAAAATATCTAATGAAGTGAAATTTTCGCCGTGCAATGATCTGCTCTGCCGTAACCACACAGCAATCATCCAGGATGATTCATCCTCAGTATCATCATCACTTTAATGTCCCCACAGAATAATAGGGTGAATGAGCTTTAACACACCACGATGGCTGTACCTTCCGGAGCACGGAGGATCTCTAAATAATATATTTTTGATCACCCATCCAATGACCGGTTCTAGCGAACATTGCTAAGTTTACTCAATACTACTGCGGTACCGAGCTCCTCATCGTCATCTTAAATCATGTTTAGGATACATTATGAATTTTATGATACTTGTTTTATCTATACTTATTTTATACTTGCATAACGTGCACGCCACTAATTAGATATTCATCCCAAGAAGGTATTACAATTATCCATAATAAACTACACATAATTACCTGCCAATAAGTATAAATTGCCATTAAGTTTATGAAACAAGCGTTTCTCATGCGTTATTATAAATTCTGCTGTCGTAAACGTGTATAATATTAATTAGTTTTATGTGCAAACCATAGCGACCTTTAAAAGTAAAAGCCGATAGATATCGTCTTACCTCTAGATAGATTGGTTTCGCGATGAAAGTGGATATAACCAGAATATCCTTCACCAAGTAAGCAGCTACAAATCTAGTAGTACAAACCTGCAACAAAAGAAAATCAAGGTTGTAGGTATTTTATTATAAAACAAACTAACGATAACAGAAAACCCATCGAAACGTAAATTTTCGAATTTTGATAGGAAGAATAATATACAGGAACATTTTGTTAAGTTTGGCTTAAAAGGCCTTGAAGCCAGAGCCGTTAAAATTTATAATAATAAAAAAAGTAAATATTCGAAAATTGTATGACTTTTCTTTGAACGTCTGCATTTCGGCTCTTTAGTCAACTGTACTTTAGTCAACTCATCGGGATGAGTAGGCTAATTAATAAATTTTATTAATTTTCCTAAGTCAAGTGATCCCACATTTAATTTCGATACTGCAATCAATTCAATATTTTTTATGGAGAGCTATCATTCAGCAAAATCATCTGCCAATGCTTTCAACATCCGAGAAAGGTTTTTTCTTTATCGTTTTGAGATCTTTTTCCCATTATTAACGTACAGTTCATGTTATCGAGAAAACATAACCGCTTCGTATAATTAAAGATAAACATTATACCGTTGTTGTGTCATAAGAAACAATTATAAGACGTTTCAAGAATAATCGTCGAACTTAGACTTTATTATTACGGAATAAGGTAACAAATTTATTCAACAGAATATTTCATTCTAATTTCTTCATTCCAATTTCGGAGTATTTCGTAATACTTGGGTATTCTTCTTAATTGATTTAATTTGGTTATTTCATACGCGTAATTATCTATTAAATCTTGACCATGCTTAATCGTCAGTTAATACTGTTGTTTCTAACCGGAAAATAAAAGAGACTGTCTCAATGCTTTGATAGTTTTAATAGCTTCAACGAAAAATCATTTAGAAACAATTTTGCCGGGATTCTATACTTCATGATCATCATCACCAGCCCTTTAACGTTCCCACTGCTGGGGCACAGGCCTTGCCTTTGGATGGAAGAATATAGGGTTAATGGGCCACAACCCACCACGCTGGCCGAGTGTGAATAGATAAGGACTTCAGATGTCGCTGGGAGCTAACTGAGGCTTAACGTATTTCAACATTGATAATATCGAAGTGAGAGTAGTGATAAAAATTGACTATCCATATTCATAGTACAGAACACTGGAAAAATTGATTTATGTCGGTACACAAACAACAGCATTAGAAACAAACAGAGTGGACTAGCTAGAAGAGAACAGAACAGAGCGCTAGAAAGTCTGAATGGGCGAAACAAAACAATGCTGCGTGCCACAGAGCTACCACTACGGCACAAGGAGGAAAAAGCTTTCCCAAAATGTATTCGCATCGAGCACTTGGACCATTTGGGGAAAAAACGAGAGGCGCGACCGTACCGGCCGTCGAGTGCAGTATTTTCGGGAGCAAATGTGTTTTCGAAACATCAGAATCATAATCCAACTTGAAATACAGATATACATCCATAAATCACTCGTATTTATCCCCGAAGAGCTGGGCAGGTGAGATTTGACATTCTTTTGTCAATCACGTACCTAATATGCGCTAGCCTGGTGCCATCTATCGGGCACGTAAATCGCAGTATATTGCACCTTGTATACCACAAGGTAGCAATATACTAGAGGATATTCTGCTGCCTATTACTAATCGCGGTCTTAACCATTAGTGGCCTTGTACGACTTCGAAATGGAGGTGGTGACAATTGTGTTCTGCTCTGCCGTCACCACACGGCACTGTATAATAAATTTATACCTTATATTAACTGAAGTGGCGCATACCGGAATTCACGTGGAAAGATCTTCCCCACGACCAAACGTTCGATCGATACAAAAAGTAAACAATACAAGTTTTGTGGCAAGACAACGAATGTAAATGTAAGGCTGGAAATTTCGAACTTACGACAAATCTTGAAGTAGCAATATCCGTGCCAAACTTTCATCAAGATGGAACGAAGACGGACAAAACGAATTATGCGTGCCTAATACGGACATCCATCTCCACCCAATATGGGCGACAGAGTTTTCTTGTTTGCCATTTTTTTTTAATTAGGTGGTTTTTAGACAGTACAGTCAAATTGCCGTGTGGTGACGGCGGAGTAGAATACAATTGTCACCACCCCAAATCTCTCCCGTGGGTGTCGGACGAGGCGACTGAGGATAAATCAGTGATGAGGAATGGGCAGCAGCGTTTCTCTTATACCACCTAGCAATGTACTGCGACACTTTTGTGCCCGATATATGGCAATAGGCTCGCCACCTATTACATGGGACCTAACATAACTGGCGAAACGTGGGTGCTAGCTCACCTCTGCCTACCCCTCCGGGGATATAGGCGTGATTTATGTATGTATGTATGTACAGTCAAAAGCAAAAGTCGCAATAAAAATGAAGAAATTATGGTTTTATCGTTATTGGTGACAAAAAGAAGTTTGAGGATAAATTGCGCAACATACACCTAATACGACTTAGACTAGAGTTTAGACTTTAGAGCGTAGTTTTGTCTCTATCTAATTCGAACAAAATGATGGAAGCAAAAAGATTGCTTGCTGCTGACCCTACCTAATGTTGTTACCTAATTAGAAATCAATAAGAGTCAATAACTACTCATCAGTAGAATAAAGGTCTCTACATACGTAACGGGAAAATACTCCTCACGGGACGTGGACAGGACGGGGACTTGCTTGATTATAGAGAGTTCATGTGAGTCGTCCTAAGCTCACCCCTATTACATGGGGACTAACAGAAGTTATTTAATTAGTTCATCTATGTCTATTAACTGCAAGGATAAACAGGCATCCTTTATGTATGCACCACTTTAAACTTTGGTACAAAACACATTTAGGCTAGAGGTCACCAACACTTCAACAGGCGATTATTGTTTAAACGTCGGTATTTGACATATTATCGTACGGAAAAATGTCAAAAACTGACGGTTATCTTTCAATCGCTTGTTTTTTGTGTTTGTGAACTCAAGCCTTAAACAAAAACCCCATAATTACCAATAAATACATTCTAATACAATTTTTAGCGTTAAAAATAATTCCTAACATCATTCAAACGTCCATTGCATGCATGCATGCATGCATAGTATGGTGCTGACTTTTAAATGTTCGCACCAAGTAAAGTATCCGCAAAACAAATTTAAACAGAAAGCTCAATCTTACACGCACAACCTTCAAAGTACTTTCGCATATTTAACACGAAACGAAGGATCCATCACGACGATTGAAATTGGTAAAACCCAATTTACCACACATACACGCCCTTCGCTATCCAACTACAAATCTCCAATTACACCTCAACACGTCGACAGCCATTACAAAGTTTGCCACTTTGAATATTGCATTTTCTGTCCATGTGTCATAATCGAACTCAGGTATACACCATGTTTTGCTAAGTATATCAAAGTAATCAAGAAATCGATCAGGGTTATTGCGATGCAAATTTATATTTGATGGCCGCCTTGATGTGAAATAGCGTTAATATTTCAAAATAGCTCGTTACATTAATTCTTGATAGCAATCGATGACAATTTTAATGGTCAAGAAGCTATTTGCAGATTACAAAGAAAATCTGTAAGAAAAAATTCGAAAAATGATTTGTCCTTCTATTTATTCCTGAAGGGGTAAGTAGGCGAGATAACACCCACGTTTCGCAAATCAAGTTCGTTCCCATGTTATTGGTTGCGAGCCTATTGCCATCTATCGGGCAGGTAAATCACAGTATATTGCTACGTGATTCAAGAGGAGCGCTGCTGCCCATTACTATTTCGCTGTCTTAGGGTGATTTTCCACCAGTGCTCAAATAGAGTGATTCCACATTAGTTTTTCGCAAACATATCCCTACACCAATAGCATCACTCCATTTTCAATTACGGTGATTCTATTGGTTCTCCTCAAACACATTCCTCGCACAGCTCCCGTGAAAAAGCGCCCTAAATCCTTAGTCGCCTTGTACGACACCCACGGGAGAGATTGGGGGTGGTGACAATTGTATTCTGCTCCGCCGTCACCACACGGCGGACATTTTTAATAACAAACTTGATTTGCGGATAATAGCACAACGCGAAACGCTCCATTACCGCGGCGATATACGTGTAACGAATTATACACAGTAAACAATCGATTTCCGTAACACCACTCGCAATTAAGGCGAGAGGGTTGGAGGAAACAAAACGGAATGTTCCCGAGTGAAAGCCACTCACGACTTTATGATACTGCAGAATGCGCTGCACTGTTTGATATCTATCGCTATTGATAATCGGGCAATATGGCCCCTATTCCTTTGGGGGTAGAGATGTTGATTGGCGTGGGCTTCCGCGGGCGATGGCCAATGCCGACTTCAGTCAAAGGTCGGTGAAAGTGGTTGTGCTTTCGCTAGCTAGGCGGTCTGCCGTCCCCGGCTTAATGTCACGGTATTGTATATGCGGTTACAAAAGTGTCTAGGTTAACTATTCAAAGGCTAGAGTTCACAAACAAGTAAAACAAGCGGTTAAAATATAACCGTCAGTTTTGACAGTTCTTCCATACAGAAAAATGACAAAAACTGACGATTAAATAATACTAGCTTGTTTATGTTTTGGTGTACACCAGCCTAAGGCAGGACGGCAGTTAATATGACTTCTTGGTTGGCCGAGTGGTATGTAAGTAAGCATAGGTGACTTAACCTTTACCTCTTCGGGGTAAAAGGGCGTGATTTATATATGTACTTATGTACGTATGTGAAGAACAAATTTTAATGAAGATACAAAGTCTTCTCTTAACACCTCACCTGCCTCTATCATACATCAATAGAGACAGCACAGTCGTGGTTCTAAGTTGATCGCATCAAGTGAAGTGAATGCGTAAAGGTCGAGCGGAGCTGACATTATGCGCTGATTGGGACCATTGATAAAGTGCCATTGTAATAACCGTATCGTCCTTTCTATCAGGCAAGTCTGTACAGTAAAATGTTGTTCCAGACAGCGTCTAGAATTAATCGAGTGTCAGGCAAAACTTTATTGGCTAGTTGAGTACTGTTGAGTAACCTGTGGTGACGGCAGAGCAGGTATACATTTGACAACATAAAATTTTTTGTAAGCTATTTTTTTATTTTGTTTAATTCGCTTCTAAATAGGTATGTTTATTTTTAATTTCAAAACTTACTCGTTCCAAAACAACGTAAGTGTAATTGTAGATTTTAATGGGTTGAAGTCACGGCCCTCTACACATTAAAAACAAAATTACGTCACGACTGTCAAATCTTTGGAGTGTTTTAAAAAACTGACGTGGGGCAAAGGCATTTACTGTTAGTAATCCTACAATTTTTGGGCTATTACATCGCAGTATATTGCTAGGAGAGGAATGCTGCTGCCCATTACTCATAAGTCGCCTTGTACGACACCCACGTGAGAGATGGGGGTGGTGACATTTGTATTCTGCTCTGCCGTCACCACAATACTACAGCTAGACATGGATAATCCCGTGAGCACCAAGCAATTTGGCTTATCAACAGTGAATATATCAAAGCACCCTTTATTATCTACAACATGGAGCGTAACCCGCAAATAAGGCGTGATATTTCATACAAATAAATCCCCGGAGCCCGCAGCAGGCTACCTTATAATTGGTCCATCCTTCAGGGGCGCTAAACTTTGTCGTGATCTAACAAGGCCGGTATAATTTCATAGACCCTACACTGCTTTGTAACGAAATTACACGGTGCGAATTTATATACCTCAGATTTGTTGTGATGTCACGTTGAATGTTTACACGAGGACTTGTTTACAGAAACTTTGGCTCGAGTGTTCGGTTTGTGTTCACGATAAACAAACAATTGTAATTTTGTGTGTATTATTGCAGAGTTTAAGTAGACAGCCGTGTGTGTCGTTTGAGGAGAATATATAGACAGCCGTATTAAAAAAGGTTCGTCACCTGTGACGATCCATTATTCTTGGGCCAGTACAACGCGTTATCGAGACATAAAAAACTACATGTTAGCGACCATCTTATCGATTTGTTTTGTTATATTATAATAATTATAATTATGTAATCTCCAGTTCCTCTTTCGGTATACACGTTGCCATTAGACTCGGCTGCAAAGATTTGCAAAAAGTTCTTAAAACCCAACCTAAATATATAAACTCGGCAAGCATGGTGAGCTATGGGACATTTTCCCTACATTCTTACAATCTATAGGGAAAGTATGTGTCGCAGCAGTTGGGAAATCAAACAGCTTGTGAATGTGAATTAATACATAGAGATATTCTGGCTTTAAACTTAAACATAATATTCTTCATATTATAAAAAATATAAAATCAACAATTACATATATAGGGACACACTAGTGAAATACGCAAAACGATAATATTCATTACTCTAATTTCAAGTAGTAGATAATTATTGATTAAAGTTAAATTTAAGTACTAAAATAGTTTTCTGAAACTTATCCATCGCGTTAGTGATAAAAATCAACGTAGGCCTTGTCATTTGGATGCTCTAATTAAACCAATTTTCGGCACTAAAGAGCACTTTGCACGCTAAACTAAGTAGCAGTAGCAATTCGTGGCTTTCGAAATCTTGTGTGGCTTCTAATTAATTGTTCTCGCCAGAGAATCTAATTACTGTCAACTGGACTAAACTAGTTTGTGTGAATTTCCTTAAATAATTTATGTTGAAACTTGTTACGCTTACCGTGGCCATATTTGTGTGTTAAACCAACGAAGCTACCACTTCTGGCTCCCTAAGCTCGTCATCATCTAAATCTCAGTTAAATTCTATGTCTTGTGCATTCACTTCTGCTGTATCGTAAAAAATATGCAATAATGGCTATGCAGCTCTCATTACATCGATGATACATCACCCGATTTCATTTTTCGTTCTCGGCAGGCCGAAATACTTCATTCGTGAATAATTTACATCGAGTTTCGTTGAAGAAATTGGTTTCCTACTACTATTCCCCTAAAGCACATTCCATTTTATGTCAACTTAGGGCCGATTTCACCGTCTCTCATAGAAACTGAGTTTAATAAATCTTGGTTTTGATTAATGCAAACTATGTAGCGGAACTCAGTTTAGAGCATAAACCGAGTTCAACTTCAACTGATCGCGTTTAATTCTGCGGTGACATGGGCCCTTAGATGTAATATCGTCGCAATAATCAATGTTCCATCCTGTATTTCATAACTTCACAACTTATTTGAATCAAGATCATCTTTTCTGAAAAAAAGTGTCCGGTTTACTGAAGAACAAACCTTGTTTATCGTTGTATGTTTAAAGACATAGGTACTTTTAACCCCATGACGTAGTTTGAATTAAGATCACAAGACTTTGGAATATTATCTGGATGACGTTGTGATTATTATTTATGCTGTTATTCGTAATAGCAATAAATTACATGAGCAACGGTGTTTGTGGCCGACACAAAACTTATGTGTCGACAAAGTGACAGCACGACGAAAATAGCGTTTAAATTTATGAATACTTGCACAAGTTACGACAGACGTTTGCGCCGTTGTAAGGAGTGATATCATAAGCCTGCCTTCGAAAACTTTGTAAGTGGGTTTGTAACGCGATATTCTCGCATCTGCGTCCATGTATTAAACAGGCTTATTTAAGGATATATCCAAAACATTATGCTGCTATCAGGTTCTCATTAAAATTGTTTGTCATATACGCGTAAAGGTGTGCAATATGAGGAGACATCTTTTTGTAATCAATAACAATCGCTTTTTGTAGGTTTGACTTCATTTTATGTTATTTTTATCCTTTTGGTCTGTCACGACATTACTCATTGTTTTATTATTGTAATTTATTTAAATTTTATGTTCATGTAGTAAATAACAAACTACCTGTGAGGTCAATAAATGTTTTTCTTTGTTTGTTTCTTTATCTTTCGAAATTGTGTCGAAACATAAGGCAATTTATGGTTTACTTCTGTATACATTTTCTAAATAAAATATGTGTTCCATCATCATCAACTTTTTGACGTTTCTTATGGATATTTTAAGATATGGTAGAATATGATATAGCCCGCCATGCGGGAGCATTGTCCGAACTCCAGATAATATATTTTGGTCACCCATCCAATGGTCCGTACGCGTTTACCACTGCACTATTCAGCTCCTCTGTCAGATTAAGATTCATAAAAACACTCGCAATACATTTAAATCACCAATAAACAACCCAAATTACTAGGTAAGTATGACTTAGGCCTGACTAACGAAAGCTAAAACTATAATTATATCACAGCCAGTGAGTTCCATCTATTGTTGCTGAAAAAATGAAACTCGACTGTCTATCCTTTTGACCTCATAATTTTTCATCAAAATATTATACCATTCAACATTCATTCTTCGCGGTCTGACAACGAATTTTAAAAAGGTAACGCTCAAATTATAATTTCATTGCGACGATACAAAAGCTGAGAAAAGTGGCCAACAAAGGTTACTAGGTATAAATAATTTATTGAAATTACACTGCGGAACGAGGGATGAATTCCAAATGACTTATCAAAAGAAATATCTGAAGTTATCCTGCTGCAAACATTTTAAATATTTACAACAAGAAATATACGTATTCATTTAAGAGAGAGTGAGTGATGTGAATGACTGTAGAAGTAGATCCACTTTTAATAAAAAGAACAAAGAAAGAAATTAAAGCTAGAACATAAATTTTATACCACTTTTTTGTACATACATACATAATTCACGCCTATATCACCGAAGAGGTAGGCAGAGGTGAACTAGCACCCACGCTTCGCCAATTATGCTAGGTCCCATGGTAGGTGGCGAGCCTATTGCCATTTATCGGGCACAAAAGTCGCAGTTCTTTGCTAGGTGGTAGGTATAAGAGGAACGCTGCTGCCCATTCCTCATCACTGATTTATCCTTAGTCGCCTTGTACGACACCCACGGGAGAGATTTGGGGTGGTGACAATTGTATTCTACTCTGCCGTCACCACACGGCCTTTTTGTACATTATTTTTATTCTATAGGCAAGGTAGGTAGCAGACATAAGTTGACAAAATATAAAAAAAATAACGTGGGTAGATATTAAATAGAATTAGCCTCCATACGAACCTTAGAAATAAACTCAACAGATTTATAGAATCATTTTCAATCACGAATAAAATAGATAAATATCTCGAGCTATATTTGAAACTCTCTAGACTTCAATGATTAATTCAAAATCATCAAAAGTCTATTTAAAGCACTTAGAAAACAATGGTAATAATTACTAAGCCACAAAGAATAAATGATTAGCAATGCTAATAGCCCTTAAAACAGACTGACTCCAAAACAACTACGCAATCAGTTTATAAATTTCCACCAAATCCTTTGTAATGACAAGACGTTCCCTAGACGGCAGTTTGGTCACGAATTTCGCTACCGAACCACAGACTAGCATTTCTGTTGGCTTCTAATTTAGTACCGTAGAAACAAAGGTGACGAAATGTAATAAGATGCCAAGCCAATTTTCGCAAAGATTGGTCATCCGATGGTTGACCAAAATATCGTCTCGACTGCTTTCGTGCTTCGGAAGGAACGTTAAGCCGTTAATTTCGGGAATGTCTTTTTCTTCTATTTTTAGGAGCTTTGTTTTTTATGGACATGTCAGTTCCATCAAACCTTAGTTATTAATATTTGATATCAGCTTTATTTTTATCTAGAGCCAAAGTCATCAGAGCATCATAGCGAAACTTCTCTCTCCCTCTTAAGTTCCACTGATTTATCTGGAGTCATAAATACCCATCAATCTGCACTGGCCCTGCGTGGTGAGCTATGGACCACTCTCCCTATATTATTCATCCTATAAGCAAGGCATGTAACCCACATTAAAGGAGTGATAATGACAAAGTAAATATTTTAACAACAAGCCTCAACTATTTTGGCAGTCTCCAGTTTTATTGACCCAGGCCTGAGATTGGGAAAATTTACTACATAACCCGTGTTAGATAGCAATTTACCGTGAGCCCCTGTTTTATACGAGGTTACCCGTGGGAGGTAGAGATCATTTTTCGTCTGTGAACGAAATTACTGACAAAACAAAAAGGCCTGAAGTTTTCAAATATGCTTAAACCAATAAATTTATACGATAATAATACTGATGTTTTGGCGTTACATGGTTATAATGGTAAAACAGCAAATAAAAGATCCTTACTTTGTGCTAGATGATAGGTGTGTATGTAAGAAATATTAATTACTAGCTGTTACTCGCGGCTTCGCTCGCGTTGATGTCTTTATGTAACTATCAAAGTCATAATCTTTCAACGACATATTTTTTAAATAATTCAATTATATGTAGATGAATGTTAAGTGTCAAAGAGATCTCATTAATAACCAAAATTTAATATGATGATCAAGTCGCCGTTAGCCGTTAGCCGTGTGGTGACGGCAGAGTAGAATACAATTGTCACACCCCAAATCTCTCCCGTGGGTGTCGTACAAGGCGACTAAGGATAAATCAGCGATGAGGAATGGGCAGCAGCGTTCCTCTTATATCACCTAACAATAGTACTGCGACTTTTGTGCCCGATAAATGGCAATAGGCTCGCCACCTATTACATAGGACCTAACATAATTGGCGGAACGTGGGTGCTAGTTCACCTCTGCCTACCCCTTCGGGGATATAGGCGTGATTTATGTATGTACGATCAAGTCATAATGACGTTTATATGCAAATTTTCCATAGGTACCTTGGATTACATTATTGAAATTTTCGTGAGGGTCACTGATCAAAAAAATACAGCCATTTCTAGCGGTCAAAGAATTTTAAGAATACATTTAGTGGTTTAGGTGTAAAAGCGTAACAAAAAGCAAACAAACTCGCTTTCTCATTTATAAAATATTAAGGGCATTATTATTTGTATTTTATTTCATAGCCAGTCTCCATAATTTCAGGAACAAAGCTACGAAGCAGGTTTTCCGTGTCATCTAGCTATTACGTTGACATTTGACGAAACTGTGCTCACGATCATGATTAAAATTTGATTGTGCAACGGCTGTTTCGGCGTTCTTAATTTTGTCAGCGCATGTGATTGACACGCCAGCATAATTAACGGGTGACACTGCGAACTCTTCAACGCCTATTATTATTGGGAAATAGTGTTAAAAATAACTTAATTATAGGTCAACAAGTGGTTGCCATAATGTGCTGGATTGCACATGTTTTTTGTTTACCGTTTTATACTTATTTTTGTTAAAGTCACGTTAGTCGTCATAATTTCATTGATTAATTAATTCGCGTAAGTCATCACCATGCTCTTTTTCTTCTTCCTGCACTGTCCCCAGTTTATCTGTGGTCGGCACAGTATGTTCCCTCTTCCATTTATTTCGGATAGACGTCATCAAGCCATCCACTCCCTTTGGATTCATATCATCCATCACACCCGAGAGGTGCTAGTGATGAGTTGAAGAAAACAGACGGAATGGACCATGTCGACAGTCCGATGAACGGAGAAAGCAATGGGGACGACAATATTACAATGCATACTGCTCAAGGTTTTGGCTTAGGTTTCTATATAGAAATTAAAAAATAATCCAGTCATTTTCATCAGGGCAAAAATACAAAAAAAAAACACATATTAAAAAATATATATTGACCATGATATGATGCGCGTTCCGAATGTTTGTATGAAGATACAATACTGCTTGAAGGTTTATCGTTACTGTGACCGCAATCCTGTTTCCAGCATAACAGGGCACCAGAATATCCATCCACTTATATTTATTTATTTCAAAAACACAAATTATTTATACTTATTACGCTTCCCGTACAATACCTAGCTTCCGCTTGTGGGTGGCGCTCTTTGCCATTCATATTTTTGTTAGTAGTTGATACGCTTATTTATTCCGCATTTGCATAGCAAAACAGCTTTCGTACAAATCACCGCTTAGCCTTAATTACTTGCGTATTAGAAACGTGTACCACATTCTGGTGCCATCGGAAACGAAAACGCAAAGAAATCCGAGTTGATTACAGTGTGTGTCGTGCGAAATAGATGGCTAAATAAATAGAGAGCAACCATATGGTCATGCGGGCAGCGCAGGATTGGTCTATATGATGATGATGATGATGATGAACCATCCAATATTATTAAAGAAAATAATACAACATGAAACTTAGAACCTCCATAGATCCCTTCACATAACTGCGAATTGGCGCGATGCGAACTCGCAACGCAGAAAACTACGACGTGTAAAATGCTACGATGCGATTTGGTGCGGCAAGGCGGCGAAACAGAGATTAATCAAATTGAAGGAATGCGCGATGCGAATCAATTCGCAAGCTCTTGCACGATGCGGCGTGCGTGCTCGCAGATTTTTACGGTGCGACGTCGCGTCGCAGTTTTGTGTACAGGGCCTTACAACAAACCTCCTTGGGTATACTATGTTGTTGGTTCTTTTCTCTTCACCGTTCGGGTTCCTAATGATGCTTATTGGTGGCAATCTCGTGTACGACACCCGTCGGTTAGACGTAGGGTATTTCGCTCACAGGCCATCATGGAAGATAAGTTAAGGTTGACAATCGATTGAATATATTTGACAGTTTTTTTTTTTACACTTACAACTATCATCTAGGCCAACGTAAGTAGCATAAGCACTTGTGTTATGGATAATAGATGACGGACATATTTTTTTGGCTAGTCTAGTCTTTTGGCTCGTCTAAGGGCCGGCGCAGATTGGTGGCACGGTATGGCAGGGTATTTTAGGCGAAGAATAAAAATATAACTAGGCGTGGTATCCCTATGCGTGCTAGCATAGGGATACCACGGCATTGTTACCGCCAGTGTGCACTTACATGTAGGGATGTCGAAGGGTCCCTTGCCGTGCCATGCCGCCAATGTGGGCCGGGCCTAAAGTGCCGTTGACCGTACCTATAAAAATATTGGATTTAACACTGGCACTTTGTAAATCTTACGCCTGCCGCCTCCGACGTGATGAGCCGACGACACATCACGCAACCCGCGCCGCCACGCACAGCTTTTCTCAGGAGTTGCTTGCTATCACAAACAACACAATGGTAATTGGAATTCAGAAAGCCGCTCGTTACCTAACTCATCTGAAAGTGTCATGATTATGTCACTGCGACACCGGGAGAACAATTATCCGAGATGCTCCACTTCCCATTTCATTGGATAACAGAATCATCATAATCAGTGCGCATTATTTCACCCATAAGACTGCGAAATAGTTAGACCTAAGGTTAAGGTTTTATCGCGTTTTGATTGAATGTGTTAGAGTCAAAACTCTCAGCTGTTCAAATCCACTTTTTACTGCAAAAATCAGTCAGAAGTTAAACCGGATAAGACTGTCGACTGTAACATAATTATAATAACTAAATAAATTTTAGTTCTACTCGTACTTATTAGCTTAAATAAATCTATAACATACGTGCTGTCTATTTACGTCACCTAGAATCAATTACTATGTAGGTAGGATGACGTAGGTATAATTTGGTTTGCAAAGACATTAATAATTTAATGTCAAATTCAAAACTTTAAATTCTAGTGTCGGGGTTCCCTGATCACGTAATTCCTTATTAACGACAATTAAAATTAAATATCGTCTCAAACATGCTTTCTTAAAATACAGTTGATTTAAAAAATATACAATCTTTTATATACATTATAACAAAAGTAAAATAGGCCAGAATAACTTTCGAAAACAATAAATATGTGAAAATTGTGAGACGGGGTCGGGGCTGGCTCAGCACGTACAGTAAACGGCTTTTCAGACTACAGAATCGATTGTCAACCTTATCTTGTTGGCAGTAGAGCCAAAAGTCGACCGAGAAAATTTAACATTTTGTGGTAGTCTGACGTGATCTTGTCTGTACGTTCTATATTCGCTCGCAGTATTTTAATCACCTGCTGCTGTTATCAACTTTATGACCTATAAACAACATTCAATCTTCATTGTGCACATACAACTAAGCACCATCAAAAACCGACAACAAATCCCACAATGCCCAAGTCTAATCCACTCTCAATTGTCGCTTAGGCCATCCATCGGGCTATTCATTAAAATCGACTGTGCTCACAGTACGGGGTTATGGTGAACGCACACTTATCCGAGCCCCGAACGCGCAGAACGCACCGAGGTCAACGAGGCCCTATCCGCGCCGAAGGAATCGAAAATAGCGTGCGCGCCAGATAAGTCTGCGCGTGGTCAAAATTGTAACTAAAACTTCGTCCGCTTTTTTGCTTCTCTAGGAGTGTCAATGTTAGCGAGCAGCGCCACCCCTCGCGTGCAGGCTTATCTGGCGCAATACTCTAGTACTGAATTGACAGATCTGTCCGCATCATGCGCATTTTTTTCCGAAGACGTCATCAAGACGTTGTAACCGCCTCCGTGGTCTAGTGATTCGCCCACCGGAATGAAGATCTAGAGGTCCCAGGTTCGATCCCCAGGGGGGTACAAATTTGTGCTCGGTTTGGTTGGTGGTTCATACATACATAAATCACGCCTATATCCCCGAAGGGGTAGGCAGAGGTGAACTAGCACCCACGTTTCGCCAATTATGCTAGGTCCTATGTAATAGGTGGCGAGCCTATTGCCATTTATCGGGCACAAAAGTCGCAGTACATTACTAGGTGGTATAAGAGGAACGCTGCTGCCCATTCCTCATCATTTTTTTATCCTTATACCTTGTACGACACCCACGGGAGAGATTTGGGGTGGTGACAATTGTATTCTACTCTGCCGTCACCACACGGCTTCACGGGTTGGTGGTAGGACTTCTTTAAAGTCCGTCTGGCTAGCTAGCACCATCTTATCAAAATCTGTCGCCATGATAATAATGTTAACAGCATTGTTGTGTTCCGACAATGTGTGATAAGATAGCCAGCCCCTCTGTGGGTGAGGGTTCCAGGTGAAGCTCGATTCCATCTTCAGCCCTTATCGTCAGTTGCCAACAGGTGAGATGAAGGGCAAGAGCTTCCCTGTCTAACATTTAAAAAAAAACAGAATTCTTCTAGTACACTGAAGTTTCTGACAGATTAGGACGAATCGACTCCGGCATGTGTGCGAGGTTTCAACATAAACAAAGATTTCTTTAAATTCATTGACTTGGGCGCATTCGGCTCAGATAAGTGTGCGTTCACCTTTATATGCCGAGGTAGCGAGCTAGCGGCACATTTTTTCGGCCTTTACACACGAGCTGAGTCAATGGCCGTGCAGCCTAATCCAATAAAGCCTACGTTATAGACGCCACCGTTGACGACCGGTGTAACGGTAGTATATTTAACAGGTTTCCTAATGCGTCTGGTCGCCATTCAACTAGACGAGGCTCACGTGGTATTGGGTAAGGAATATTCCGTTGTTGGGTGACGTGTGGACGCAAATAGGGATGATGACACTTACAAAAAATCACTGAACTAATGATTTGTGATAATAATTTAGGATAAGAGAAGATTCGATAATATCACTTATCTTGTTCTCAGATGACTTGTGATTGATACTCTTTTTATAAAAATGAAAATACAAAACTTAACAATTTGCTATATTTGGTCACATTTATAAATCTAGACCACAGACCCGGCAAGAATAAAGACCAGTTTTGAATTGTAATTTTATTTTAATTAATTAGGTACTCATTAACGTTAATTGACGACTTTGAGTGCGACAGTAAGTATTGAAATACCTGAAGAAAACTTGATTTCTGTATTAAATACCCATATTCTTTACACAAACATTTGCTTTTACCACGACTCGAATCCGGGACCTCTTTGCCGAGAGCCGTCGATCTAATCGATCTGACCATTCGATGAGACATATCGACTCAAATATTGTTTTAAAATAATATTACTTTTCCAAATTAATTTTAGATAATTAAACTAAAGGAACTCCCTATGCTAAGAAGTGCTTTTAAAACGGTAAATAAACGTGAGAAGTGATTTTGAATTGACCAAACTTAAAAAACAAGAAAATAACATACTTAACATAATAAATCAGTGCATTGGATCGATAAAATAGATCCTTACGACGACTAATAAAAAAAATATTACAACATAGGGCACTAAAAAGCTTAATTTATTGATGCAGTATGCAAATACTACAAACAAATAAGTGTAATATTAATACAAAAGCTATTTTAAAACCTATTCCATGTTCACCCTCCATTTTTTAGAGTTTATATTTCTATTTTGAGACATGTATCTTGTTTTCGGCCGTGTGGTGACGGCAGAGTAGAATACAATTGTCACCACCCCAAATCTCTCCCGTGGGTGTCGTACGAGGCGACTAAGGATAAATCAGTGATGAGGAATGCGCAGCAGCGTTCCTTTTATACCACCTAGCAATGTACTGCTACTTTTGTGCCCGATAAATGGCAATAGTCTCGCCACCTATTACATGGGACCTAGCATAATTGGCGAAACGTGGGTGCTAGTTCACCTCTGCCTACCCCTTCGGGGATATAGGCGTGATTTATGTATGTATGTATGTATGTATATCTCTATTTTGAGACATGTATGTATCTTGTTTTCGTTCAGTATAATCTCAATAATTTATTATTTGAATCGTCTCATTTCTTGATCGATACAAGACATCGGATCGGTCGCATACCTGCATATATAATCAAAGAAGAGTGTTACGGTCAATGGCAATAACCTTGCGGGTTGTTAATAAAATTGCGCTGTTATTGCTAAGAAAATAAAGTTCAAAAATGAACAGGAAACCAGTTAACATGTCGCTCTTGCCACTCATGACATCGCGTGTTTACAAATGCGTTTGCGACTTGGATATAAGTATTTTTTTAACGGCGCGAGCACATACAATGTGACGAGGTTTTGTATAGCCAATGCAGTTATTTTTAACTTGCTTTGTTAATATTTCTCCTGAAATAAATTGCATAATGTTAAATATTCTCACCAAAAATTTTACTTTTAATCGATTGCAAATTTTGTTTCAACTGAGTTTATTATCTGGGGTCGGAAAGTTCCTCTTCCATTCATATGGGTTCTGCGTCATTAAGCTATTCATTATTTTTATTCATGCATTCTTTTTGTTCACACTAGACAGGTGCAAATGTTGAATAAATGTATAGAAAAAGACATGTTAAGACACCTTGAGCAGTACGGATTAGAATGTTATCATCCTAATCACTCTCCCGACATAATAACATAACTTATACCTACTCTATACATTCATCATCACTGGGACCTTTCAAGATGGTTAATATGAATCAAAAGGACTTGATGGTATCTCATCGACATGAATAAAAGAGCAAAAACACACTGCGCTGAACCCAGATAGACTGGGAACAGTGTAGGAAAATGATGAGTTAATAAATATATCGCTCATTTGGTGCAACATTGGCGTAATTGTAAAATTTTGTGTCGTTACAGGAGTAGAAAATAAAGTTTTCACTTCTCATGCTCTGAAAGTGCTTGTTTGTGCAGGATATAGGCTGCACAAAATCGAATTTTGTGCTCTAGAGCATTAACGTATCTAATCATAAAAGTATCTATATTAAGGCAAAGAAAATGAGCTATGCAGCCAAACTCAATAAGAAATTCAGACAGAATTTGTAATTTTTTAATATTTACTTAAATTTATTTGCCTAATGTGTATTTTAAGACATAAAAGATATTAAAATTTTAATTCAAGTAGGTACGGTAAGTATAAAATTAATTTAAGAAAATTATTATTTCAAAATTAATTTAATACTTGGCTGTTTAGGTTTGCAGCCCAAGCCTAATATCAATGGGAAAAACAATTTCCTTTAGTATTAAAATTGTAATACTTTTAGTTTGAAAGTTAAGATAAATTATTGTTTTATTTCCTCTCAATCGAAGTGAAAAGCAGAGATTCTAACTCGTCCACAAAACCATTTTTATCCTCGACATTACTATCAACCCTCGCCTTCGGCTCGGGCTGCTAAAAGTCTCGGACATAAATGATTCGTTTTGTGCACTTGATGGAAAATCTACTATTAAATGAATTTTGCGTTTTAAATGAATATTACTTATCATCTCTGTTTTAAACAAAAATTGTAACTGGGTCATTGTTGCACTAAATAGGCGATATAGTGATAAGCCATGCATTCTATTGTACTGAAAAGAGCTTTGAGAGAGTCTCATATTTAATTATATTTATACAATTCCGTTATCAACGAAGTAACTGCGAGCCGCGTTACGCGCCGCGTACCGTAAAACGCAACATAATCATATTTTTAGCTCAGCAAGCGAAATTACGAGTTCCCGTGGCTTTTATACGGATAGAACGCATATCTCGCTTATAATGTATTGGATGGGCGTTTCATTTGATTACTAGTGGACGCCCGCGGTTTCGCTCGCGTTGATGTCGGTTATTATATAGCCTATAGCTTTCCTCGATAAACGGACTATCCAACACAAAAAGAATTTTTCAATTTGAACCATACAAACAAACAAAGTCTTCAGCTTTATAATATTAGTAGATAATAATTATTATGCCGTGTCGTGTGGAGACGGCAAAGAAGAATGCAAATGTCACAACCCCCCGCTCTCCCGTAGGCGACTATCCCCCGAATACAGAAGCGCTACTCAAATTTAGGGGACTGCTTAAAAAGTTAAGTGGACACTACCTGTCAGAATTTGTATGGAAAAACGTCAATTTTGACAATACTTAAATGTTAAGCGGGACTCAAACTTTGAATAGCGTTTCTGTATTCGGGGGTATGGGTAAAGAAAACGAAAACGATGAGTAATTGGTAGCAGCTCTCCAGTATTAATTCCAAAACACAAATAGTGCGCTTAAAACTTGAATATCCACCTCCATGGTCTGGTGGTTCGCCCACCGGAATTAAGATCCCAAGGTCCCGGGTTCGATCCGTAGGAGAGTACAAATTTGTACTAGGTTTGCCTTGAGGTAGGTATTTTCACAAGTCCGCCTGGCTACCTACCTACTACCATGTTATCAAAATCCGTCGCCATGATAATAATGTTGACAGCATTTAAATTGTGTTCCGACAATTTGTGATAAGACAACCAGCCCCTATGTGGCTGAGGGTTCCAGGTTAAGTTCGATTCTAACTTCGGTCTTTATCATCACTTATCATCAAGTGAGATGAAAGCCAAGAGCTTCTCTGACTAGTAAAAAAAAACTTTGAACGGAATAAAACACAAGACGATAGATATTTACCGTGAATAATTCGGAACCCGTTCATTTAAATGTAAATAAATGACGCCCGAGTTCAATGCCCCTTGACATTTAAAAAAAATACTATTCGAAAGTTTCTAATGATGTACTCAAGAGTAAATTTTTTGTTTTTACAGTCGTCTACAAACAGATGTGTACACGTCGTAAGTGTTTGAAGAAAAAGCTTTATGCTCATACATCGTAACAAAATGTTAGATTATAGACATTTTGAACTAGGTCTATCGTTGAGTAAGTTTTAACTTATGAGGGATATTGTTGGTTCCCTAAAAATTCAAAATATTTAAACCAGATTAGTTTATTGACTAATATTTATTTTTAATGAGTCTGAAAGATGGCTGCTGGGACCAGCAGTGGGATCCTCTCCCACATTTCTCCATCTCGAGCGATCCCGAGCCAATTCCGGTTAAATGAGTTAACATTAAAAAAAATAAGTTTTAATTTGTATATGAAAATGAAAATATGGTTTATTCATATAAGGTATGATTACATACACTCATGAATCGTCAAAGAAATAACGTTAGACACTGGAAACGAAAAGGAAAACAGTATCCAATATAATAATAAAAAATATGGTTTATTCACATAAGTTATCATTACACCGACTCGTCAGTGTCACAGTTAAATGCCAGTAAATTACAAATCAATTAAAAGATTTAATTAACAACTAGACGAGGATTAAACTGTCGACCAAACAACAAAAAGACAACATCAAATGATATCCGGACTACCAAAAACAGTTCTAAAATCGCTCTAACATGTTCACAGTCTCACAAAGTCCTCCAAAAACGTAATATCTTCAGTATTTGCAGAGGCGCCGACTAAGACAACAATGCCCGCCTAGAAATGTTATTGCCGGTCTATTTCAGGAGCTCTATCGTAGTACGTGCTTGTCGAGATTAGCGCGGCGGCAGTAAAATAGGCTTTATTACGAGCGCACAAGGTGGCAAAGGGTCAATGAATATACAGACTGCAGCGGGCCGAGCATGCCTCGACTTAGATTATCCGGTATTAAAATGCATAAAGTTAAAACTAAAATTAGTTTTATATCATCACCGTTCCTGTTATTTCATCATTACATAAAAAATATAGGTAGTTTATTTCTTAAACCAAAGTAAGCAGCATAAGCTCTTGATGAATACTAGATTTACATAGGTCAGACGTCATCTAGCCATCCCTTTTGATTCATATCATCCATCACACCGAAAAGGCGCTAGTGATGAATGAATGTATAGAAAAGTGATGAAAAGGACCACGTCGAGACACCAATGAACGGAGAGAGTGATTGGAGTGACAACATTCCAATCTATATTGCTCAAGGTTTTGGCTTAGGTTTTACAGCCGACCTCCTGCCTGACACCAACCCCGTTTGGATATGATGTTGCTGGTTGTTTTCCATCCACTATTCAGGTGCCCAGGTGCTTATTGGTGTAAAGCGAACGGGCAATCTGCCTTGGTAGACTTTCACGACACCCTGGAGCGAGACGGGGCTGGCACATTCTATGTTATTTTTTCGCTCTCATACCAGCAGAATATAGAAGATATTATTCTTTATATATTGGAAATCTTCTATGCTGGCCTGGGAGCGAACAAATAACGTAGAATAGGCCAGCCCCAACTCTTCCTATGGGTGTCGTAAAAGTCGACTAAAGAAGATTGTCCGGTACCAATAGGCAACCGAATGGTGGAGGGCAAACCACCAACAAAAGCATACCCAAAGAGGGTTGGTATCAGACAAGCGGCCGGCTGTAAAACCTAAGCCAAAACCTTGAGCAGTATAGATTGGAATGTTGTCATTCCAATCACTCTCTCCGTTGATCAGTCTCTCGACATGGTCCGTTCCGTCTCTTCTATTCATTCATCACTAGCACCTTTACTGTGTGATGGATGTGAATCAATCTATGATATGAATCAAAAGGTAGTGGATGGCTTAATGACGTCTGACATATGAATGGAAGAGGAAACATACTGCGCCGACCCCAGATAGACTGGGAACAGGGCAGGGAGAAGAAGAAGATTCTAAGTATATTGGAAATAATAACCCCAGATAAACTCTCCTTCATCACTTTTGTTGCATTTGACGTCAAACATGTTTATGTTTTAAGTTGTCACACTAGGCTGCCTCCGGAGACACTGTAACACCTGTGACAATGCTTCCAATTCTGTTCTGGCAACTGTACACTCAATTAATTAAAATCCCCAACAATAACAATAAAAAAACCACATGGTAATTTGTACACCCTATCGCTTTATGATCAAACTACGAATTCCAAAGTAGAATGTTCACCTCTGGGATTCGAAATAATGGAAAAAAAGTATGGTCATTTTATTAACAGTTTCTCCGTCATTATAACCAATGTGTACGTATAATAGGGAACACAGACTCGCGTATTATTGCACTGTACATTAATTATGAAACTGGTCTAAGTTGGAAGTCACTGGCGGTTGGCATACCGTATTAATGGACATTAATTTTTTTCTTGTAATTACATACATACATACATAAATCACGCCTATATCCCCGAAGGGGTAGGCAGAGGTGAACTAGCACCCACGATTCGCCAATTGTGTTAGGTCCCATGTAATAGGTGGCGAGCCTATTGCCATTTATCGGGCACAAAAGTCGCAGTACATTGTCAGGACGGTAGTATAAGAGGAACGCTGCTGCCCAATCCTCATCACTGATTTACCCTTAGTCGCCTTGTACGACACCCACGGTAGAGATTTGGGGGTGGGGACAATTGTATTCTACTCTGCCGTCACCACGCGGCCACTTTCTTGTAATTGATTATACTTTTTTTAGTTTACGCATATTTATCTTCGAAGGGATAGGTAGATGTAAATTAACACCCACGTTCTGTCAATAACAATTAAGTTAGGTCCCATGAAATAAGTGGCGATTATTGTAAATTGATCAATTGATAAACCAAGGTAAAAAGATGGACATACCCTAACTCTACTTTTGCAATAGTGTTTCAAATGAGTACACATAGGCAGTCATCATCTTCCTAATGATCTGATGCCAGATTACCTGAGGTAATAAGAACAGCGTCAACCGTATTAGTATACTACCTAATTATACTACCTAAATTGCAGTGCTGTGTGACGCCAGAACAGAATACAATTGTCACCACTCCCAATCTCACCCGCGGGTGACGTATTAGGCAAATAAGGGTTTAAACAGCGATGAGTAGCAGCAACGTTTTTTGAACCACGTAGCAATATTCTGGTTTGGTGCCCGATATATGGCAATATGCTCTCTATTACTTATGGGACGTATCATAATAATTTCCGAAACATGTGTGTTAATTTCCCTCTACCTATCCCTTCAGTAATAAATACGAGGAAGTTATGTATGTGATACTTGTTAGGAAATCTCGAGCTGAGTATAATAGAAGAATACAACGCATACAGACCAAATAAACATGGCTCCTGAACTTGTGAACTCCTGGCAAACTTGTAACAACATCAAAACAAAACCCAAAGACAATTCGTTAGAACAAAAGACGGTTCACGGGAGACACCTCGTCAAACACATTCGTCGCGAAACCTCTCATCGCTTGCACCGTGCACCTGTGCCATCGTAAGCGTGCGACCCGGCAACAATACGATATGAATGGTCAGCCGGTAACGGTGCGAAGCGGTCAGAGCCGGCACGTTGTACAACACATGTATAAATTCATGTAGAGGGCCTAACGGTTTGTACAAGTTTTTTCAACACACACACACGCACGCGTACACGGTTCGTGTGGCCAATAATTTGTTTGTATAGAAGGCTGATTCGAGATCGTCTTCGTGTTTTACATACGTAGTGGCCAATTTTACGGCTTCGGACTATATTTTACACAACTAAGACCTAATCTCGATCGAACCCAAACGCTTAGTTAGCGTTTGGGCTAATATCATTCTGATATTTAACCATTAGTAACAATTGGTTGAGTTAAGTATGTATCAAAAAACCGGCCCTTAGGGAATGGCGCAACGCGATAAACTAGAAGATTATTGACTGAAAACTGGAGAAAAAATATGAAAGTCGAGTTTGTCAAGCTGAAATATGAAATATTATAGATAGGTTCAACATGAATATACTAAGCTAGACGACATACGATGTGTAATTTCCTTCTTTTTTTACCAAGTTATGGAATTATACAGAATTCTTCTTAGCTTTCAGAAATTATTAACACATTAAAATTGAAAAAAAGTTAATATCCCTTGTTTTCGGTCATTGTATTGATTTTACATACACACATACATACATAAATCACGCCTACATCCGCGAAGGGCTAGGCAGAGGTGAACTAGCACCCACGTTTCGCCAGTTATGTTAGGTCCCATGTAATAGGTGGCGAGCCTATTGCCATTTATCAGGCACAAAAGTCGGGGTGGGCATAGGTATATTATCACCCAGATTTCGCAGAGTATACAAAAATTTATTAATCTAAATTCATCTAAGTAATTGTCAATACATAATCCACCTATCACACTCGTTTGGTTCGACTGCTTATCTGTGTAATTACTATTTTCAAAATTATCTCGCTGTGATAAAACTTATCACGATAAATAACCATTTTGACATCCCTATCAGTATTAATAATCATTGTGACTGACCCAGTTAAAGCGGATACTTTATATTATAAACGTTATAAAAATAACGTTTAGTGTAAAACTTATGAATTTCCCAAAAAAAGCAAACGATGTGCAATTTTACTAACAAATCAAACACAAAATAAATGAATTAAAGGCATTGCGCCCGATAAGATCGAATATTCAAATCGAATATAATATCGCAATTATTCGCAATCAATAGCCGGTATCCAAAAGTCATTATTTCTTCTCGTGTTATGGTTATTTGTATGTTTATGAGTATGTATATATTATTTAATATCTGTATACTTAGGTGGTATCTGCCCATCCCTCGTCCCTGTTTTAACCCTTAGTCAATTTGTAGAACACCCGCGGGAGTGATTGACGATCGATAGCTTTTAACACCTGGCGACACTCAAAACCCAAAAACACCTGTGGTTTCAAAGGTGTAAATTAAACATTACGGCATTGAGAACTTAATTCATTAAAACATAGTTTAATGTGATTAATCAGTTGTTATCAATGAAATATATATATCATGATAAGATGCAAACGCATATATGTATTATAAATTAATAGATAAGGTGCAAATTTTTATAGCCACATTACGGTTTAGTAGTAACATTACGGCATCCACCTACAAATCCATTCCAACAACTCAATAAACAACCATATTCTCGAGAAAGCATCGACCTTCGGCCTACCACATTATGATTAACGTATTCCACAGAGTCGTAATACCCAATACATTACCGTTAGCGATTTGAATACAAATGGCCGCACTACCACATCAGAATCTGAGCATTCGACCGGCGAGCGAATGAAGTTGAATAAAATTAAATCTAATGACAACGCAATACAGCAAACACAGAAACAATCGACTCAAGATGCTCCAATAAATGTTGAGATAACAATAACTCTTCGAGACGAGATTCAATAAGAAGAAGATGGTAAGCAAAATTCGCAATGAATAGCGGTGACTCATTAATTCCAAACACAATCTTTGACAACACGCGTTTGGAACAATGGCATCAGTACTCACAGAGAACTCTAAACAATGAATAATAATTGGTTGGGCCGAGGCGACTAAGAAGGCCGGATGACCTTTCACACTTCCGTGTGATACAATGCTATTCGAAAGTGTGTGTCGAAATAATCGTGATTGGTTGGGTGAATCATTTTCATGCTGGCCTGGCAGAGATGAAAAAGATAACTTAGAATGTGCCAGCCCCGACTCACCCCAGAGGTATCGTTAGATCAACTAAGGGCGATTGTAGTGTAGACCAATAAGAACCTTGAGGCACTCGAATGGTGGAAGGCAAACCAGCAACAACAGCATATCCAAAAGTACTCAAGCATTAGCCTTGTTAAAACCTAAGTCAAAACCTTAAGCAGTATGGATGGGAATTGAAATCTCCGTTTATCGACTAGTCCTTTCCATCCCTTTTCTGTACATTCATTCATCTTTACGCAGTGGTAGGTGATATGAATCAAAGGCTAGTGCGATGATTGGTGACGTCTGATCGATCTGATTGGAAGGGGAAATGCTATGGCGACACCAGATAAACTGGGAACTGAAGAGGGTACTGTCGGATGAATCACCTGTTAAGTGTTTAGGTAACGACGTATTTGCAGGTGACACTTAAAATATTCGTTTAATGTTTAACTGTTAACAGTCGTCGCTTCAACATTCCTAGAGAGCTGCGTAGGTATTTAGTTTTACAGCTATTTCTATTTATTCTAAACATTACCGAGCCACTCGAGGCATTTACACTTATCTACTTACAATAGAAGCATTTTTAAAGTCTTTACGAATTTATAGATTTGCTGTGTTGCCTTTCATATATAATTAACACTGGGCTGTTAAACGGATCAGTAATTAGCCTCGAGATTGGAACTAAGTAGTTTATTAAATTTAATCAAATCCAAATTACCAAAAAAGATGCAAAAGCCATTTTGCTTATTTTTGGTGATGGTATTAAGTTCTTAAACAGTTCAAGTTGCAAGTGTTTTTCAATATTATTATGATGATAACGCTGAAATGTAATGCAATTTTGTAAAAAAAGTAATCAAAAGCTTTAGCCTTTACTTCTTCTTTAAGCACAACATTAAGAACAAGATGAATTATTTATGGTATACCAAATCTAGTCTCATATCGATGGTAATCTGTCTGTGAACCCAATATAAATAAATAAAGACCCAATCTAGACAAAACGAATGAAAAAAGGAGCAACAAGCCTATTTACAAAAAGAACCTATGAAAACACTGCCTACAAACTCTTCACTCGATAAGAATTAGTACGTGAAATCCAAACGACTTTGCTTCGGATTGCGCTCTCATGTTTATTCAGCAATTATTTGCATCCGACCAATTATCTACACTTTCGTCTGGACGACGACGGCTCGCTTGGAACACAGGCTCCGTTAAAACAAAACTTTGCAGCGCTGAAGTCAATTAAGAGGATGCGATAAGCGAAGTCGCTTCCATCTGTTCAAAGTTTTTTTTTTTAAAGTTTTCTTAACACGTAAAATGGATCTTATCTAAAACTAGGGAGATTAAATATTTACATAGATCGCGCCTATTTATCTACGAAGGGGTAATATTTCGCCAATCATCTTATGTACTTTGTAAATAAGCCATTGGAAAAGTAAACTGATCGTTACGTCAGGGTTAAATAATAACAATGCCAAACACCTAAATATACGCGAGTCTAAATCCGCAAAAGTTTGTTTCATTTCAAATGTTTTATTTTTCCATTCACCCCTGTTAACACGTCTCCTCATTCGCTCCATTCACATTAATGTCATTTCGCAGGCAATCCTTCCATCACTCCTGCGCGCTTTGGTGAAAATCAACAAACTAATATTTACTAATAAATTACACTTATAGTTTAATCTCGAACTGTGCTCAGAATCATGTGCCATTAAACGTCACAGCCCACTTACCCAAGTCAAATTAATCCGGCACTTCCAAAACTGCTTCCGAGACGGCCGCGTCAAAATATTAATGGTTTCAATTAAGTATTCTAAACAACAAACTATCTCCAAACTGTGATTCGCAAGACTCCTCTCTATTGCGAGTTCGTGTGCTTAAACGGTCAAATATGGCTTATCGGCGGCTAAGTCGGGACACTAATGGCCTTTTAGGGTCAATATTTCAGAGGGTGGTGCCATCGCGATGTGTAGGGTAATTGGTCTCAGCGCTGTGCAGGGCAACTTCAGGCCCTGTGGGCAGGGTTGCCTTCGTAAGTAATAATTTGTTATGTTTAATAATACATTTTACAAAATTGCATTACATTTCAGCCGTGTGGTGACGGCAGAATAGATTACAATTGTCACCACCCCAAATCTCTCCCGTGGGTGTCGTACAAGGCGACTAAGGATAAATCAATGATGAGGAATGGGCAGCAGCGTTCCTCTAATACCACCTAGCAATAGCAAAGTACTGCGACTTTTGTGCCCGATATATGGCAATAGGCTCGCCACCTATTACATGGGACCTAACATAATTGGCGAATTTGGGTGCTAGTTCACCTCTGCCTACCCCTTCGGGGATATAGGCGTGATTTATGTATGTATGTATGTATGTAATAATACATTTTGACGTATGGTGGTGGCAAAGTTAAATACGATAATCTGTCTCCGTCACCTATCCCCCACGGATGTCTTATAAGGCGAATGAAGGCGGGAGAGATGCGGGTGGTGACAATTTATTGTATTCTGCTCTGCCGTCACCAGACGAAACGAACGACGAAAGAGGTGATTTGATATAAATAAATTTGGTTCCAATACTGTGAGCTCATTTCAGCTATTACGATGCCAAGGTAAGTGAATGTTTTAAAAGCCGAGCATCAAACACCACAATAATTATTATGCGTGTATAGATACACCTTCGACAAGCGAGTTTCCATCGAAACGGAACTCCACAATCAATATTAATGCCGTAACCTTTCCAAGAGAAAGAAAGATAAAACTGCCCATAAGCAAACTGTGATGGTGTCGAAATCGAAATCTTACACCGTTCAAGCGAAAACGACCAATGCCTGCAAACAGAACACAATTGAATGTTTGACTTTTGATGATATCATCAAAAATAATTTTAGAAAACCAGTTTGGAAGTAAATTTCAACGGAACTTTTGCATCGTGTAGGTACTTCTTGTGTGGGTCAGAGGTTTAATGATGTAGAAATCTCCGCCATAATTCACATATTTAATTTTGACAGCCCTATTTGGCCAGTATTCACAGCTGAGGGTTAGGTAAGTTATATTGTTAAGTTTCGGCCTCGAGTAAGTCGGGATTACAGGGCCCCGGCTAAAATATCTAATTAGTCTCCCGTTTACATTTAGCCGAGATTTAGATGTATCAAGTTTGTCTGATTCCGCCTAAAGTACTGTGATAGATCCGTTTTCGTGGATATCAAATATTTCTGAATAAATACTGTTGGATTAAAGGTTTAATCTATGCTGGTCGCGAAAAAACAACGTTAAAAATAATGCTGAATGTGTCAGCCCCGATTCACCGCAGGTGTGTAGTAAAAGTCGAGACTAATGGAGGTTGCTCGGTATAGCCATTAAGCACCTTTGGGCATCTGAATGTTGGAGGGCAATCCACCAACAATAGTATTCCCAAAGAGGATTGGTGTCAGATAGGCAGCCGGCTGTAAAACTAAGCCGAAACTTGAGCAGTATACATATTAAATGTTGACATTCCAATCAAAGAGCTGGAGCAGTGTGGATTTTAAAGGTTGCCATTCCAATCACTCTCTCCGTTCATTGGTCTCTTGAATTAGTCCTCTGTAGATTCATTCTAAACGATAGGATGGCTTGATGACATCTGACCAATATTAATAAAGGGCAGGCATACTGTGCCGCGACCCCAGATAAACTGGGAACAGGCAGGAAGATGATTACTTGTTGGATTCAAAGTAACTTTCTGGTGAAGTTTCTATATGTAAATAATTCTTCTCATATTACAGGGGGAGTAGGTATGTTTCGATGTTTGTTGTTTGCGAAGGCAATAATGGTGGCATTGATAAGCTGACATTTAGGAGCCTAGGTGATTCGTGAGGATGCGTTGAAGGTGATTCACCGAGTGAATGCCAAAGACACAAATGAATTATCTGTAAGTATAAAATAAACATTATAGCCATGAAACTGCATTGAAGCAATATCGCCAATACTTGAACAGTTGATGGAAACGAAGCTTCTTCTTCCACTCCTCTCTATCCTTCACCAATATTTCATTCACTTCACTCGCAATCATATTCTCCTTTATACAACCATCTATCTCCTCTTTGCTATTTCTCTCCTTTTACGTCCTTCAACGTTCACACCTAACATTCTTCCGCCAAAATAGTTACTGTTGTTGAAAATGAATCCTAAACACGAACGATATATCAAAGTTGCTTCAGCTCAAAGACGCCAGTGTCTGTGAGCTGATAAGGAGTTCGGATGCAATCTTAAAAAGTGCTAGCTTTTCAATTTTATCAGATGGCTTAAAGTAAAATTATAACGATTTACAGGGACACTATCAGTGAACAGAGTCCCGGTTTGAATTTAAATTGTTTGCTTTGCGAGCAGCTATTAGGGGAGATCTTTTAAAGAGAACAGGGGAAATCTTGAATTTAAATGTAGATAGGCCAGAATTTGTGGGGCCCAACTGAAGAGTCCCATTTCAAAACACTACATTGTATTTGCCTACTTATTTTAACTAGGTATAAGTGAAGAATATTATGTTATGTCAACATTGTTTTGTTCAGTTCCCAGTTTATCCTTAAATACCTTCGCAGTCAGTCAGCCGTCATAAAATTATTTATTTATCATTCAAATCATCTTTCATACAATCCATCTATTTTTTCTGGGTCATCTTATTCAACGTGGGTGCTAGTTCACCTCTGCCTACCCCTTCGGGGATATAGGCGTGATTTATGTATGTATGTATGTATGTATCTTATTCTTCCACCCACTTATGTAAATTCTCATTACTCTTTTTAAACTGTATCAATAATAATTTAATGCTTACCAAACTATTCGAATTTTGAAGAATGTGTGCGGAATAAAGGCAGTACCTGAAACACAATGAATGAAATCATTACAGATATTTCACTGACTCTGTATTATCTCTCTCTCTCTCTATCTCTCTCTTTATAAGTATATATATATAAAACTTGATATAAGAGTAGTTAGAATATTCTGTAATATAATCTAGCTAGTGCATTGAGAGGAGCTCGCTAGCGCAGTGGAATAGTGCGCTTGGCCTGCGATTGCTTAAACTAAGCCATGTTCGCTAAGGCCGGTCATTGGATGGATGACCAAAATTTTATCATCTCGAGTTCCTCCGTGTTTCGGAAGGCACGTTAAGCCGGTGGTCTCGGCTGCATCTGCAGTCGTTAATACCCACCAACCCGCACTGGGCCAGCGTGGTGGGTTATGGCCCAGTCTCCGTATATTCTTCCATCCATAGGGAAGGCCCGTGCCCCAGCAGTGGGGACATTAAAGGGCTGGTGATGATGATGATGACTGTCTTGAACTAGGCCACTTGCCTAAGCTGCAAGAACAATATACGTCGAATTTGGGTTATTTTTTATTCAATTATAAAAATTGCTGAATATTGCTTAAAAATATTCACAATTAAAATAGTATTTGATTTTATTTGAACACTATAATATATTATGAATATAAGAAAATATTTACGATAAAAAATTGTTTTATTTGTTACAAATATAATATTATTATATTTAAAATTTTATATTTATAGGTACTTCAATCAGTCAGATCTTTAACGTATTATATGAACTTAAGTCTAAATCATCTGACAGGTAAGTATAACAAGATCTACTGATAGCAGGCAATGCTATTCCGGTGAAGCTCCTAAAGGCGGAAGCGTTCGTTTGAGATCATTATAATTCTATAACCTCCTGAGGTAGTCATATAGGTAGGTAGATACCTGATGCTTGACCTTACCCATTGTTAACGCCACCAACACCCTTGGATCGTTCACAAAAAGGGTTCCTTAACGACACCGAAGATGAATAGTGTGTCACTACAGGTTCCACTGAATCTTATGTTAAAGACCGCTGTCACAGGCTATTTTTAATGAGACCCTTATGTGTTTTATCCTAATTATTGATAGTATACAAAATTTTTATGCATTATTTTTGACACGTTTGTTCAATAATAGTTACATTTGTTACCAAGGGCGGTGAAACAAAGAATGTGTCAGATTGCAAGTATTTGACGTCCTAGCTGAAGGTGAGGGGAGATTGATTTGTGATCTGAGCCTTTCCTTTTTACTGCCCGAGGTAAGTACCTACAAATTTTATGTCACCCCCTGACCGGAAAGTGGAATTTTCCATACACGTAGCGAGCGGAAAGTGTCACTTTCTGGGAGCCTACCGCCTAACTCGATTGCTGATGATAGCTTTAAAGCAATGCACTGCTTACGGCTATGGCAGACATCCTGAATTATTAGGCGGTACGGATTTTGTCCCAAATTCATACAAAATCATTCGGGGATCATTCGTTCAAAGCTATCGCTAATAGTTTAGGTACATTTGGTGCGAAATGACAGCATTACGTTATAAACTATAGCTTTTGCATTAGCATCATCAGTCAGATGTGACATAAAAATATTAATGTATTAGCATATTATATATATACCGCGTAGTGTGAGGACTTTAATACATATTGCAGTGAGTCTTCTTGACTGCTTCCTAAAGAGGACACGTGAAAATTTAAATCTTCATTTGTTTCCTTGGCTGTATGTAATATATTAATATACACCTGAGCTGCTTTAGCCAGCATGCTACTACCCCTATATAGCTCATCAAAACTAAATAATAACCAACTAGACTAGTTGAAAGAAATTAACTATTGAAACGCAAAGATCTAAATTTAGAAGGCTAAAAGTAAACGTTACAAGTGAGAGATTAAATAAGCAGATGCTGCTTTGCTCCAAACTTGACCCACATCTGAGGCGGATCGAAACAGACACTGTTCTCTATAATTAATTATAATAACGTAATGACCGTACAGAAACCGTATTTAAGTTCAGTATAAAAATTGGATTTGGTAGAAACAGCGTATGAGGCCAACAACACTATTATAATGAAAAATGAATCGAATCTGATGATTTGAGAGGAACGTTTACTATTAAATTATTGTGCCAATTAGGGCCTTTTGCAAACAAAAAGTTTAGGTGTTAGGTGAACAAATAAATAAATAAAGAAATATTTGTTACACGCATACCTATCATCCAGCCCAAAGTATGCAGTTAAAAGTGAATATTATTATATAGGTAAAGCTCAACTGTACTAAGGGACTACTTACATCTCCAAATACCATATAATGATTACTCGAGCAAGCCGGCCATCAAACAATTATAGAAGAGCAAGTTTCCATCTCAATTGTCGATGTAAAGGTCGGCGGCGAGCTAGAATCGCTCGGTTCTAGAACATTCCGTAATGACTGGAAAGTCAGTCTCCATATTATCACGTAGTAATACAAATTGCCATGGAAAGCATCAGCCATACGAATCGTGGTGGCAATACATTCAGCACTGCACCAACAGCATCAAGCGAACCGTTTGTAATCGAAAACGAGTGAGTAGGTAATGTGAAATTACCACGGCAGAATGCGCCACGCCGCGCACTATTCCCATTACAACACGGTCTATTTTTCCGTGCGCCACCTCCTGACAACCGGCGTTTTGATAAGCACGTTATTGTTCCACCAAACACATTGGAACGATAACCGTTGTAGTACGGACAAACGGCGGATTTTACTACTTGTTTTGAAATGGGGAAATTTTAAATTATACGCGTTTTTATTATACGTAAAACGCTTGCACAACATTCTGTGGTGTTTACGACTACTCTATGGCGACCGGATTAGATGAATCTATATAGTTTTAATTTTATATGCATGCATAAACGCATGCCTACTTATCCCTGAAAGGGAGCTATATTTCGCCAGATATTTATTAGATCCTATAATTGTTGGCCAGTAGAATATGCCGTAGGTATAATATGCCAACCGCGACGGACTTCAAGGGATATCGTAAAAGTCGATAAAGGGAGATCACCCCGTGCATACCATCATGTTACCAAGCATCTTATACCCCGATGGCGAAAGGCAGACCACCAACAACAGCATACCCAAAGAGGGAGAAGGAGGGTTGTCTGAACCACTAGCTTTAAATTTGATATAAACCCCTTTAAACTTAATCAAACAAGGTACTAGCTTGAAAGAATTAATTGTAGGAATAACTTTGTTTGTTGCATGGTAATTTCACACAATTTCACACCAACCAATCCGTATTGTTCGAATTTGTATTCCATACAAAACAACAATAAATTCTAATGAGCTCTTCCCAATCGAGGATTTCTTCATTAAACTTGTCACATAAAAATAGATCTCAGCTGTCACAATTGAAATAGTCTAGCGCACAAATCGAGTGGGGCTATTATTGAAGCAACGAAACTGCGTTGTGGTAATCGAATAAATCAAACAGCATTGTTCAGGCTTTCACACGGTCATCACAACGTCCGTGTCAGGTACCATACAGTGCTAATTGTCAAGTTGGCAGTGTGGTGACGGCAGAGCAGAATACAATTGTCACCACCCCCATATCTCCCGTGGATGTCGTACAAGGCGACTAAGGATAAAGACCATAATGAGTAATGGGCAGCAACGTTCCTCTTATGCCACCCAGCAATGTGCTCGATAAATGGGCTCCCTATGTATTACATGGGACCTAACCTAATTGGCGAAACTTTAGAGTTAATTCACCTCTGCCTACCCCTTCGGATATAGGCGTGATTTATGTATTTACGAGTAATATGTGACCTATTGTAAAGTACCCGCAACCTCGCAGGACCATGAGTAAATAGCTAACATCATAATCCAGAACGTTTGTTGTACCACTTTTGACAATTCGATAAAAAAAACATTCTTCTTCCTGACCTGGGGGCCTACCGCCTAACTCGATTGCTAAAGCAAAAGCTACCGTTTATGACGTCATGCTGTCATTTCGCACCAAATGGATGGCTTCTATACCGTAAGCAGTGCATTGCAATATAGCTATCATCTGCAATCGAGTTAGGCGGTAGGCCCCCTGTTCCCAGTTTATTTGGAGTCGGCTCAGTATGTTTGCTCTTTCATTCATATCGTTCAGACGTCTTCAAGCCATCCACTCCCTTTTGTTGTTGCTTGAAACCTCATCAAGCATGGTTGTCAAGCACGTAAATGCTCGTAAAGCTATTTTAAATGCCTAAGGACCCAATACGAAGACACCTGTTACAGTCGGCGAGCGATCTCGTGGTAAATGCCAAGAAACCTGTTTCTGTCATGGGTCCGACCGTGCGTCTATTTCTCACTCGACAACTTGTATTCGCGATCGATCGCGATGACGTCGATTTACGCGGCTGAGCATCGAGTGTTTTCTTCGAGTATTGATTGACTAATTGTATTGTGTAACATATTAGACTACTTTTTGTTTATTCGATAGCACAGCCAAGTGGCTAGCTCGCTCGGCCTGTGATTAGGTAAACAATGTTGTCAATTGCCAGTTTTTGCACGGGTGACCAAAATATCGCACATCAAGACGAAATGTAGCACAACTCGAAATAATCCAAACTAGAAGTATTGCGATTATTGGAATCTGAGCCTAAAACTACCTTCCATGAATTCAAAATGCAGAGAAAATAGAAAAAAAACATTAGATTGCTTACCTACGGTTTTTTACTTAAGGCTGTCCACGAAAATAGTATTATTGCTAACTGCCGCACTCAGAGACGCCAATTAAATTTAATGAGTATTTAATGTCAAAAATTTTCATTCAAATCTTAACATAGACCCGGCAAGAATAGCGACTAGTTTTGAATTGTCATTTTTTGACGTTAAGTAGGTACTCATTAACGTTATTTGACGTCTCTGCGTGCGGCAGTAAGTGGTGCAATCCAAAATTAAATTATTTCGTTAGTGAAAATATTATGCAAATAGCATCATTGAATTTCTCGTAAATAAAAAAAAACATTTGCAATTCCTTTTTTAGTTAAATACGGCAACACCATTGTTTACATTATTTCCGTGTGAACAAAATCATGCCTCCAGCGGGCCTAGCCAGGGGGACGTGGACAAGTCTCTCTCCACCACTTTATTGTCTCGGACTTTAGTGGGAGTTAGAGCGAGAGGAAAAGATTTTCTGTCCCCCGAAAGAGATGTGTCCACGTCCCGTGCTATGGGGGCTGCAACACTCTACTCAGAGATAGAGATGGTGAGAGTTGTTTTCTTTGCTACCGTCACCACACGCCATGACACTTTTACTACAGCATCCGTTTTCAAGATAGTAAACGTCCGGCCACCCATCCGAACAGCGGCCTTGACGAGGGTCGCATCATTGTGCAATCGCATCGAATCGCCACCGTGTCCCCATTGACCATTAATGCCAATTAACGCCCATTAATTGATAATGACTTTGATCAGTGACATTCTAAGTAACTAGTGTTATGGTCAATAGAGAATTATCACTTTAATTAACGTGACTCATTCGACACGGCCCATTATCTAATGATATTATTGACCTATTATAATCTATTGCTGAATATAATGCATCAAGGTGTATTGTTTAGTTGTATAGTTATAATGAATGTTATTAATTAGTTGATTGAATTTGACAGACATCGGGACATTTTTGATAACATAAGATACACACTTCCATGTTGACCTGGGACCGAAAAAATCACGTACAATGTGCCAGCCCCGATTCACCTCAGGGCTAGGTATAATAAAAGACGACTAACTGCCGCACTCGGAGACGTCAAATAAGTTAACGTTAATGAGAACTTAACGCCAAAAAATTACAATTCAAAACTAGTCGCTATTCTTGCCGGGGCTATGGTCTATATTTGAATGAAAATTTTTGACATTAAATACTCATTAAAGTTAATTGACGTCTCTGAGTGCGGCAGTATGGGAGATTGCCTGATATAAAGTATTGGGGCACCCGAATAGTTGAGAGCAAGCCACCAACATAATATATATTTCCATGGTTCCGATCATCAATTTTCTATTCATACATATATAGATGATACAAAGATTTTAATGGTTAGAAAAAGAATTTCAAAAATTTATGATCTTGAGGCGGGAATCGAACCCGCGTCCGCGTATCCGGGCAGGTGCCTGACCGCTCGGCCACCCAAGACACCAATTAACTTGCCGAAATTCTTCTAACCTTTACACTTCACGTTGTAAGCCAACGGGTACCCTCGCAATGTAGAAATAAATTTCAAACATTCCAAAGCAGATATTTTTACAAATACCGTGCGTTCGGTTACCAAAACCCAAGCTTAACCGAACGCACGGTATTTGTAAAAATATCTGTTATATAATATAATGTTAAAATTAAAATCGAATAATATATAGATGATGACTGTATGGAGCTAACAATTGTAAGAATTTAAAGGGAGGACAGCAAGATGGTGACGACAATGGAAGACGTCAAATGTGCTGTTTACTTAGTTAGTTAGTTAGTTTTAAAATTCTCTCTAAATTTTAGGGAAGGCAAAGGGTCTAGCCCATACAGCCAAATCTTTAGTGTATATTTTATCTGTAGTCGTATGAAATAATGAGTGGGTGAAATGTATGAATGAAATGAATTTTACGTTAAAATATGGGTGCCACATATTTTAACGCATCTAGGGAGTGCTTAGCGCGAATTGAATGGTAACAGAGTTAATGATGGTGCTTGATGAAATGGATAAAACCACTTTTTATAGTGATCTTCACCACAACATCAAACACATCATGAGACTCATTTTCAATGATTCTACATAATTGCACATCAACACGGATGCTTGTGCATCAAAACAACACCACTTTCACTGCACAAAATCCACTCTGAAACAATTTTTGAATTAGTGAAAATAAATCTGACTGACACCACGAAACGCGCCAAACACTCTCGCTGTTTACTTAACTTTATTTGTCTTTGAGCAACAACTGTGTCCCATACCTACGCTATGATTACGACAAAGACAAAATACGATACTTTCCAAAAGTCAAATATGTAGATATAGGACGGGTCTGGCTGATACAACATTGACAGCCTTATTCGTTCATTACTGTTCCAACAATAATGGACAAACACATTGAATGCTACTAAAATGATGAGAATGGTGAGTCAAAGATTGAAATTAAAGGAAATCAGCAGTTTCTGGCTGATTTCTAAATAAATGGTCAGTTTAAAATTTTTCGCAGATTGCATGAAACCAATGCCTAGTTTGATAAAATTGTACAAAACAAAACCACGACTGCCTTAGCAAAAAAGGTAAGTAAACATATGAAAATTGTGACATACATCTGTCATAGAATAAAAAAATCGCCCTGTACAAATTTGTTTCTATTTCTGCTGATAAAAGGTTGAATGTTGCGTAAATTGTTGTTTTTACTGTATTCGTCGCAATTTTTCCATATTTTCTCACCTCATGTCACCGAAACACGATATGATATAGTCATTTATCGCGTTGAACAGTCAAAAATCATTGGATTTTAACACTTGAATAAGCCTGAATTGAATATTTGAATAAGCCTCCAAGGCTATATCATAAAGATATAGCCATTTATCGCTTTGAAATGTCGAATATCCAAAGATTTTTGTAATTTCAACGCGATAAATGGCTATATCATATCGTGTTTGGGTGGTCATGCTGGCTCAATACAATTATTTCAAAACCAAAATCAACCAAATCAGTCCAGCCGTTCTCGAGTTATAGCGAGATAAATGCACAGCAATTCATTTTTAATAAGAAAATTATGTGGATCTTAACACACTTCTCCCAGATCTGTTGCTACGAGGATAATTTTATTATGTAGGTGTTATGAATTTATATTAATTCTAATCCGACACCGGCACTAACCCTGAGTCCGATGCCGTAAACCGATAGGTACATCCTTTATTTATTATCCCTTTAATGTAGCATTCTCGTGTAGGTAGTAGGATCAACGACCGACTGGAGGCAGGCAGTAAAACATTCGTAAAGCTTTTCACAAAAATATATTGCGCCTATAAAATAATGAGGTGGAGCCGAGATTTGGGATTGTGTTTTATTTTGAATATTGGTAGAGGCAACAGTGCCTTTTACTCAGTCGGAAAGAAAAAACTGTTATAATTTATATCGTCTTTCCTTCAATATGACATGTGTCAACATAAAAATATTGTGATGTCACTCTTAATTAGTCAATAAAATAAATAAGATTATATAAGAAATCCAAAAAAATAAAGAAATAAATATTTATATTAAATCGTATCTTTTTTTAACGATGTTCTCACGCAATTCTGGGTTCATCGAACAAGTTTTTGGGCGAGAATCTTTTTACAGTAATTACTGGCTATTAAATAAAGGCGATGACACAAAAATTTATTAATTTTACCTAAAAAATAAAGAAGAAAAGCAGGCATTGATAGCTTAGAAAAAGAACGGGTTTTGCTACTTAAAAAAAATTATGGGTCAGCTACCTATTACGATTTAATAGCATTAGCCAACAAACAACCATATTATTTCTTCGACAACAATAAATTTATAAAGAGGCGCACAGCCCATTTTACTTATGTGGCACTGAGGCGAAACATGTCGTGAAAATAACTCTGTCACAAAATTCCGTTGGGTCTTTTAAATATTCAACGTCCATTCCCGTTTGGTGTCATCGAACTAGCTCAAAAGCCTGACTATTGTCACGTATTTGCATCGTCTAATAATATTATCGACCCTTCCTACATAATATACATAAAATACGACTATTTTATCCCTGAAGGAGTAGGTAGGGGCGAATTAACACTCACTTTTCGCAAATTTTGTTAGGCCATAGTAATAGGTGGTGAACCTATTGCTATCTATCGGACACATAATACCAGTATATTTTTCATAATGTTTTCTTATATTTGCACGAGCACTACACATTTTAAATAAAACAACTTTTACGGATAAGACTCGTGTATAATTAGGTGTTTGGTATATTTATTATTTACCCGTTTCGATCACTTTACAGCGGCCGTGGTAAAGTGATCGAAAAGTCGCCGTGGTGACGGCAGAGTAGAATACAATTGTCACCATCCCAAATCTCTCCCGTGGGTGTCGTACAAGGCGACTAAAAATAAATCAATGATGAGGAATGGGCAGCAGCTTTCCTCTTGTACCACCTAGCCATAGCAATGTACTGCGACATTTGTGCCCGATAAATGGCAATAGGCCACCTATTACATGGGACCTAACATAATTGGCGAAACGTGGGTGCTAGTTCACCTCTGCTTCCCTCTTCGGGGATATAGGCGTGATTTATGTATGTATGTATGAATATTTTAGAAGATGACTAACTGCCGCACTCAGAGACGTCAATTAACTTTAATGAGTATTTAATGTCAAAATTTTTCATTCAAATAGCGACTAGTTTTGAATTGTCATTTTTTGACATTAAGTACTCATTAACGTTATTTGACGTCTCTGAGTGCGGCAGTTAGTATAGTTTGTACCATCTAACTTGTTTCATTTGGTAAACAATCTTGGCACATCTTTTTATTGAAAATGCAGCATTAAAAATCAACTGATAACTTTAATTCAATAGGATTCAGTCTATAATAACGATTTATTGTAATAGATTATTGATTTTGTTATTATTTTATTATTAAATGGGTAATTTTAAAAATATTTCAAGTGCTATAAAGTGTAAAGAAAATAAGAAGTTGTACCAAGATTTTTTTACCAAATAAGACAATTAGATGGTACAGACTTTCGAGATTTTTTCTAGCTTTTATGCTTGTGATGGATGGCCTTCGCAGCGATTAAGATGGGATTAGCTAAACAATGCCCATTTTACATTATTCTCTAGGCATTAATAAACTGCTTATTCATGATTTATCTACGTGACAAATTGAGAAAAATCAATTCGTTCTAACTGTGGAAAATCTGATACTGCAATTTGTTCTGTTTAAAGGAAGTAAAATTTTAGTATTCGCTCAAACAAATAGATAGTTTGATATGATGATGGCGATTAGATAGCGAAGTGGCGCACTTGGCCTGCGATCGCGTAAACAAAGCAATGTTCGCTAAGGCTGGTCATTGGATAGGTGACCAACATTTATTATCTCTAGTTTCTCCGTGATTAGTAAGGCACGTTAAGCCGTTGGTCCCGACTGCACATTCAGTCGTTAATACCCACCAATCCAAAATGGGCCAGCGTTGCACCCAATTCTCGCCACATTCTTCCTTCTATAGTGAAGTCCTGATCCCCAGCAGTGGGGACATTAAGTGGCTGGTGATGATGGTGATGATGATACCTTGTGGTGTGAACGACACTGAACAGTACCTAGACAACATTCGCTCTTCCCATACCACAGCAAGCGGCACCCGTTTACCTATAAACAAAACAAAAACATTACATTAGCTAAATTGCTGTCATAAATTATACAGAATGAATAGTATCTTTATTTGAATTAATGGCTACAATCATAAAATTTCAACGAAAACTCCTTGCAGCTTGGGGTTTTTTTGTTATACTCCTCTTTAATGACATACATACATACATAAATCACGCCTATATCCCCGAAGGGGTAGGCAGAGGTGAACTAGCACCCACGTTTCGCCAACTATGGCAGGTCCCATGTAATAGGTGGCGAGCCTATTGACATTTATCGGGCAGAAAAGTCGCAGTACATTGCTAGGTGGTATAAGAGGGAACGGTGCTGCCCATTCCTCATCACTGATATATCCTTAGTCGGTTTGTACGACACCCACGGGAGAGACTTGGGGTGGTGACAATTGTATTCTACTCTGCCGTCACCACACGGCCAAAATGACATACATACCTACATAAATCTCGCCTATATCCCCGAAGAGGTAAATGAGGTTAATTGCCATTTATCTGGCGCGGAAATCGAAGAAGCATATTGCTAGGTGGCAAGACGAACGCTGCTGCCCCTTACTCATTGCTGTCTTAACCCTTAGTCGCCTTGTACGACACGACACCCACGGGAGAGATGGGGTGGTGACTTGGTGACAATTATTATTGTTTTCTGCTCGGCCGTCACCACATGGCATCTTAAAGGAAAGTATGGTAAATAGGTTAAGATATGATGATTTTTTTTGCGGAGAGGTAAACTGCATTTACGCATCATCCCTGCAGCACGGTGCAACTACAGAGGTATATGGGACTCGGGGTAGAGGCGTTCCCCCACTACACAACTAAACATCCTCTCCGGGCATCCAGCCAAAGCACACTATGGCAGCCATCCGGGGTCATCCGTTAGGATATGTCACCGGATAGAAGATATGATGATACGACAATGTAAATATACTATTTGATTTTAATTTTAACATTATATAAATGTTAGAAAAATTAGTACAAAGATTTTAGTGGTTAGAAAAAGAATTTCGAAAAATTATGATCTTGAGGCGGGAATCGAACCCGCGTCCGCTGCTATCCGGGCAGGTGCCTGACCGCTCGGCCACCCAAGATACTAATTAACTTGCCGAAATTCTTCTAACCTTTACACTTCACGTTGTAAGCCAACGGGTACCCTCGCAATGTAGAAATAAATTTCAAACATTCCAAAGCAGATATTTTTACAAATACCGTGCGTTCGGTTAAGCTTGGGTTTGCTTTATAAACTATTTGATTTTAATTTTAACATTATATAAATGTTAGAAAAATTAGTACAAAGATTTTAGTGGTTAGAAAAAGAATTTCGAAAAATTATGATCTTGAGGCGGGAATCGAACCCGCGTCCGCTGCTATCCGGGCAGGTGCCTGACCGCTCGGCCACCCAAGATACTAATTAACTTGCCGAAATTCTTCTAACCTTTACACTTCACGTTGTAAGCCAACGGGTACCCTCGCAATGTAGAAATAAATTTCAAACATTCCAAAGCAGATATTTTTACAAATACCGTGCGTTCGGTTAAGCTTGGGTTTGCTTTATAAACTATTTGATTTTAATTTTAACATTATATAAATGTTAGAAAAATTAGTACAAAGATTTTAGTGGTTAGAAAAAGAATTTCGAAAAATTATGATCTTGAGGCGGGAATCGAACCCGCGTCCGCTGCTATCCGGGCAGGTGCCTGACCGCTCGGCCACCCAAGATACTAATTAACTTGCCGAAATTCTTCTAACCTTTACACTTCACGTTGTAAGCCAACGGGTACCCTCGCAATGTAGAAATAAATTTCAAACATTCCAAAGCAGATATTTTTACAAATACCGTGCGTTCGGTTAAGCTTGGGTTTGCTTTATAAACTATTTGATTTTAATTTTAACATTATATAAATGTTAGAAAAATTAGTACAAAGATTTTAGTGGTTAGAAAAAGAATTTCGAAAAATTATGATCTTTCAAGATCATAATTTTTCGAAATTCTTTTTCTAACCACTAAAATCAATGTAAATATAATTACTCTACCACCAACAACGTTGTAAACTTGTTCGACCTGTCCCAGCTCCGCTGTTTTGATGGGTTTGCCTCTAAACCTTTTGAGGACATTAAATATACAACGTGTAAATGAAATACCTACCGCACACCCTGAACACTACTCATGCTAACTAACTGCCGCACTCAGGGACGTCAATTCACGATAATGAGTACTTAATGTCAAAAAATGACAATTCAAAACTAGTCGTTATTCTTGCCGGGTCTATGGTGTAAATTGAAATGATTTTTTTTTTACATTAAATACCCATTAAAGTTAATTGACGTCTCTGAGTGCGGCATTATGTTGATATAAAAAATTGAGAATTATTGTAACATTATTTTTAGAATTGTCCGTACTTTTTTTTTCACTGACCGAACAAATTATATGTGAGAAGAAAAGAAAAGTATTTATATGGCTATGTTAGTATGGGTACCAGTGGCGTGGCGTGAAAAAACAAGTTAGGCAAGCCACGACTATATGAAGCCTCTTATGGTTTAAGCATTAACTTTTAACACCGCCTGCTAGGACACGGCTACAACTGTTCAACGCCATCTAGTGACGAAGCGGAGAACTACGTTGCCACTTTTGCGTGCTTGTGCTTTGTTTTATACAGCCAGAAAGACGATTCAACCCGGTCCGGAGCGGCTTGCAGGAGCGGCGCACGACCGCGATATTGAGTGCAGTTCACAAAAGAAATTCCGCTTTTATGGCTATTGCAATAAGATCTAAAATATTTACTTTTGACGGAACTTGTTTTCGTGGGAGTTTATTACTAATGTGTGCGTGTGTCGTAGTGTATCGATGCATAAGCGCGTAGGCTGCCGAAATGCCGGCTTGATGCCGGCTTGTGGGCAAACTTTAGGTACTATTTCGCGTTGCGTGCGCCTGACAAGACTACGCTTGTCTGTGTGCGTGCAGGCGCTGTATAGCAGGCATCCATAACTCGATATTTAGCGAGTTAGTTGAAGGAATCTAGAGAGCGGGAGCGAATTGTATGTACCTGTGTTACATATTGTTTCGCGCGCGTTTAATACTGTTATGATAAGATTATATTGATGGATTTTTTTTATTTGCTTATAAAATGGTATTGTACTTGAATTATGGTAATGATTTTTTTATGCTCGCTCGTTTGGTACGGCTGTTGGGAATCGGGTTATATGGACGCTCCGCCACTGATGGGTACTTAGTATTCAGGGTGTGTGTTATTTCTGTTAATTGTTGAACAGAAAAACGTTTTCATAAAAGCTTGTTTAAGACTTGTTTTGAGTACGGAAACTTTATTTTAATACCAATATTTTTCTAATAATCTAATAATATACCATTTTGGTGGTTAGAAAAAGAATTTGAAAAATTATGGTCTTGATGCGGGAAACGAACCCGCGTCCGCTGCTATCCGGGCAGGTGCCTGACCGCTCGGCCAACCAAGACACTAACCCCCGAATACAGAAACGCTACTTAAATTTGGGACACTGCTTAAAAAGTTAAGTGGACATTATATGTCAGTATTTGTATGGAAAAACGTCAATTTTGACAACATTTAAATGTTAAGCAAGACTCAAACTTTGATTAGCGTTTCTGTATTCGGGGGTAATTAACTTGCCGAAACTCTTCTTACCTTCATTTCACGTTGTAAGCCAACATGTACCCTCACAATGTAGAAATAAATTCCAAACATTCCAAAGCAGATATTTTTACAAATACCGTGCGTTCAGTTAAGCTTGGGTTTGCTTTATAAACTATTCTATAGAATATACCATATTATAGAATATACCATATTATTATTAATAATTAAACTTATTTCCTTGACACAAAAAATGTCTGTGTCCGTCACTGAAACCCTTGCTCCTACCCGGATTCAAACTTGGAGCCTCTTGGCCAATAGCTAACGAATCTGACCACTCATTCAGCCGTCAAATATTTTCATTTAATTTCTCAGTGATTGATGGCATCGATCGTTTATGTCAAACATAAGGTCAGCCCAAGCACATAATAATACCTCCAGATAGGACGGAAGAATGCTACTTCGTGTGTAAATAAGATTAAAAATAGCAACATCTAGTGGCCATTGCACTGCACTAGACCTGTGTTCAATAGCCCAACAATAACATTGTTGAGAAACAATGATCATTTTAATTCATTTCAGATAATGCCGCAATCATTTACCACCAAGAATCCTTTATTTGATAAGTTTTGTTCGTTACAAATATTTTATGTACTTTTTTTCCAGCACCTGTTTCAACACCCGTCCGCAAAGAATTGCCATTGAAATATATTTTCTAGAAGTGACGTCAAATAAATGCATTTTATTGTTATTAATCAATATCTTGGAAGTTCGGATCGGTAGCGCAGTGGCTTGGCGCCCCCGGCCTGCGATTGCGTAAACTAAGCAACCACAGATATAATATTGATATATCTCTGTAAGCAACGTTCCCTAAGGCCGGTCAATGGATGGGTGACCAAACATTTATTATTTCGAGTTCTTCCGTGCTTCGGAAGGCACGTTAAGCCGTTTGGTCCGTTAATAACTACGGACTGGGTCAGCATGGTGGATTGGTGGGTTGTAACCCATTATCCCTATTTTCTGCCATCCATAAGGATGGCCCTCAACACATTAAAAGGCTGATGATGAAAGGAGACATACTGTGCCAATCCCTGATAACCTGGTAACTTATTAAAGACTTGGCTTTGAATTAGTCGAATTAATTTCCAATAATTATGACAGTGTCATTTCAAACTGCGGCCACTTAGTATAGTTTGATAACACACAGTGACGTGAGTGTTAATACCGTAATCAAGTACACACAGCGACGATAAAACTAATGTTATTGTACTCGTTATGTGATAGCAACAACTGGCGTAACGATATCATTACCCACATTAGTTGCAGGCAAACTGGCTAATCGATTATTCATTCATTTCGCTACATTTAAAATAAACAAAGACGTAATTGTAATGAAACTACTTTTTTACGGACCTAACTCGCGTCTATCGTCGATCGTCGTAAGAGTCCTATTATAAATCTCACAGAACACTATACTCCTAGCGGTTCAGACGGCCGGTGCATCGCTTTTCATAGTAATTGTGCATCGCTTTTCATAGTAATTTTACAGTTATATTTATCGTTTTTTTTTAATAGGATAATAAATTCTTGCTTTAAAATTATACAATTTTTATTCCTCATAAAGGAACAATTATTCTAGTATAAATTTAGCTCAAACATAGTATCGTAGAAAAGAGATATTTACAGTTAACTTAAAGCTTTTTTTTCAATATAAAATCAATGATGTTTCAAAATTCCGAGGCCGCTACGAACTATTCGACCATACTACAGATAAAAATCTTTTTTTATTATTATTTCATTTGCGTAGAACAGTAGTTGTATCCGTGAGCTCAAAAAAGGGCCTTCGCGCATTTTATAAAATTCTTTTTCTACAATTTTGGGTTTAATTAAAAAGTGAAGCAAAATTTAGAAAAACCGAGACCGCTACGAAATACGCCAATATCTATTCTACACTATTCACTAAGTCAAAATTGTCAATTGTATTTCTGTTTCTGAGATCAAGAACGCCAAAATTGGCTTATTTACGCAAAAATCACAGTCAAAATGTAAAAGGGCTCTTAACCCGTGGAACCGTTCATACAGATATCAGAAGATCAATCCTATAAAGTGATTTAACTAAATGGTAAAGCTAGATAGAAGAATGAAAAGACTTTAGTTAAAAAAGCTTTTTGTTACTAAGCTGCTAGTAGGTACCACAATCTTATATCTACTACGAGAGAATCGTCACCAGAAAATCGTGCCGCTGCACCCTTGCAAAGTCCACAACAGCGCATTACAAAAATGCAATCAAAGCCGAGCAACAACACAACGTAGCAACAAACCACAAGGCAAAGTGGCAAAATGCAGTCGGGCCGACCGCAAATGAGGTCCACGGCAAAACATACATAAACAAATAAACAACGATAAATTCGTGGCTTAGCGCGCTTGGCCTGCGATTGCGTAAACTAAGCAATGTTAGCTAAGGCCGGCCATTGGATGGGTGACCAAAAATGTAGTATCCCGAGTTTCTCCGTGCTTCGGAAGGCACGTTAAGCCGTTGGTCCCGGGACCTACTGCAGTCGTTAATGCTCACCAACCCGCACTGGGCCAGCGTGGTGGGTTATAGCCCAATCTCCCTATATTCTTCTATCCATAGGGAAGGCCCGTGCCCTAGCAGTGGGGACATTAAAGGGCTGGTGATGATGATGATGAAACTTGCAAAGAGCGAAACATGTCGCCGTGAAAATGCCTATACTACTATGCCACAAAATGCCATTGGATTTTGTGTCATGGAACTAGCTCGAAAGCTTGACTCTTGTCGCAGCTTCTAATATAATAATCTAATTCAGCTTTACATACCGAACAATTTGTATGGAGGAAGAAGAAAAAAGTGCTACAATTTAATTCAAAGATTTTGGTGATTAGGAAAAGAATCGAACCCGCATCAAGACCATAATTTTTCGAAATTCTTTTTCTAATCACCAAAATCTTTGTACTAATATTTCTAACATTTATATAATGTTAAAATTAAAATCGAATAGTTTACAATTTAATTTTTTTTTAAACACCATATAGTATTTTTATGACTGTGTTAGCATGAGTAGCATTCAGGGTGTGAGTTATTTATGATTACCAGTTACGATGTTGCACACGTCTATTTCCATCTATCGGGCACGTCAATCGCAGCATATTGCTACGAGTAGGTAAGAGAGGAACGCTGCTGCCGATTACATTACTGTCTTAAGCTCCCTTAGTCGCCTTATACGACACCCGCTAGTGACGTGAATAACCCGTCACCACACGGCGTTGTACAGAAAAAGTCTTCAAGAAAAACGTCCCATATGCAAGGTTCCCACGGCGGCGTCAGTACATCGTTCCGGCTGTGGATAATTGTCGCGAATCACACGATGAAATCTGTTAATTAATAAGCACACGTAATCATACTTTTAGCTCTGTGCACTCTTTTCGCTATGAACACAAAGTGGTGACGGCAGAGTAGAATACAATTGTCACCACCCCAAATCTTTGCCGTGGGTGTCGTACAAGGCGACTAAGGATAAATCAGTCATGAGGAATGGGCAGCAGCGTTCCTCTTATACCACCTAGCAATGTACCTACTGCGACTTTTGTACCCGATAAATGGCAATGGGCTCGCCACCTATTACATGGGACCTATCATAACTGGCGAAACGTGGGTGCTAGTTCACCTCTGCCTACCTCTTCGGGGATATAGGCGTGATTTATGTATGTATGTACACAAAGTCTAATTATTGAAGCCGTGTCGTGATGGTAGAGCAAAATGCAATATTAACTCTGCCCCAGGTTTCGTACAGTTACCAACATAAATATATTATATCATGAGCCCTTCAAAAATATCCGATCATGCACTGAGATCAGATATTTCATGTGATGACACTTTCCTGGTGAAAATATGGGAATGCATAAATGAATTAGAGTTTATTTGGCTTTTGGTTTTTTGATAAAAAAAAAATTATAAAAAATAATGTGATGCCATGTGGCCGGCATAAATATCGTTAAGATCTCAGTGGATAATCCGATAATTTTGCAGGGTTGTCCACTGTCATATATTTATGTTGGTGACTGTTGGAGGTGACTGAAGGTAAAAACGTAGGTGACTGATAGTCAGCGGTATTCCTCTTATACCGCCTACCAATATACTGCGATTTACGTGCAAGTTACAAGGATACATGGGACCTAATAATAGGGGTTAAAGTATGAAACTGCCCATGCTACCTCATTATTTAGTAGTAGTATAGATAGGAAGTAAAAGGAAGATAATTCCTTTAAAACAATAGTTATGTCCATTATTCTTTTTTTATTTTAAACTTCATTTCAAGGATTTATATTTATGTTTAAAATTTCATCTTATTTTTATTTCTTTCATTACCAACAAATCTTCAAAGACAGCTCGTTCTAAGTACCACTTAGATCCACGGACAAGGACACCAGTGCGTCTCCGTTATAAAAAAAATCTCTAGGTATCCTATAGCTTAATGTTGTCTAAATATACCCACAAAATTATATAAAATTTAGATTTCTGGTTCCTTAAAAAATCGCAAATATGTTTGTATGGAAAAATGAATTTTCGCTAAATTCTCCATACAAAACGGCAATTTGATACTTTAACCCCTAATATAATTGACGAAAAGTGCATGTTAGTTCGCGTATGCCTATTCGGGGATCAATACCTGGGCGTAATTTATGTATGTGTGACATGTATGTACGTAATTATTGTAGGACGTCTTAATTGTAATTAGTCCTTGCTACTCTTAAGGCTCCTACATACAATGCCGGCGGCCCAGATACCGGTAAACTGTTTCCGCGGGTAGGTAGGTATATTAAAATATAGAACTCCCTTCCTGCGCTAGTTTTCTCATCTTCTGTTTACTTAAAAAGGAAAGCTGTCTGACTGACTCACATCTCAATCAACGCACAGCCCAAAAAACTACTATTAGAAACTTAAAATTTTGCATCATAATTCCTTTTATAGTGTAGGTGAGCATTAATTAGATAAAGGATTTTTGAAATTTTATCTCTAAAGCGGTGAATTGGGGCTTGAAAGTTTGTTTGTACTCACAGCCCAACATTTCGACCCATACATGTCAGTACGTCTGATAGTAGAATCGAAAATTTGACGTGGAATCTCTTCTATACCCCCTTCACTAGGGTTTGAGACAAAATTTAAACAATCTTGATGTGTATTTTAATATAGAATACAAAAATAAAAATGTGTAACACCAATATTTCTAAGCAGCTTGATGTATTTTATTAGAATACACGTTATGTTTTCTTATATTTGCACGAGCACTACACATTTGAAATAAAACAACTTTTACGGATATTATATTAATTATTTAACCCGACGTTTCGATCACTTTACAGTGGCCGTGGTCACGGGGGGTCAGTCCCCCGTGACAATATGCCAAACACCAAATTATACGCGAGTCTTATCCGTAAAAGTTGTTTTATTTCAAAAGAATACACGTTTCTTGTTCTTAAGAGCATTTCGTACATAAAGAGACACATTATCAAGATTGTTTACATTTTGTCTCAAGCCCAAGTGAACAGGGTATAGTGTGACTGGGGCTTAACATAGCCCTAACGAGCGCGTCACACCTACGCCTGGTAAGCGCCAAGTTATTCGAAGACTGGCGTAATTAAACCGTCATATTCATTAAGGTACAATATTCCGCAATATGACGCTCAGCCGATACCCATACCCACCTCGCCTGGAATACGTAATGGCTCAAAAGTTGAAACGCAAAGCGCTCTGATTTACAATTCAGACATACGTCGCGCGTATGGGCGCACACAGAAGCAAGAACGACGAACCGGACTAGATATGGTACGCCGATAAATAATTATTCCGCGTGAACTTGTTAGTTTTGTATCGTAATGCACAAAAAAAGGTCTTAGGTCCTCGGACCTATTAAACTCACCAACTCATAAAACAAGCGATTAAAAGATAACCGTAAATTTTTGACAGTTCTTCCATACGATAAAATGTCGAAAACCGACGTTTAAATTATAATCGCCTGTTTAAATGCTGGTGAACTCCAGACTTAGAATGTGATAAAAATCAATTAATCATAACTTATAAATAAATAATAAATATTTAAACAAAAAATTTGTGTATATTAGGTGTGAGTATAAAAAAAAATATTTTTTTTTACACTCACACGTATCATCTAGCCCAAAGTAAGTAGCCTAAGCACTTGTGTTATGGATGACTCGGAAACAAACATTTGTGGTCATCACAAAGTTTGCCCCTACCAGGATTCGAACCCAGGACCTCTTGGCCAATACCCAGCAATCTGAGCATTCGACCAAGGCGGCCGTCAAATAGATGGCGAAAAGACATTGGGTCTTTTTCTTCCTGCCCTGTTCCCAGTTTATTTAGGGTCGGCGCAATATGTTTCCTCTTCCATTAATATCGATCAGACGTCATTAAGCCATCCATTCCCTTTTAATTCATATCATCCATCACATCGGAAAGGTGCCTATATAATTATTAATGAATATATAGTGATGAATGAATGTATAGAAAAGAGACGGAAAAGGCCATATCGAGAGACCGATGAAAGGAGAGAGAGTGATTGGAATGACAACATTCCATTCCAATCCATAATGCTCAAGGTTTTGGCTTAGGGCTTACAGCCGGCCGCCTGTCTGATACCTACCCTCTGGGTGTACTGTTGTTGGTGATTGGTACAAATTAGCCCTCGACCATTTGGGTGCCCCAAAGTGCGTATAGGTCTACACCGGGCAATGCACCTTAGTCGACTTTATATTTTCGCTTTCAGGCCAGCATTGAAGACTCCCAGTCCAGCATTGGAGATTTATATGAGAGGTATAACGTATTATTTCAGTCTTCATTCACAACTTTAACGCGTCGAAAATTTGGTAGCTACATCAAAAGACGGCAGCGACTGGGAAACAATTATGTTGGCTCACAGTGCGCGCACAAATCATTCTAATTACGAATACCTAGACGTAGTTAGAAAATGTAATTAAATTAATTAAGTATAATATGTACAAATTACATTAGCTTAAAAACTCGTACGAGTGCGATTCAATGGTATACGGGCTTAAATGAAAATTAATTTCCTTACCATGTTTCCTTAGTAATATTGTGACGACTGAGTCGAGTAAAGGACATAATAAATTATGGTTGAGCAATACTAGGAATGGCACAGTTGAAAGAAAGCCGTTTCGCTTGGTGGGTATGGACATATTATTATGAGACAGGATGCCATGAATGTAACTAAAAAGTTATGGACATGAAGCTTGAAGTACCTAGAGGAAGACCCCTAAAATGATGGATAGACTGTGTGACATAACCTTCCTATCATAAAATGAAGATTATAGGTGTGGTTGAGGAGATGACGAGTGACAGAAGAGTAAATTATATTGAATATTCAATGCTTCAGTAGAGACCTCATTAAAAAGTTTTATTTGCAAACATTTCTGTCATAAAGCAAATTTTGATTTGTCTATAAATAATTTGTGCAGTTCTGTTACGATGTCAATTATCAAGTATTATCAGATGCCTTTATTAGCGTTTGAATACCAACTATAATGGAATACTATAAATTTCCGCAAATTTTGAATATTGACCGGCACACACAATACATGATGATGATGGCATGGGTGATGATAATAATAAAAGTCTCTTCCTTGAAAACTATCAACTGATCATAGCATTAACGTTGACTGTTAGCGCCGTATGTAATTTCACAGTCAATTAGACACACACCGAACTATTAATTAGACGCTTGCGTATAATAATGATTATTTCTACATAATTATCGTCTGAAGGCACAGTCTAATTTCAGTCAAGTTATTAATCTTCTGCAATTGGACTGTTTGTAGTGCGAGTTTAATAATTTTGTCATAAGAGTCTCAATGACAAAACTCATCGAAGAGTGCATTTGCTTTGAGAAACTAGTAATGTTAAATACCTCATTCTAAAATAGATAACTCAAACGGGAACAAAATCGTATACTATAAATACTATACTTCACTGTAATTTGAGCAAAAATTTTGTCCTAAAATGCATGAATTGCTTAAATTTCAAAATGACATGGACATTTTGTAGCTAAAATGAAAAATGGCCATACAATTAAACATGTACCAACCGACTATTCAGTAATGATGTAACATCATGAAACCCAAATACAGTTAAGCAAAAAACTCAAGGTTCACCCAACATCCTCAAGAATATAGAGTAAACACTCTTGGTGCCGATGCTAAACTTGTCCCTGTGCAAAATTTACGACCATTGTTAAAAGCACGCGTTCGGATACTGACAGGGATTGCCGTTAGCATTTGCTTCTGAATAGAAAGGGGTGGGGAGAAACTCATAAGCAAAGCTGTTGACGGCCCCGAAATATGGAAGCCGCAGAACATAATTTTGATTGCCTCTAAACAAAGCCCCCAGAACAGCGCACGTTGGAAGGGAGATAAAGTTTACTGTCATCATCTAGTAGATAAATGCCCACACATTTTGAAACACTTCAGACCAGACAAATTTTGTCTGCAATAAATTACATTCATGACAGGTCTAATGAGTAAATCTTTGATTATATAGAGGATGGTTTGTAGTAAATTTTGAATTTCTAACCAATGCGTACAAATAATAACAAAATTTCATGCCATGCTCTTGTTATCTGTAATGCTATAATAAAATTTAATTTAATTCTTAAATGTGTATCATGTATCTACACAATAAACTTTTAATTAGACATACATAATATTATTTCTCTCAATATTCTCCCTATATTCTTCCATCCAGAGGAAAGGCCCGTGCCCCAGCAGTGAGGACATTAAAAGGCTGGTGATGATGATGAATATTATTTCGATGCAGCTTAATTTAGCCTTACTACAGCACAAAACAAAGTCTTTAGTCCCATCTTTTATTCGTTTATCATGCCTAAGTAAAACCATCAATTAATTATTAGATCATAGAAACTAGTTCCATCCAAGAGATAAGTCAATTCAAAAAGTTTCTATGAACGGAATAAAGTTTAATAGATACAGTAGTGAGTGATTAAACGAATCAATAGCCACCACTTAAAGCAACTAGAAGAGAACAAAAACCAGTTATATATCAAAGAATACAAACTACTGGCAATTGCAAAAGTGCATTTATAGAATACTCTGACCTTGGCATTATAATAGGCCCAGTTTTTAATATAGATTTGCAGCTTCTCTACAGAAGCAGTGGCTATTCATCAAGAAAAACCGTGTTTAAAACAAGAATAAATTGAATTCAACGAAGGACTAAAAATACTTTACCTAATACTCCGTTAAAAAGATTACCGATATTATCAGAATTGCGATTGCATAGATATAATATCGTTGGCCTTTTTTTCAATTCTAAAGTTCAATTCTAAAGCTTCAAAGAAATGAGACCCAATTAATTACCTGCCACTGAATTGACATCACTTGACTCTGGGTTAATTTTTCACTCTAATTTTTTTATCGCGAGAATTTGTCCCATCTCTTATCTCTTCCAAAGCCAATTAGCACATTTAAAATATTATTTGCAAACTTCCGTCTTAGATGCAATGCCACGTCTTTGATCTCCTTAAGGAACCTCAGACTTATCGACTTTTGGGTCCAATTAATTACCTACCACTGAATTCACTTAAGCTCCAGCCAAATTATTCCCGCCTACTTTATTCATATCGAGACTTTGCCTCGGGAGCCGTAGGTACGAAAAAGCAATCTACCGCTCAATCAAGGTTATGTAATTTAGCCATCTGCTAACATTCAGTGTGCTTATTTCTAAAATTGCGCTATTGCTATTGTACAATAACAACATCTATGCCAATGTTATTCTGTTTCACACCGGCTTCCTACAAACATTTGCAGGACACAATCAAATAATACTAACGTATTATCACACAACCATTACGTTATTCCCTTGACACAGATGGGACATTGTATCCGAAACTGCTGAGTTATGAATGGTTTCCACAACTAGATAGGCAATAGGCATAATAATAATATACACCTTCTGCGGTTTAATCTGAAGTAGGTAAGTACAAACTTTAAGAGTGAATCATGAAATTACTGGAAATTTTGTTGTATACGGAGACTTCGATACATTTTTACCGTTGACTCAATCCGTTACTTATGATTCAAGACAAATATAAGACATAATAATTAATTATGTATTCAGAACCCTGTGCGATTTTCTTTTTATTATCAAAATTGTGTTTTATTTCAAATAGAAGCCAATGATCGTAATGTGCTTCAATTGCTGGATTAAACAATATCATTTTAAAACACGATATTCTAGTTTGAAACCAAGCGTTACCTAAATTATATGACGACTAACAACTTCCTAATGAAGTTGATTAGTAGTTGATGAGTAGTTACTATACCTACAAGCTCACACTTTGATGTAGCCAGTAGATTAGTAGGTACCTAATTCCCTAACGAATTTTTGGGAATCTTTCATTCAAATATTATTTGTAAATAATGTAGTAGCCATTATTGCCTTGTAGGCTCAATCACGTACTCCTACGAAATGTTGATTTTTCTTATTATTCCTCAGATTTCAGTTGCAGTCATTTTATCATCATTACTTAATTAGGCTTTTACGCTAATTTTTGTTGCCAAATATTTCTTTTCAAAGTTAAAGTAAAAACATAAAAAGAATAACTGAAATCTATTTAAATCACGCAATTAATAACTTTATACGGTAAATAAACTAAGCAGGCCAACACAGTTATTAGATAATTATCCTGTTGATCGGAAAGCATTTCCGCTAAAAATAATAATTCCTCATGTGTGATATGAAACAATAACAATGTCATTATCATCTTCATCACAATTGCCACAATGGACTTTTGGGAATGACACAATTTCCACTCCATTTCTCCTCTTGTTCACGTCTTTAAAAATAAGATAATAATTAAAATGACACTTTTGTAAGTAAATACATACATACATAAATCACGCCTATATCCCCGAAGGGGTAGGCAGAGGTGAACTAGCACCCACGTTTCGCCAAATATGTCAAGTCCCATGTAATAGGTGGCGAGCCTATTGCCATTTATCGGGCACAAAAGTCGCAGTACATTGCTAGCCTGGGTGGTATAAGAGGAACGCTGCTGCCCATTCCTAATCATAGTTAGATTTATCCTTAGTCGCCTTTTACGACACCCACGGGAAAGATATGGGGTGGTGACAATTGTATTCTGCTCTGCCGTCACCACGCGGCGTAACACCACTTTTGTAAGTAGCTAATTAAAATATTATCAAAAGACATAAAATTCAAATAAAAATAAGCATCCCCATTAAAACAAGAAAGATAAACTCCTCAAGGACGTGGAAGCTCGTAAAATATCCCAAACAAAAGCTAATTAACTCACCGCACCGTAAAACAAAAGCTTTGTCTGGGCTAGGATCTTCGCTTGAGGCGCAAATGGGATATTCTGAATGCTCTTCCACTAAAGCATGCAAATTTGTCAGTGATGGTCGCAAATTGATTATCAGTTTGATTGACTGTGCGCATAAACCTGCCCACTCTACGCACCGGTCAGGCGGCAAAAACAAAAAACACAAACACGGCCCGCGTGTCATTGAACCCTGTGGAAACAATTTTAAAATTCCTCAACTTGTAGGTACCTACCTACGTACCATCATTGCATTTACTCCAACATCATTCGGACCCGCCAAGTGACATTCCGAATGCATCCAATCGCATTATTATTCGCAAAGCATATATCACACAAACCTTATTGGAAGTAGATGCAGAAGAGCAAAAGTATTGCGGTGAGCCACTGCTAATCCAGAAGGTTGACACACACTTGAAGGTTTTCAGAAACACATGTCACTGACAATCCACAGGTAAGAGTCGAAAGCTCGCGAAATGTTTACGGCGCGGCGCAGCGCACGTCCGCCCTACACGACTAGCGATACGAGACTGACTGAGGGACGGACGGAGTACGGACGGAACGATAGTGTAGAGGTCCACCGGTTGGAGGTCGTAGGCGATTGGCGGAGGACAGAGTGAAATGGAACGCCATGCGACGAGATGCGCGCAGCGAGCTTCCGTACGACAGACACGTTTGATGAAATTTGCGGAAAAACGGTTAAATAATATTCGCGGATCGCGCCGCCCGCATATTTTCGAACTGCCTGTCGAACTTGTCCCTTATCTCTTAACGCCGACCGCTGATATTTATTATCACGCGAAACAAAACAGGCGGGCTTATCGCGGATATGAAAGCCATGAATCATTTTGAATTACAGTTTGCAGCTCGTTCGTTACCTTTCTATGGCCATGCTGAAACTAAGCACTTTTTTTCATAAGTAGTTTCTACGCGTCGTAGAATACAATTGTCACCACCCCAAATCTCTGTTGTGTGTATGTGTTGTACAAGGCGACTAATGGTTAAAACAGCAGTGATGAGGAATGTTCAGGAGCGTTATTAGTTTCCTACTGGATATCCTCATCGAAACTTGGAGGTCTACTCTGAAACTCCGAACGACTAACTCACATCTTTTTCTTCGTCTTTCTCACGCCACTGCGTGTTAAAATAAGAGCGACAAAGAAGCAAAGACTCGATCGAACGAAATAGACTTCCAGAGTAACGCCTCTGTTTTGTGCCGTATGACTTATAGTAGGGGAGAGTGTCCCAAAGTGAAAAATAATAATTTGAAAAATAACATTGTCTCGTAAGCCTCATTACTGCTCTTTTGCAAATTCAAGTTTCCACCTATTATACCCCTTGGGTGCATAGAAATTATTTGATATAAGAATAATTTCTATGCACCCAACCGCTTTAGCCAGCATGACCGTTATCGGATACCTTACCCTACTTATTGTTTACCATTGTATAAATTATGCCAAAAATATATATTTGAAGAATCGTTTTTTTTAATATGCATCCGTATAGATTAGCGACGCGCTGTTGCTTGTATTTAGCAGAGTTTGACGATGATGATGAAATTTGTTTAGCAATATTCACTAATGTATTATTTTTATTTGAAAATTTTGATATAAATTTAAAAAGAAAATTACGAAAAATTATAGTCACGGGTAACAAACCCGCATTCAGACAACTATATTTTTTCGATCCTTTTCTAATCAAAATTTTCTTTACTTATGTTTTTAATTATTAATTTATGAACTTCAAGTCCAAGTATGAGTTCTTAGGTAAAGTCATCTTACTTAGACATAATATTATGATATTCATACAAGGTAAATAATTGCAATTGCAATCTGTCATACTGTTATAATAATAATACTGTTATTCTATTCGATTTTAATTTTAACATTATATAAATGTTAGAAAAATTAGTACAAAGATTTTGGTGGTTAGAAAAAGAACACCACCCAAGACTTGGGTGGCCGAGCGGTCAGGCACCTGCCCGGATAGCAGCGGACGCGGGTTCGATTCCCGCCTCAAGACAATAATTTTTCGAAATTCTTTTTCTAACCACCAAAATCTTAATACTGTTATTATAATAATATGACAGATTGACAGTATACCTGATCGTCCTATCCCCACTGAGCTGACCTTGCCCTCATTTCTGGCCCCCAGTGGTAGGCGTGGAATGGATCAATTGAAATAATTCGCATTATCCCCATCGCCATGTCGCTATATCTGATATGAGATTAGACAATTATTATTTCCTAGTGGTTGCCCGCGGGCTTATTCGCATACCTACATGGTATCAGATCCATTATGCCCGCGGAATATCTTTATTTTTGACATAAAAACTTCCTTCAGCATTAGGTATATATATATTTTTATTTAACTAAACTGAATTAATCAAAAAGAAAAAAGTACAGACTTAGATTAGGATGTACCTATTGAATCTAAAAAAAATCATACTCATATTGTAAAGTTTTAGAGGAGTGTAAACGTTATCGCTCCAGACAAGTATTCAGAAAGGAAATGTAGACACATGAAGGCATTACTCGCGCCGCGTATCGGCACTTTACAATCCTATTAATCCTCCACAGGATCATGCAATACTTTTCATTGGCTTTAAGCCTTAATAAAAAAGACTCAGGTTCAAATTATGGTGGAAACAATTTTATCACTGTCCTACAAAAAGTTAATTTATATATTTCAAACGTATTAATGCAATAGTTCTTTCACTGTGAGGTTGGCTCTTAAACGGGCAAAGACCAATACTCAACTAAGTACACAAGCAGACCACGCAGTCACTCGATTATCAAGTGGCCACTTAGTTTATCACTGCACTCCTCCGCGTCCGATCAGAAAGAGGACGACGGGATATCTATCTACTGCGAGGATTTATTTCGACGCACTTTCATCCTTATCGCTACATTACGGTCATTTGACCTTTACTCGTATTTTACACTTCTACCACTGCGCCCCATTAGAATAATCTGACCGGAGTCATGTAGTCTATGTAACAATATCAGGCATTATTGGTTTTATACGTTACACCTGTTTTAAAATATCAATTATTGTATAATGATCATTACACTTTGATTATCACCTTCCATCTGCCACCTTGTAAAGTGCTCGAAAAGTTGGTTTAAATAAATACAATGTCAAACACCTAAACATACCCGAGTTGAATCCGTAAAAGTTGTTTTATTTCAAAAGTTCTGGCTTTCCCCTTGCCTAACACCAGCCGCCTTTTGACTACTCCGAACCATTTGAATAATGCGACTAAAATCATTAGCTATGTAGGTTTACACTATAATTTTGTTTGTAATCTTAACATTATAAGAATTATTAAAACATTAAATTTAAAGAAAGGAATCCTTATTAGTTAAGTCAATACCGAAACTTACAAAACGAAACTGTCACAATTATTTATTTAGTCGATGTTCAACCCTCGTGAAGTTTATGATAACCCTCACAATTTGTAAACTACACATATGAAAATTGACAAAAGATAATGATTTCAAATAAAACCGACTCACTATAGTTTAAGAGAAAAGTTTCTAATTTCTTTACTGCAATAGCTAGCATGCATCATTGAGAGTTACATTTTATGCTACGAGAGATCAGTATTTAATGCAACGTGTAATAATACTAAAGTCTTCTATGCTGGGCTGGGAGCGAACAAATAACGTAGAATAGGCCAGCCTCGACTCATCCCATGAGTGTCGTAAAAGTCGACTAAGGGAGATTGCCCGGTGTAGACGAATAAGCACTTTGGGGCACCCGAATGGTGGAGGGCAAACCACCAACAACAGCATACCCAAAGAGGGTTGGTATCAGGCAGGCGGCCGGTTGTAAAACCTAAGCCAAAACCTTGAGCAGTATGGATTGGAATGTTGTCCTTCCAACCACTCTCTCCGTTCATCGGTCTATCGACATGGTCCGTTCCGTCTCTTTTCTACACATTCATTCATCACTAGCATCTTTCCGGTGTGACGGATGATATGAATCAAAAGGGAGTGGATGGCTTGATGACGTCTGACAGATATGAGTGGAAGAGGAAACATACTGCGCCGACCCCAGATAGACTGGGAACAGGGCAGGGAGAAGAAGAAGTGTAATAATACTAAAGAGCTCGAAATGAAATTGTCTTTCAAACACACCACGCTGCCCCGCGTAAGTAAAACGTTGAGATTCCCTATCAGCGACCTATCGGCCTGCAGTTCATTAACATCTTTTAATTGCATACTGCACAGCGGCTCCCTTGCCGTACAATAACCCAGGTAAGGTGCGTTTTACACATCGCGGCATAAAAAAGGCTTTTTGCATTCGTATTCGCTTGTCACAATAAGTATTCAAGATCTCATGATATTTGTTTGTTAATAAAAAACTAGCTGTCATATAAATTATCTCGTAGCCGTGGTTTACTTTTTGACATGGTTACGTAAAATTTTTGACAGGAAAGCAGTTAATATGGGAAAATGAAGTTGTCGTTTTTACTATTTTCCTCGAAATTTTTCCATATTTTCGCCTTGTATGCCTTGCCTGGCCTAAGACAATCATTACAAAACCAAAATCAGCTAAATCGGCCAAGCCGTTCTCGAGTTTTAGCGAGACAAACAAACTTCAATTCATTTTTATATTTATAGAAGATGACACTAGCACTTGTTCGTAATGATAACACACATGTTAACGTGTGATAGTATATAGTACGGTAATATAGATAGTATTAGCGTGGTAATAGCTAGTTAAGTTGATAATGACCCCATCGTGACTGACCAACAATAACTCGTCCGCATATGCATTGCCATTATAATTGGAAGTCTATTGTTACAAGTACCTGATCTAAGTTAAGTCTGTCCTGTTTCATTGATCTGTTAAGGATTAAGTGCTGTTAAGGATGACAATTGGTTAAACTTTTGTGACGATGTAGAAAATATGACAAAGGGAGTGTAGACGAAGATTTTAGAAGAATGTTTTGTATCATTTCAGCTGAGAGACGCCCACTGTTGGGCATAGGCATCCCCCGAGGATCTCCAAACCGATCGATCCTGCGCTGCCCGCATCCAGCGGCTTCCCGCGACCTTCACCAGATCACCACCTTGTGGGGGGGCCTACCAACGCTGTATAACCTATAACTATACTTTATCTAATAATTATTTATTATATGTTATTATTATTATAAGCTATCCTATTTTATATCTATCTTATTAAATCTATATCTAGATTATATCTATATCTCGTGTCGCAGAGTTTGTTATCGGACTGCTCGAACGACTTGATTTATTTTTATGATTATTTTTTATGTATATTTGGTAGGTCTGAGGTAGATTATAGGCTATTTTTTATACCCCTAGATGATAAGGGCAAAACAACCTAAGCCGGGTCAGGTAGTAATAATTATATATAAAAAATTAATTGCTGTGAAAAGTGAAAAAATATGGAAGAATTGCGAGGAAAATAGTAAAAACAACAATTTAATTTTCCCAAACAAACCGCTTTCCTGTCAAACATTTGACGTAACCCTTGCAACCAAATCGTAACCATGGCTACGGGTTAATTTTTCCGGCAAAGTTGCTAAGCCGGACCAACTAGTATAAAATAAATATAACTTCCAAGTAATACCAATGCGTGCAAGAACCACCTACCTACGTGAACTCACCCTAAACCTAATTAAAGGTAAAACAGCACCGACGCTAAGAAATCACTTAAAACTTATCTCTCAAAACCCATTATTACACGAAAGCCGTGACGATGACGTAACTAAGCCTAGTGCAGTCATTTTTTTTTAATTCTTCCTATATTTTAGGGAAGGCAAAGAGTCTAGCCCATACAGCCAAGTCTTTAGTGTATATTTTATCTGTAGTCTTATGAAATAATGAGTGGGTGAAATGTATGAATGAAATGAATTTTACGTTAAAATATGGGTGCCACATATTTTAACGCATCTTAGAAGTGCTTGGCGCGAATTGAACGGTAACAGAGTTAATGATGGTGCTTGATGAAATGGATAAAACCACTTTTTATAGTGATCTTCACCACAACATCAAACACATCATGACACTTATTTTCGATGATTCTGCATAATTGCACATCAACACGGATGCTTGTGCATCAAAATAACACCACTTTCACTGCTAGTGCAGTCATCGTCGTCATAACCATTTTTTTTTTATAATAGGTTCCACGTTCCTGGAAACTAGTCCTATTGGAACTATCTTCAATACATTTTCGTTTACTTTTTTTAATTTTGAATGAATGATAAAATGAAAATAAATTTAATGGATGAAATGAATTTTACATTAAAATGTGGGTGAAACACATTTTAACGCAACTAGGGAGTGCTTGGCGCGAGTCGAAAGGTAACAGAGTTCCTGACGGTGACCGATGAGGTGGTGAAAACCACTATAAAATTCTCCACGTCAAACACGGCACAACACTTTTATTTCAATGATTCTTCATAATTGGACATCAACACGGATCCTTATGCATCAAAATAACACCACTTTTACTACACAAAGTACACTCCGAAACAATTTTTGAATGATTGAAATTTGACTGACGTCATTGAAAGCCCGCCAAGCACTCTCGTCACAACCATTTACCAACAATTATGTCACATCGCCCCAAGATACTGTGACCGTTTAGAGATAAGTTATCAGCTGTAACTGCCGCACTCAGATGTCAAATAACGTTAATGAGTGCTTAACGTCAAAAAATGACAATTCAAAACTAGTCTCTATTTTTTAAATTTAAAATAGATTTTTTGACATTAAATACTCATTAAAGTTAATTGACGTCTCTGAGTGCGGCAGTAAGTCTGTTACCGGCTCTTTTGTTTACTGAGAACGAGCGACTGTTGACTTAGGTCAGTAACCATCCAGTAGGCCTTGCACGGGACGTGGACAAAATGTCTCTCCACCACTTGACAGTGTTTTTTCTCTGGATTTAGCTCTAACTGAGCGAGAGGAATATGTTTTCCCCGAGGATATTTTGTCCACGTTCCGTCTTGCTTTGGGGGCAGTTGTCAGTTGACTTTCACCTGAGACCTGATTCTGCTAATGTCAAGGTTTGATGACGGTTTGATGGTTTGATGACGTCTGACCGATATGAATAGGGCAAAAAGAATAACTCATTCGCCAATCACATACACTTGTAAACCTTGAGTAAGGGCTGGTGCTCATGGGCGGCATGGCATGGCAAGGTATTTTTAGGCGTCGAATAAAAACTAATTAAAATCAAATGGTTTATAAAGCAAAAGCAAGCTTAACCGAACGCACGGTATTTGTAAAAATATCTGCTTTGGAATGTTTAAAATTTATTTCTACATTGCGAGGGTACCCGTTGGCTTACAACGTGAAGTGTAAATAAAGGTTAGAAGAATTTCGGCAAGTTAGTTAGTGTCTTGGATGGCCGAGCAGTCAGACGCCTGCCCGGATAGCAGCGAACGCGGGTTCGATTCCCGCCTCAAGATCATAATTTTTCGAAATTCTTTTTCTAACCACCAAAATCTTAGTAAGTAAAGAGTAGTTTATGAAAATAAAGTTGAAAGTGTAATGTTGAAGGTCCAAAAACATTGCCTTGGGATGCTTAGTGGCATGCCGTGTCGGCAGCCTTAGGAACGCCTCGGCATCCCCCGGTATGCTTTGGCAGTCTTCGGGATACCGAGACATACCGTGACAAGACAAGACCCAGAACGCCTCGGCATACGGCATTGTTACACCGCCAGTGTGCGCTTACATGTAGGGATGCCGAAGGATCCGAAAAACGAAAAAATTTCGAAGCATCGATAGCTAGCTAAAGCCCCCCCCCCCCTAACTTCAGTACAGATTGGGGCTGTTAATAATCTGGCAACGTAAAAGTCCGGAAACACACCGACTAAGTCGTCGGCGTCGACGGATTCTCACAAACTAACTACGTTGTACTTGTACTTACTTGCTGACTAATTAATAAAACCGCCTTAGTTTTTATGCCGCAAGGACGCGGCACACAGTAGCGGATGGTCACGCTTTTACCATGCCCTATAAATGGCAATAGACTCTACCTGACCTGACCTAATCGGCGAAACGTGGGTTTAAATTACCTCTGCCTACCACTTAGGGGATTTAGGGGTGATTTATGTAGGTATGTAAGTATGACTCTTAATCAAGATCTTTCTTTTTATTTACAATACGAAACTCGTGACTAACTTGGTTCACATTGAAACAATTATTATAAAGTTTCACGGTAGGTACCTACCAACAATAGTGTGAGATTCGATTGAATTTCCCATTTCAAATATTAACAGCCGATATTGGATGTCGGTTATCGAGTGCTAACATAACCTGTTCAATTTGAAATAACATTCGGGGTCCTAATGTCTGTGTTTAGCGTTGTTTAATAATGCATTACTGGGCAGGTACCTACCTACTAATATATGTAGTACAAGGGGACCGCAGTCGCTGTGTGTGTACTGATTCCTACCAGACTACAGTGGGTTATTGCGGTATGTTTTAGTTTGTTTGATTGAATAGTCAAACCCTGTTCCCAGTCTATCTGGGGTCGGCGCAGTATGTTTCCTCTTCCATTCATATCGGTCAGAAGTCATCAAACCATCCACTGCCTTTTGATTCATATCATCTATAACACCGTTAAGGTGCTAGTGATGAATTGATGTATAGAAAAGAGACGGATTTGACCATGTCGAGAGACCAATGAATGGAGGGAGTGATTGGAATGACAACATTCCAAGCCATACTGCTCATGGTTTCGGCTTAGGTACAGCCGGCCGCGTGCTTGACACAACCCTCTTTGGGTATGCTGTTGTTGGTGGTTTTCCCTCCACCATTTGGGTGCCCCAAGGTGCTTATTGGTCTACACCGGGTGAAAAGGGTGTTAAGGATTTTAAGGAGATGTGAGAAACGTGGCCGCTTACAATGGGCATCATGAGAAGCTTTAAATTAAACACAATTTTCAAAAGTAGTTACTGTTGGTGAACGGTTTGACCAGGGGACCTAGCCTAGTGGCTTTTCTATTCGAACGCATAGAATAGAAAAGTATAAAACTGACGTTTTGTTTTCACTGCAATACATCAGTTTCATACATTTGTTTTCTATGTGTGATGTGACACGGAGGGACAAGATAAGGAATGAGTATATCAGTGGAAGTTTGAGTGGAGCGCCAGTGACTGAAAGACTGCGTAGTAAAGGACTTGGGTGGTTTGGTCCTGTTATGCGAAGAGATGAAAGCTAAGTTGGCAGAAGAATGTTAGGTATGAACGTGGAAGAAAGTATAATGATAGGAAGACCAAAGAAAAGGTGGATGGATTGTGTTTAGGAGGATAATGATAATCAGAGGAGTGGATGAGAAATCGGTGGGGGATAGAGAGGAGTGGAAGAAGAAAACTTGTTGTGCCGACCCCTGCCTAGAGAAGAAGAAGAAGTAGGTATGTATAATGAACCGGCTTCCTCTAAACCGTCCTTCAGCATAGCAGGTGAACGAAACTTGTCCCCATAAACACTGCCACACGGGCGCTAATTAAAACAAAACTCCAAAATGAAGCTCGTTGGACGCAAAGTTTTTTGAGAAAAACACAAAACTATTTACGTTAATCCAGGGTATGCGAGTTTCCCCCACGGGGTTTAGGAAACTGTGTAAAAGTTTTTTATATGGCCGAGAGCGAATTTCCGCAGAAGAAAAACAAGCCAAACGATTCGTACAGTCGCGAATAACTTAAGTTACTCATTTTTACAAAGATTTTGGTGGTTACAAAAATAATTTCGAAAAAGTATGGTATTGATGTGGGAATATAACGTGGAGTGTAAAGGATAGAAAAATTTCGGCAAGTTTTAATTAGTGTCTTGGGTGGCCGAGCGGTCAGGCACCTGCCCGAATAGCAGCGGACGCGGGTTCGATTCCCGTATCAAAACCATAATTTTTCGAAATTCTTTTTCTAACTACCAAAATCTCTGTTTTTTCTAACATTTATATAATGTTAAAATTAAAATCGAATAGTTTGTAAAGCAAACCTTAGATTAACCGAACGCAAGGTATTTGTAAAAATATCTGCTTTGGAATGTTTGAAATTTATTTCTTTCTACATTGCGAGGGTACCCGTTGGCTTACAACGTGAAATGTAAAGGTAAAAAGAATTTCGGCAAGTTAATTAGTGTCTTGGGTGGCCAGCGGTCAGGCACCTGCCCGGATAGCAGCGGACGCGGGTTCGACCATATTTTTTCGAAATTCTTTTTCTAACCACCAAATTTTTGTACTCATTTTTAGTTGGTTTTCTCTACATTTCGTAAGGTAATATGTAATATTTTTTTACGGCACTTCAGGCGTCAGTCGACAGAGGGAGGTTGCCCGGTGAATTGTAAACGAATAAGCACTTTGGGGCACCCAAATGGTGGAGGGCAAACCACCAACAAAAGCATACCCAAAGAGGGTTGGTGTCAGACGGGCTGTAAAATCTAAGCCAAAACCTTGAGCACTATAAATTGGAATGCTGTCATCTGTCTTTCTTTAATGGAAGAGGAAATAAACTGCGTCGACATCAGATAAACTAGATACAGGGCAAGAAGAAGAAGACTAATACAATTCAAGACAATATTTCTAGAGCGGGCCTTTTAAAAAGAGGTCCTGCGAAAACAGATTAATAAAAAGAAAGCTAACTTACCTCCGACGTGATTCTAACTAAAGTCATTAAATAAAAACAAAACATAACGACTACAAACAAAAGACGGTGTCCTACAAAGCCATCTTCGTAATCAACCGAAAAAGAATTTGGCGTAAGTATTGGCGTTCTTAAAGGAACACTAACCCTTGTGGAAGTAAGCCGTCGACTTTATTTCGGCAAACGAAAAGGTCGAATTAATCAAGTTTATTTTCGCCTCGCTATTTTGGCGGACGGTGTCGCTTTCGGATCATTATAAATTATATAATACAATGTTGATTGTATACCGCACGGTATTGGGATAACGAGGGCTCTCCTGGATGAAGAATAAAGGACAAACAGCAAACAATAAAACCCTGATTACATTGCATGCAATCCACTACTTGCAACCCTTGCTACATACATACGTCACGTCTTTCCCCCACAGATCATTATAGTAGGCACAGATCACTTCTTTCCGCTTTCTACGATCCTTAACTACATTGCTACTGGTAGCAATGTAGTTCTCAACTAACCCAGATCTCAACTAATTGTCAGCCACTCTCCCAATCCCTTCACCTTGCAGTGTCGACACTATCGATATTTGACAATTTGCAAGACTATATCGTAATGGTCCCGAACATGAATAAATAAATGAATAACCAATGACTTTAACTCCACGCGATGAGATCGAGACTTAGAAGCAAGTAGTACTTAACGAGCATAAATAGAGAACCTAGCAAAGTTATAATTTAATTTTTTTAGAGAAAATATACTGCTAATTAGGCACGATCACATCTTTAGGGCATAAAATTTACGGTCTACGTCTGTTTCATTATTGTAATCATAGTAACATAAAAATCTCAATTTTACTGTACCAAATTTGGTACACAAATCCCTTAAGAACTCGCTAGTAACATTATCTGAAGTCCCCTTTATCTGACTTCGTCTATCTGAACATTGAAAGTGCGCAAATAACAGAAATTACTTTGATAACGATTCCGTTTCTGGCTAGTCAAACAATGGGACCAATTTAACCGCCAAAAAAACCCACTGAAAAACAATAAGCATCGCCAATTTTCTAAGCAGAGAAAAAATAACAGTCCGATACCAATCCAATAAAGGCCCAGGAAGGAAACAGCCTTCGCGTAAGCAATCACGCGCCAAAATGAGACGGAGGATAGGTCTCAACACCGGTGGGAAGAGTGTAGCGAAACAATTGCTCCGAGTTCCCAAAGAGTACGGGTGTAAACAGTAAAAGTTTTGGAAGTTGGTTCGCTTATTCGGCGAAAGGGTTCCCAGAGTAATGAATAATACAGATAAATTATTCACAACGCGATCGTATTATATTTCTGGTGGCTGTGGAATTTTATGGGCACGTCCTGTGAAGTTTCTCACTTTCGAGTCTCACTTGACTACCGTGCGTTCATGGGTGTTTGGCAGAGCAATAAAATATCAAGTCAGAACTCGGACTGAATAGACAAAAATTTGCTTTGGCCTTTCGACCGTCCCCTACATTATAATCGGCGGATAAATACCAACAGATGAACGAAGAACAGAGTAAATAATTGGGTAGCAAGTTTTTAACCAAAGTTTCTCTTGTATTGTAGCAGATACGTTAAGCCCTATGAGTCTTGGCTGCAGATATTGTGGCATGAATGCATCTAAATTATATAACAGATTGTGAACGTTCTTATAAATAACTACTCTATGATTATCTCTGATTGTAACGAGTCTGTGGTCAATGAGTAATCGGAACTCTAGAATAAAACCTTCTTGTTTGGTTATATAAACTCGTTTTATTAAAGTTAACACATGGCGCAGTCGAAAAGACATGGCTAGTTCATATAATTTGCCAGCAGGACTATCCCTGTCAGGGAATCTAAGTGAAAATTGGAGAAAGTTTTCTCAAGCTTTCGAAATCTATCTTGAGGCAGGTGGCTTGATAAGTGTCGCCGAATCAAGGAAAATAGCAATATTATTAAACTTGATCGGTGAAGAAGCTCTTGCAGTATATAATACATTTGAATTCGAAGAAAAAACATTGACATTAAAACAAGTTCTTAATAAATTTGAAGAATATTGTAACCCTAAAAAGAATGTTCTACACTGTCGGTTTAAATTTTTCTCTAGAAAACAACTAGAAGCTGAACAATTTGAAAATTTTCTCACAGACGTCAAAATGCTAGCAAACGATTGTCAATTTTGTACAAGTTGTAAAGAACACATGATTCGGGACAGGCTAGTTTTCGGTACAAGTGACAAAGATTCACAAGATCAACTGATAAAAAAAGGGGACCCTAACCTAGATGATGTGATAAGAATGCTAAGGTTGTCTGGATTGAGTCAAGATCATATTCGTGATATCAGACAGACTGAAGTAAATGCTATATCTACTAAATTTAAAGAAATGCAAAATAACAAAATACAAAAGAACATTTGTCCTAGATGTGGATATGAGCATAGATATGGTCAGTGCCCAGCCTTCAACAAGACTTGTGCAAAGTGTCAAGCAAAAAATCATTTTGCAAAAATGTGTCGAAGCAACTTAAAGAAAACTGTTAATGAAATCAAGGTAGATCCTGAACCAGACTATTATTGTGGTGCAATTGTGTCTAAGACTTTGAAGACTCATTCATTGGGATGGTATCAAGACCTTGTTATAGGAAGTGAAAAAATAAAATTTAAACTTGATCCAGGATCAGACGTAAATATTATTCCCATCAAACTCTTCAAGCAAATAGCAGCAAAGTCCACTTCTCCTTTGCATTTAAACAAAAGTTCAGCTGTGCTAGAGAGCTGGAATGGGTACAAAACTCCTATTGAAGGTACTATTAGACTAACCATTAACTTAAATGACGGAAAATTTGATGAACTTTTTTGTATTGCTGGTGGAGATTTATCAGTGCCTATTTTATCCCGTGACACTTGTGTGAAATTAAATTTGGTGAAAAGAGTGGAGTCCTGTGAAAATAAATATGATTATGATAAGGAAACCTTGATAAGAAACAACAAGGATTTATTCACTGGCATAGGTAAGATTGAAAAACCATATGATATAAAATTAAAAAAGGACACAATACCTTCTTCGAAAACACCATATAGAGTCCCATTAAAAATAAGGCCTAAGTTAAAAACTGAATTAGATAGATTGACAGGCTTGGGTATAATTTCAAAAGTTGATGAACCGTCTGACTGGGTGAATAGACTAGTAATAGTTGAAAAGCCAAATGGCACCATTCGTTTATGTTTAGACCCTAAAGATTTAAATAAATGTATAGTAAAGGATTATTGTTCAATCCCAACCGTTTCAGAATTATCAGTCAAAATTAAAGATGCTAGATATTTTTCCGTTTTAGACCTTAAAGATTCATTTTTTCATATAACACTAACAGAGAAAAGTTCAAAGCAGTGCACATTTTCGACTATATTTGGCACATATAAATTTAATAGATTACCTTTTGGTATCTCCGTAGCTTCGGAAGTATTTCAACGGTATCTATCTGAAATTTTTTCTAATATTGACGGAGTTGTTAACTACATAGACGATATTCTTATCTATACCAATACTGAAGAAGAAATGAATTTAACTTTAGAAAAAGTTTTTTCACGAGCTAGACAGTGCAATATAAAATTTAATGAAGTTAAGTTTCAATACATGTTACGGAAAGTGAAATACTTAGGTCACATTTTTGAAAATGGAACTGTAAGTCCTGACCCAGACAGTATTAAGGCAATTTTAGATTATGATATACCCAAAAATAAACAAGACATTCAAAGACTCTTGGGCTTAGTAAATTATCTGAGATCCTTTATTCCAAACCTATCTGAATTAACTGCCCCCCTACGTGAATTAATAAAAAAAGACATTCACTTTGAATGGCAAAAGGCCCATACAGAATGTTTCAATAAAATAAAATTAATTTTGACTACTCAACCTGTGCTACACATGTTTGATCCACAGAAAAACATAATAATTCAGACAGATGCAAGTAAAACAGGTATTGGATGTGTATTGTTACAGGAAAATAAACCAGTGTATTATGCTTCTAAATCGCTCTCTTCTGCGGAAATTAACTATGGACAAATAGAGAAGGAATTCCTGGCAATATTGTTTGCATGCAAAAAATTTCATACTTTTGTATATGGTAAGACTATTACAGTACAGACGGATCACCTTCCTTTGATATCTATCATGAAAAAGGATATATGTAACATTCCTTCAACAAGATTACAAAGAATTAAATTAAAACTCAGTATGTATGACTTAAACTTAATACATGTAATACATGTAGTATACAGGAAAAAACATGTATATTGCTGATGCATTAAGTCGTGCTTCTTCTAATGCTAGTATAGATTTTGATACAGACTTAAATGATGTGATACATTCAATTAATGTCTCTGATAACATCCTCTCCCAAATTAGAATAAACAATATTAAAGATGATGTATTTATCAAACTCATTGATTATGTTAAAAATGGTTGGCCAAAATCCACCACAAAAGTTCCAAATCTAGTTAAACATTATTATAATTTTAAAAATGTCATGTGCATTGAAGATAATTTATTATATATTGATAATAGGCTATATGTACCTACATCTATGAGAGGAACTATACTAAATAAAGTTCATGAATGTCATTTTGGTGTCACCAAGACTAGAGCTAGAGCCAAATTATTATTTTATTGGATTGGGATGGATGGTGACATTAGTAATTATATAGAAAATTGTATAGTATGTAAGAAGTTCTCTAATAACAATATTAAAGAACCCATGTGGATTAGGGACCAACCTGAACTGCCATTTCAATATGTTTCTGTTGATATTATGCAGTATGGAAATTATGATTATCTAGTTTTAGTAGACCATTATTCAAAGTGGTTAGAACTCCATAAGTTAAGCAACAAAACTGCCGATGCAACAATAAGGATTTTAAAGACAATATTCTCAACACATGGTGTTCCTGAAATCTTATATTGTGATAATATGCCTTTTAACTCATCAACTTTTTTAGAATTTAGCAGACAATGGCAGTTCAGACCAATATTCTCCAGTCCTCATTATCACCAAAGCAATGGGGCTGCAGAAAAGGCTGTTGGAATATGTAAAAACTTGATAAAAAAATGTGATGAAACTAATTCTGACTTGTCAAATTTTCTATTGGAATATAGGAATACTCCAGTTTGTGGAACAAGGTTTTCGCCTTCACAGTTACTTTTTAATAGACTTTGCCGCACACAACTACCAATACAAAAAGATTTACTTATATCAGAATTGGTTCCTAATTTCAAACCAGTGTTGTTAAATAATGCATATAAACATAAGTACTATTATGACATTAACTCCAAAACTAGAAGTGATAAATTTGTTGAAGGTCAAAAGGTCTGTTATAAGGAGGACGAAGGGTCTAAAATTTGGAAACCTGCCAAAATTGTAAAGGTTTTGAACAACCCCCGGTCAGTACAAATAATAGATAATAATGGTGTCATAAAAACTAGAAATACTAAATTTATTAAAACAATTAAGGAGGAAGAGGTAGAGTCTTGTTATCCAACTAATAATGATTGTATTCAGAATTATTGGAGTTGTCCCAGTCAGATTAATGTTAATGAAAGTGATCAAAACATCCAACAGTGTAATTCTCATTCTCAACCCTTAATTAGACACTCCAATAGGGAAACCCGTCGTCCTCATTATCTCGACAATTATGTTTGTGATTAATAATAACTTTAAATCATTATTATCATAAATATTTTAATTATTATAAAAAGGGAGATGTGGCATGAATGCATCTAAATTATATAACAGATTGTGAACGTTCTTATAAATAACTACTCTATGATTATCTCTGATTGTAACGAGTCTGTGGTCAATGAGTAATCGGAACTCTAGAATAAAACCTTCTTGTTTGGTTATATAAACTCGTTTTATTAAAGTTAACACAGATATTAAATGGGTTGCCTCGCAAAGATTCCAGTATGAACTACGTCCTATTGATAACATTCGAATAGAACAGTTCTTAAAATCAATAAAAATTAATCAACTAAATCTCACTTGAAAAAAAGTAATCATATTTTTTTTCTATTAGCAGTCATGGGGACAGCGTTCCTGACAGAGATCGCAGTAAAATTGATCAAAACGAAATCCGAAATGAAATATAACAATGCTGATTAAATACAAAGAAAAACAGGGTTGGAAAAAGTTTGAAAAGTTCTCTTAAGAGCCAACATTAAGTATTATTAATTGCTCATTACAATATTCTTGCAAAATGATCTATGTATTGCTTGTTGGTATAATAAACCGGAACCCTCAGAGTTAATAGGTGTTACAGTCGATCATTATTGATCTCTACTCATGTTTAGCACAAGTGTCTAAAAAATAACGCCTGCAAAATTTCGGCAGGCAATAACGCATTTCAATGAAACCACAATCAAATTTACATCAGGCGTTTAAAGTATGTAAACAATATTGCGCGCGTGCCAATGTTAGTTAGTTGAAACTGTAAATTTGTTCGATCAATACAAAATGGGAGCTCACGTTGCATTACATTGTTCTAAGTCCCCTTCTCAATCAGAGAGCCATCCTCCGGAGCGATTGTCATTTGATTCCGTTACGGATCTCCCCACTGTACAATACTCCTTATAGCAGGGTAATTAGTGTTGATAGTTCAAGGTTGGTTGAAGTAATAAATAAAGCTATATTGTTAAAATAGAGCTTTTTATTAGTCGATGGTTTATCTACGATGTTGAAGTACATTACGCATCACGTAAGCGGTGCACTTTTAATCAAATTAGTTGTCGTTTCAGAAATTAATTGAAAGACTTATAATATACTCAAATTGTGCAAACTTAAGTTCCCACATTATGCTCTTGAGTATACAGAAATTATTTTAGACAGAAGAGTCTTCATAGACATATATCTACAGCAGGAACAATGGCAATATAATTTTTATACTCCTAATGTGGTACACATTACTATACCAACCAAGTAAAATACTGAGAATGTGTACCTACATACTTACCTACCAGTTAAGTCAAATAGTAAGATTTGAAAAATATCTAATCAACGCACGCAATAACTAATCGTTTATTTCAAATAAAACGTTCCAACAATCAGCTGGCAATCTCATGAGAAACGCGTTCGTAATATTGTACTATGCACTGCTTTATTTCTTTAGATAATCCGGAACAATACGACAAAGGATAAAGTTTTTGAAACTATCACATGATTGCTCGATCATGGGCTTCGAAAGCACAAAAAATGTATGGGAAACATTCACGAATATTGGCTGAAATGCGACACATTTTTTTGTTTGATAACAACAATCGAAGTTACCAAACATAATTAGGTGTTAACACATTTAGGATCAGTAATAATAGGTTATTATCGTAGACGGCTACTCGAGTTCTGTTTCTTAAAAATCCTTGGGAATTCTCGATATGACTGACAGGATATCATTTTGGAAATACTGTATTCATTGCGGCAACAAATAGATTCGAAGCACGGAGGAACTCGAGATAATAATTTTTTTGTCACCCATATAATAGCTGGCCTTAGGGAACATTGCTTAGTTTACACAATCGCAGGTCAAGCGCGCTAAGCCGCTGAGCTATGGAGCTCCTCCAACAATTAGACTATCGAAATTTTTATTTCCGTTGAATACTTTCTGCTTAAATTAATATTAGATTCGTGAAAAATCTAATATTCCACCGTTTATACATGCACGACAATCTGCGGCATAACTCGATTCGCGTTGCAAACACTCAGACAGAAGACGTATGAAAAATATTTGTCAAGTTAAGCTGCGATATCATCAGACACATTTCAATTTTCAGCATACAAACGGAGCACGGGATATAAAGTAAACGCCGCCCTAAACAACCTTCAAGTATAACTTGATAAAGAAGGAATTATATTCCCGAGTCAATGTTAATTTTGCATTAAATTTCCAACATTTAATACCAACAGTGCCTGGTTCATCCGGGCCTTATCCACATAAAAGAACATCAGACAGAATTAACTGTAATTTGTAAATAACGGGATAATTATATAATTGGCAAATTAGTTTACAAATGGCGTGTCTAATTTTTGACTTAATTTTGTTCATGTTATGAGGAGAGATGACGTTAGTGCGTGAAGAGGAGAGGATGACCTTAAAAAAATGGATGGATCGCGTGAAAGACGATAATTATATAGATGATTTAGTGACAGCTGAGCGAGATGTATCTTATTCTCCCAGTTTATCTGGGGTCGGCACAGTATGTTTCCTCTTTCATTGGTATCGGTCAGATGTCATCAAGCCACCCACTCCCTTTTGATTCATATCTTACATCATACCGGAAAGGTGCTAGTGATGAATGAATATATAGAAAAGAGACGGAAATGACGATGTCGAGAGGCCGATGAAGGGAGAGAGTGATTTGGATGACAAAGTTCGAATCCATACTGCTCAAGGTTTTGGCTTAGATTTTACAACCGGCCGCCTGCCTGACACTAACCCTCTTTGGGTATGCTACTGATGATTTTCAAAACAGTTTATCATGCCCACGGGAGCAGTCCTATCTAATGTGTCTTTCATCGTATTGGCTACGATCTTACAAGCCAGGCACCAATTACTATCAACCTTTATTTCATTGACCTAAAATACAAAATTGTCGAAGAAGCTTCACAGTCTCTTTTTATAAATAGACATTCTAACTGCCTATTCCTAGACGAGTGCTCAAAAATCGATTGGACAAATCCCCTGTGCTCACAATTTAACAATCTCCATCAGCGCCTCAAAACCTCTATAATCCCGGCCTATGCATATTCATGAAGTCCAAGAGAATTCATTGAGACAGTAGTGAATACCCAGTGCTAGCTTCAGTAGGTACACACCGAAGAAGACAACAAAATGTTTACTCAATTAATTGGCAAGTTCAGCGTTACTAGACAAGAACCGTGGGTCCGCCGTACTCTCATACACCAGATTGCAGATTGCGCAACTTCGGTAAATTCGAGCTTTCAGTCCGAAAATTGAGAGAGTTTCTAGGTGGACAGGGTTGCCAGGTCTCTTCCAAAAAACGACCAAACATTAAGAAAAAAAAACAGTTTTAATAATTTATTATATAATTTAACTTTAAAGTGCCATTGCACAAGAACAACTGGCTAACCTATCTTATAAAAATTATATTATTTCTCACTGATGCATGACTTATTTGTTTTAACTGCCTCATGCATTTCGAGCATGTGAAACTGAAATCACCTACATCACACAAAATAGGGACCGATGCGCAGGACGAGGAGCATGACGTACTCATCATGAGTAACGTTGCCATACTTCGTGCCAATACACCGAACGGTTCGGTAGAATACCGAACAACTGGTAACCCTATTAGTGGAACTAGATACAAGTGCGGATTCCTGCAACACTAGGGGCAGATGCAATTTGCATACGCTGATATTTACAACTAATACATACAGTGTGGACAGAACTTTGTGTCACCCCGACGAAAACTTGCTAAGTTTCTTCCAAGACCTCCTGTTCTGGAACACATGGCGTAACTTATCGAGTTAAATATTGGAAACCTTGTGACTGTGTCACGCATGTTTTTCAAAGTCGACCAAGGGAGATTGCCCGATGCAGATCCATTGATAAGTACCTTTGGTTTAATAAGCACCGTCTTTTTCTTTCAACATAAATAAAAATGTTTTTAGCGTTAGGTGATGATTGATTAATTTAATTGTATACTCCAGCCATTACAGAGAGCAACAATAAGTAATCAATTTCGATAATTGACAAAAAACACACATTTCTTTTACATACATACATACATACGTCACGCCCTTCTCCTACAGGGGTAGGCAGAGATCACTTCCTTCCACTTGCTACGATCCTTACATACTTCTTTCGCTTCATCCAATCTCATCATCCTCTTCATGCATGCCCGTCGGTTTCGGGTACTCTTGACCTGGCCCTTTTTCAAAAGACTTTCAATTTGATTATGAAAGATCCGCCTAGGCCTTCCCCTTCCCATTTCTCCATTCACTTTCGCCATGTAAATCCTTTTTGTTTTTGTTTTTCTACCTTTTCTTTTTTTTATTTAAATTTTCTTTTCTTAACATTTTCTTAACATTCTTTTCTTTTACCTTTTCAATAATTTACTTTCATGAGAACTAAGAACACATTTAATTTAATTTTACCTTTTCAATGACTAGGTAGGAATGCAACATTTCCCATTGGTATAAGTCAGCATTTTGGCCGAGCGTTTCGTTGTGAGCGAATACTTTAAAATATCGAGCCAACGCATTCCAATTTCTTAGGAAAAACCCCATTTAGTAAATTACCGACGTATGTTTCAAGTTGAACATCGCAATTTATATTACATACTAAAAAGATTTCATCAGATTAAGCTATTATTAGTCCGTATAAATTTTATGACGGTGGTAAAGTTTTAATAATCATGGATAAGCAGTTGTATAGTCCGTAAGGTCGATTTGAATAGATTTATTTTATTTATATTTTATGCTATACAAGGAAGCTCTTGCCCTTCATCTCAACTGATATTAAGTGACGAAAAGGGCTGAAGATAAGGGAGAAAGCGATCTGAGCAGTCGACCAAGCCGGCCGTCGTATAAATGTTTTCTTTCTTTCAAACGGAAACGATTCTGGTGACCGCTCCCGACCGCCGATGACCACGCAGTACCGCTACGTGCCAGTTGCGAAGTTTCCCGCTTCAATGGCCGCTGGATGGCGCACCCTGACCAACTTCGTCTAGCCAACATCCACCCGAGTTTCCCTATTGGTTTCAGGGTTGTCGGCTGCTGAATAGGGCGGACTTATTTCTCGAAAGTAGGTTATTCTGTTTCCGTTTTGTTCCGATCGGGAGGCTTCGTATTGTTTCAATATACAATAGGCATGATGACACTAAAGCCTACCATAGGTACATGGAGAGGCCGATCGGATTAAGCCAAACTGACTCAGTTCGGCCTGATCGGATTCTTACACATACACGGAAACATCGCCTCAGTTCACTTACATTTGCTGCAAGTAGGTGGTCGTGTCGGGAGCTCGCTAGCGCAGTGGCATAGCGCACTTGGCCTGCGATTGCGAAAACTATGCAATGTTCGCTAAGGCCGGCCATTGGATGGGTGACCAAAAATTTATCATCTCTAGTTCCTCCGTGCTTCGGAAGACACGTTAAGCTGCTGGTCCCAGCTTCATCTGCAGTCGTAAATGCTCACCAACCAGCACTGGGCAAGCATGGTCGGTTATGGCCCAATATTCTTCCATCCATAGGGAAGGCCCGTGTGACTGTGTGCCCAGCAGTGGAGATGGGACATTAAAGGGCTGGTGATGATGATGATGATGATGATGATTTATTGATAATATTGAAACGGCCAGGCGGGTGTATAAATAACCTATATAAATAACGCAATTTATCCCCGTCACCGCACGGCTTAAAAATCATTTCAATTCGTCTACAAGCAACCCTAATCAGACCAAATTCTGTGACCGTATTCAGCTCAAGTCGGTGTTCAAAGTCCTATATCGACTTTTTATTTGGTTATCCGGTGAGCGAATCCCGTCCGACTTTAAAACGTTGCTGATGCAGGAAAAGGTAGTTGCAGAATGGCTTAGCTACTTTGAATACAGCTGTATATAAAGCGTCTGTAACGACAAAGAACATAAAATAAAGTCAAAGAGTTTCGAAAAATTACTCTGTAACGAATTAGGTATTGTTTAGGTGCTAATAAAACGGGATAATACGATGGGTCTTGTGAAAGCAGACGGCCAATATAAATAAAGGGTACGCGTGAATGAGATATATCAAAATGTACCCGCTTCTTGAATATGAAAAAGACACTAACTCACACACACTCTCTTACTGCCGCACTCAGAGACGTCAAATAACGATAATGAGTACTTAATGTCAAAAATGACAATTCAAAACTAGTCCCTATTCTTGCCGGGTCTATGGTCCAGATTTAATTGAAATTTTTTGACGTTAGGTACTCATTAAAGTTATTTGACGTCTCTGAGTGCGGCAGTTAATATCCTAGATCATCTCAAGCAAATTACACTAGTACAGCTAAAGTTTTCACTGAAACGAATGCACTATTATTATCGCACATGACATCGATTCGCGAAATGATCGAAACACTTCAAAAGAACAACAAAACCAGAGTACACACATTCAAACCGAAGGAAGTATTATGTGTGTATTTGGTTTAATTCATTATGTAACACAGAGGGGATAATACCGCTCTTGCAACCCAAAAGGTTTTTAAATTAAAAGATAAGCAAATCTGGCGTTAAACTTTTTTCATGATTGCGCAACATGATATATTAATTATTTAATCAACATCGTACCCATCTGGGGAGCCGTAACTTTGTACCTATTGCGTGAACCGAAACGAACAACAATAAATCTTATTGTCTGGCTACAAGAGTACAACGTTGCATGTTTTGCAGCCATAAATAAGCTGTGTCATATAAAAAAAGCTTTTAATGTGCATAATATTTGGTGTTGTGTTGAGAACAATTCCGTTAATGAACTACACAGTCATTTTAGGGAAGTGTTCATGACGAAATACCACAATTTTTAATTAGTTCATAACAACACCTGTTAAAATTCATGGAGGCAAATTTAAAAACTGTCACCACCTCCAATCTCTCCCGCAGGTGTCGTCAAGTATCACCTAGCGTATTCTGTTCTGCCACACAGCAAATCAATCAATCAACATAAAATGTACTAGCAACCTAATATATGCTAGCCATGCTTCGTTATTTGATCATATCTGCAGCTAAACACAGCACAAATATTTCTTCATCTTCTTCCTGCCCTTATATCTCAGGCGGGGTCGGTGCAACATGTTTTTCTTCACCGATTTCTCATCCATTCCTCACGCTATCATATCCTTCTTTACCAATCCATCCATCTTTTCTCTGGTCTTCCTCACCTTCTAAGTCCTTCGACGCCCATACCTAACATTCTTCTGATAAATATTTAAGGGCTTCAATACTTTTACCAAAACAATGAATCACTTATAATAAGTCTCCATAATAAAACATTTTCTGTTCTATTAATAGCAGATTTGCAGCACGCAAATTGATTTCCCATAACAACAAAAGCAAACCTGATACAATGCTGTCTTCAGGATTTCCCAAACGGTCACGCGATAAGGTAGAATAGAATTAAAAATATTATTATTGTGTAAAGCCGTGTGGTGACGGCAGAGCAGAATACAATTGTCACCACCCCCATCTCTGCCGTAAAAGGTGAGTAAGGGTAAATGCTCATTGCCGTCTTTACGGCAATGAGTATTGGGCAGCAGCATTCCTAGCAATATTTTATGGCGATTTATGTGGCCGGTAGATGGCCACCTTATTATGGGACCTAACAACTTAATTGGCGAAAAGTAAGTATTCAATTCACCTCTGCCTACCCCTTCATGGATATAGGCGTGATTTATGTATGTATTATAGTATTCCCTAGAAAAACCGAACGGTCCATCAGACACCATGTGGGAATTCAACAAGGCAGTGGATCGACTAAAATCTAGAATTGGCACGAATGTAAAGTTTCAATCGACGCTCCTATTCAGGGGAACTCCCGATTCTGAGCGTGGTAACTTTCACGACTAAACTAGGACCGAGCCCATTCGGAACTAATTGGGCGTAAGTTTCTCTGCTGTCGCAATTTGATGAGGTGTCTCAAATGCTCTTCTGATAGCTCGCTCTAACATGTCGTGTGCTAAGTCAATCTTCTATCCATTTAGCTCACTCACGCTTAATATGGTGACAGTAGAGAAGAATACAAAATTACAATGCGTTTACCTATATCTAACTTGATGAAGTGTCGAAAATGTATTTTATTTATTTATTTACTTACTTCACAATACATTTATCACTACAGGTATCAATACCGAATTCGATAAAAATGTTCTTCTGAAAACCCGTTCTGATATGACGTGTCCTAAATCAATTTTCTTCGAGTCTAGCCCACTCACGCTTATTGTAGTGACGCCAGAGAATACAAAACAAAATAAAACCATTATCTGGTATGATTACAATGCACTTATGAAGCCCGTGTGTCCGAGGGAGGATAGCGCAGTAGGTCTTAATAATTAATATCCTATATATCGTCATGACGAGTACAAGGCGAAAAAGAGTCATTAATTTATTTATCTACTTCAAGGTAGCCGAACAACTTTAAAGAAGGATGCAAATCATAAGCCTACACACAACCTAAGAATATGAAAAGTAGGAACCCAAAGAAATATTGAAAGACTTTGAATGTTTGATTAATGACAATTCATTTCTGCTACGCTGTCAGCTTTTAGGTATATCGTGTATTGTACAACTTTTCGCTGGGTTATTTTGAGACCAATTTATTATGCGTCGTTCGATAGACGTCGCTATTTCGGTAGCTAAAGCACAAATCGCTGCAGAACGTCCGTCCCAAAATAAAACGGACGCGACGTCCACGTCGCGCCACTAAAGGACATAAACAATTCAATCAATCGCTAAGCCGAACGCTAATGCTGTAAGCAATTGGACTATAATTGATGCCGACGAGCATGGCACAGCGAATGGAAGCCACGAATTTGTAATGAAGCAATTAAGTTTGAGTCCGGCTTTGAGCGCCTTTTGTGAGGAAGACCGAATTATGCGGACTGTTTACGTTCCCGAATGCAGATCTGGTTAATATTTACAAACCCACATAAACCACGCCTATATCCCCCATGAACTAGCACCCACGTTTCGCCAATTATGTTAGGTCCCATGTAATAGGTGGCGAGCCTATTGCCATTTATCGGGCACAAAAGTCGCAGTACATTGCTAGGTGGTATAAGAGGAACGCTGCTGCCCATTCCTCGTCACTGATTTATCCTTAGTCGCCTTGTACGATACCAACGGGAGAGATGTCGGGTGATGACAATTGTATTCTATACTCTGCCACCGCCGTCACCACACGGCGTTCTGGATTCCCATTGTTAAAGTGAGATAACGCTATAAGCCGAGTAGAGCGGCGCTGGCGACCCGTTTTGTCACCCACGTTTGGATCGCACTAATACTTCATGGTACGACCACTGGTTAAATTAGCTTTGATTAAGATGACGTCTTCGACTATCAGAAGATCTGCTTCGTTGTCCAATCGACTGACAGTATTACTGGCACTTAAATTGAGGAGCTACGAAACCAGTCAACGCACAGATTAAGCCCTAGTCGAATACTAAGTTTTGCATACGAATATAGTCAATTTGAACATCAAAGGATGAATAGCTATTGTATTATTGCCGTCAAATAAAAATCTGAAATTGTTATAGCAAGTTCCGTATACTATTCGAATGATAAAAAACGAATAAAGATATATTATTATCGACATCACACGAAAATCAATAGTTAAATTTAACGGTATTTTAAACCTGAATGCTAAGACACAATAGTACTATTGTGTTCAATTTTATCACATCTCGTTACGTATTGTAATAAAATATCTATGCGATTGCTTAATAGTATAACCAACAGATCGCCTAATATACTGCCTTGTATCCTCTCACCAATAACGGCCAGAATATGTAAAAATAGTGTAAGTGCATTTGTCAATTATCTAAAATGTTCAAACTAATATTATATTAGCAGGTGGCACAAACAATTTGTTACTATTCAGTTCCGACCCCAATAAAGATAATAACGTTTGCCAGAGATATATAAAGGTGGGTAACGTTTTTAAAGCCTCATAAAACTCCGATTATCAGTAAGGAGGCGCCACCTAACAAAATCTATGTAGGCAAATTCTGATAAAACGTAAACCCCTCATCGACAGCTTGATACATTGTCTTATAATAAGAAAAGTGAGGCTCTAAGAATTCCAGAATTTAATTCCAATAAAATCTTTTAAGTATCATTAACAGTTAAAGTTAGTATAATTAAAAGTGTTCTTGGAATAGTCTTAATTATCTTTAGTTAATTCCTGTAACCAAAGACGGTCGTAGATGTTATACAATATAGAAGTAGAATAAATTTAATTTTTGTAATTATGTACTCAGTACGTTTGTTCACGGGTTGGTAAACAAACCTTTCATGTTTTATTATTCACAATAATAATATCAAGCAAGTGGCGTAGGGTTATTTGATACATGAGCTGTTAAATTTAATTATAATTAATGCAAAGCGAATGTTCTTTTAATACAACTCAACAAAAGTACCTTACCAAGTAAAACATAAATGTATCCCTTTGTTTTGAAGGCAAATTAAATTATATTTATAGTTCGTAATTAACGAAATCAGCAGTACCTACACGAGTGTTTAATTTTCACATGAAAACGTTTCAACCACAGAATCTCATTTCGACTCGTATATTGACGTCGGCAAATATTCTAACATTAGCGTTCTGGTATTGTAAGCTGGAGCATGAAAGTAATTAGGAGCTAGGAAAATAAAAATTGCAACATAATAATGCTACCGTACTGGCTAATGAGTTATTTATTAAAATGGTTGCGATACTAAAGTCGCTGTGCTAAATTGTAAATTTAAAAAATATAAATGTTTGCCGTGTGGTGACGGCAGAGCAGAATACAATTTTATTCATCGGCAATCTCTCCCAAGGGCCAGTTGGTTGGAGGTTGAACTTTTTTCAAGTCCAACTGGCTATCTACCAACATCTTATCAAAAATGTTGCCATAATAATAATTATTGTGTTCCGGAAATAATAAGATAGCCATCTGTTGTTAGGGGTTCCAAGTGAAGCTCGATTCCATCTTCAGCCTTTATCGTCACTTTACCATCAGGTGAGATGAAGACCAAGAGCTTCTCTGTCTAGCATAAAAAAAACCGTAGCATGGCTGGCGGAACGTGGGTGTTAATTCACCTCAACTTGACCTACTAGATGTCAAACAAGCAATGCTAATAACACTGTAATAGCATTATCATCAGTTTTCTTTGATGCCTTATCTAAATGGCCCTTATCGTTATTTATGGCAGCCCAAGAAAAAGTCAGGGCACTTTTTGCATCCATCAAAACAGTACGAATGTCCGGAAGCCATGAAGTCGCTTTATAGCCTAAACTTTATTGAGCACTTCTACTGAGATAAGAAATATAAAAAGGGCTATTGATGAAGGTTGAGCACATCAGATTTATGTATGAATGAACATAAAACGATTTTATATCGAATGCGTTACAAAGGTCTCGAAATGCTTCTTGATGTTTCTGTCTCTCTGAGTTCTGGAGTCTTGAAAACTTTCAAGACGCCTAATTTACCGTTTAGATGCCGGTTCCACCTAAACGGTAAATTTATAAAATCTAAACGGCAGACTTTGTCTTTTCAAAATTATTTCCTACAATATTTGCTGACCTTTGTTCATATTTATATATTCACTGTTTTAACTTGTTTTCTTTGACCTCCTAACTTATATGTCACTAGTCACTTTATAATTATGTTATTTTATTAACACTGCTCATGATCATGATCTTTACAAAAAAATGATGAACAAACTAAAATCATCCAAAGCTCAACACCTGCCACTACCACGATGGCAACAAATTGCATTATGGTGATGTTCTAACTATAAAGCTTATGTTATGTAAGATCATCGGCACTTCATTTCTTCAGTCGATTATCAACCTTAACTTGCTGGAAGTAAAGCACAAAGTGAGAACATTTGACATTTTGTGGTATCCTCACGTGCTGTTAATTGTACATCCACGTGGCACTAACTACTGTATTTAATAATAGCCAGGCGGACTTTAAAAAAGTCCTACCCCAACCAAAACGAGTTCTGTGCTCTCCTAGGGATCGGACCCGGGACCTCTAGATCTTAATTCCGGTAGCCAAACCACTAGACCACGGAGGTGGTTAAATGTATGTATATTGTATATTAAGTACATAATTGTACAAATAAATACGGCACAATACGCAAACGTTCCCAATTTGCAGCACGGGTATCAATGCTCGAGTCGAACGCTGTTTGTGTAACAGGCGGTACGGGCGCCCCCTTTGTCGGGCTGCCACAAGGTAGCCTCCTTACACCTGCGTTGCGTCCCACACGAGACGGCTCACTGATTCGCGTTCTAATTGTATAACGAGATAAAATATATCTTTTGACAATGCCCGCCTAGTTGCCAAGTCGGTCCGATGTGTATCTGAGGCGCAATCTAATTAAATTCTGCTCGAGTTAACAGATTTAATGTCGCGAATCGACTACGCTAATGGAACTTTCGGTTTCAGTACTCCTGCTTTAGTTAATCAGTAGTCCGCTTAATTTGGTTCGGTGGCTGATGATTGATTTAGATTAACCGTTACATCGTTTCCTCTGTCAAAATTGCGAATAAGTTTTTGAATAATCAAATCGGAATCTTTAAGTGTATTTCCTTTAATATCGCACTAGATGTAGCGGCGACATGAAATTTTACTAGTTATTTGTGGAAACCTTCTTGTCCTGTTTTCCATGCTGGCTTGGAAGCGAAAAATGACATAATGTGCCTGCCTCGACCCACTCCTCTTCGTAAAAATCGACTAAGGGAGATTAACTAAGGACTTGTGTCTTAACCTTTAGTCGCCTTGTAGGGAGTGTGTTCGGCTCTGTTGTCACAACACGTCTTATCATCTCGTCACCAGCCCTTAAATGTTCTACTGCTGTGGCACAGGCCTTTCTTTATGGATAGGCAATTTTAGAAAGAATGAGCCACATACCTAACCTACCACGCTACCCTATGCGAACTGCTGAGTATTAACTGTAGATGAAGCCGGGCTCAACGTCTTATCGTGGCTTCCGAAGCACTGAGGAATTCAAGATATTATATTTTAGATCACACATCAACATTGCTTATTTTTCGCAATAGCAGGCGAAGCGCGTTTGTCCACTATCGAGCTCCTCTCATCATCATTACCAGCCCTTTAATGTCCCCACTGCTAGGGTACAGGCTTTCTCTATGGATGAAAGAATAAAGGGAGAATCTAGAGAGAAATCCTCTCATCATGCCACACATCAAATGCGCACAAGAAACGCCAACAACACAGTACGGCCTAAAACAGCTAGATAATAATATTAGCGAAACGCCAAGTACAGAGGGCAATATTTTTAGTCTTGAGTGCTCTTAGCGTCCGCATACCTACATGACATCGGATCCATTATGTTGCGAGGAAATCGATAGCGCGCCCGGATCTAATTACCCCGTCTTTAGGACCGACGCCATTGCTATCCAGGAGCGTCAAAATGAATTATGGCGCTTCATTAAGCCAAAGTGCTGTCTTGGAGCGTTTAAAAATATTGCATTAAGGCACCTGGCTGGGTGAGTAGTGTATGCGTGAATAAGACGAAAGCTCTTGGCATTCCATGGATTCACCGTGCAGGTGCCGGGTCTATGGTGACTTGCGACTTCTCCCCACGTCGACACTCACATTCGGCACCCCGACTTGTCTCTCTGCCCAGTCGTATTTGGTAAGATTCTGCGAAAGGAGCCTTATGCAGAGTTGCTTCCACGAGATTTCCTCCACTCCACCTTAGTCTAGGTCACCTCAAGGAAATCTTAATAACACCCATAAAATCAGTAGGTATGTTCAGTAACGGCTTCACTCAGTAAGAGGCTATCTTTCAAATATGATAGGTAATAATTTCATTATCATTTAACTCAACTGTCAACCTCTATGAAACGACTATGCATATGGGTATTAGACAATTTCTTAAAATGAATGTTAGAAATTTTTATAGAACTTAAAAAATAACATTTTCTGTAAATTTCACAGTAAAAATGACACATTCAATTTAAAATAAAACAATTCCGTTGGTAACGTTCGTCGCCACAATGGACATACAGCCTCAAGTTCAAGGAACAGATTGAGTGAACCGAAAGTAACAACTTCTTAGCGGATTACGCTCGCTGTGAAGCTAGAGAATTGGTTTTGAAATAAAGTTTTAGTCAGTAACATCGAATAGCCAAATTTATTTTTATTGTATCCTGAACTCGGTCCGTTGTCAGGTGCGACTCACTGGCTGCCATAAGAGGCAAGCCACGTGTCTCAATGACCCAATGACCACTGAGGAGGAATGATTCTAAGCAATCATAGGTAGAAATTAAAGATGCATAGTTGTTTAATTTCCTTCCTATAAGTGCTAGCCTATTAGAGAGATTTCCTGAACTCTAGCTGCAGATACGCAAACTGGTAATTTAATTACTAGAAATTAATTTATGATGTATGGTACCCAAAACACCGATCACGCACCAGAATAAATAATTTCTCGAAATTTTTCTAACTTTATTTGCTTTGCAATAAGTAATATTTTTTCAAACACTTACATAATGTTCAAATGGTAATTAGACAATATGATATTACAACCTTATTGTTGTCGTAGTGAAATTACTCAAATTCATTCATTATAATCATCATTGCCTTGAATGTTTTTTTACCGGCCTCTCCATTGTATTCCCAGTATGAATTTATTATGGGTTTAGTTGGCCCCGATTTCATGTACAACAATTAAATTGATTTCCCTCATAGAGTACACGGTTCTGAGGCATTTAGTAGCACTCCTTTATTTTAAGGAATCCCCGATTTATGTTGCCATCTTCGTGTTTCATTATATATTATATCGTATAATTATCATGTTTGGGAACGTCGCCTCCTCTGTTCCGATCATGATATCCGGCATTGTTGTTCTTATCATTTATATCTTTGAAATAATTTTTATATAAATACATCATCTGGCTGCGCTGTTCCCAGATTATCTGGAGTCAGCGCAGGATGTTTTCTCATCCATTAATATTGGTCCAACATCATCAAACCATCCGCCCCCTTTTAATAATAATTTATATCATACATTACACCGGAAAGGTGCTGGTGACGAATGAATGTATTGTATAGAAAAGTAATGGAAAGGACCATGTTGAAAGACCGATATACGGAGACTGATTGGGACGCCTGACACTAACCTTCTTTGGGTATGCTGTTGCACGCTCATTCGGGTGCTCAAAGTGCAAATCTGAGGATGAGTCGGGGTTGGCACAAACTGCGTCATTCCAGACAAGCATGCTATTAGGTTGACTATTAATACGATTTTCCATGCTCGTCCGGAAGTGCAAGAATAACTTATATTGTGGAAGCCAAGCAAAAACAAAGTGAACAGGTTGGTTCGTGGGTTGAATAGACTGCTAAAATATTTAATAATAATATTGTTATAATGCCGTGTGGTGACGGCAGAGTAGAATACAATTCTCACCACCCCAAATCTCCCCCGTGGGTGTCGTACAAGGCGACTAAGGATAAATCAATTATGAGGAATGAGCAGCAGCGTTTCTACTAGCATATACTACCTAGCAATAGCAATGTACTGCGAATTTTGTGCCCGATAAATGGCAATAGGCTCGCCACCTATTACATGGGACCTAACATAATTGGCGAAACGTGGGTGCTAGTTCACCTCTGCCTACCCCTTCGGGAATATAAGCGTGATTGATGTATGTATGTATGATTATAATGTAACAGTTTTTAATATCTTTATTAACACCATCGGCTAACTGTCGAAAGACGGGACTTATGTTACTTTTAATTTGCCCACCGCTCCGTTCCCTCGTTAACATTCTCCTTATTAATGGCTGTTCAATTTTTCTTAATTGCCTCGGGGAATTACAAAAAACTTTGTGCTGTTCAAATTAATAAAACAAAAAAGGTATCGGAATTACAAAGGAGAACGGAAATCACTTCAACTACTTTATTACTAGAATTCGATGAAAAAGTGTAATAATCTCAAAAACAATTCAAATATAAAAAAAAACGTTGTATTAAGTATGGCAATTTTCCATTCTTCCAGGATACAGGCTTTTAGCATGTATACATTTATCCGGAAAATATTTATATCATACAAACCGAAACCTTGATGTTGTCATCCCAACCACTCTCGGTTCATCAGTCTCTCGATATGGTCCTTTGCATCACTTTCTGTACATTCATTCTTCACTAGCACCTTTCTGGTGTGAATGAATTAAAACGAAGTAGATAGCTTGTTGACGTCTGTTATAAGACCTGTCGTTATGTATGGATCGGAATGTTGGGCTGTGAAAAAGACGGATGAAAGAAAATTGCATGTGGCAGAGATGAGAATGTTGAGATGGATGTGCGGAGTAACAAAAATGGACAAAATACGGAATGAGTACGTAAGAGGGAGTCTGAAAGTAGCGCCAGTAACAGAGAAGATGAAAGGGAGCCGTTTAGCTTGGTATGGACATGTTATGAGACGTGATGCCATGAATGTGAGTAAGAAAGTTATGGACATGAATGTTGATGGATGTCGAAGTAGAGGAAGACCACTGAAAAGATGGATGGATTGTGTGAGGTGTGATATGAAGGTGATGGATGTGAATGAGGAGATGACGAGTGACAGAAGAGAATGGAAAAAGAGGACATACTGCGCTGACCCCAAATAGGATGGGATAAGGGCAGGGCGATGATGATGAGATAGCTTGTTGACGTCTGACCAATATCAATGGAAGAGCAAACACACTGCCACTAACCCAGGTAGAAAGGGAACAAGACAGGATGAAGAAGTTTAAACACCAACACGCACTGGGTGTACGTAGTGGGTTTCTTTAAGGTACCTTCTGAAGAACGGTTCTAAGGAATAATTATGAATGAATATATTGAAAAGTCGACAGACCGATCAATGGAGAGAGTGATTGGTGACAACATTCAAATCCATAATGCTCTCTGGTGCCTTACTTTTGAATATCCTGTTCTTGATGGTTTGCCCTCCATCACTCGGGTGCTCCAAGATGCTTATTGGTCTACACCGGGCAACCTCCCTTAGTCTACTTTTACGACACCCCCCGAGGTGAGTCGGGGCTGGCACATTCTACGTAATTATTTCGCTCCCAGGCCAGCATGGAAGATAAAAACCAGGCGGCCACATTAATATTTACAAAATTAAACCAAAAATACCATACCATACGGGTACGAATTGAGTAACCACCTTTTTTCTTTCTTTGTCCCCCTAGGTTTTTTCGTCGGTTAAAAAAGAAACTGGAAGAATCCACTCTCGTCTATTCGCGGATACAGACAGATGTGTTCAGTTTAATGTCAATTTGCGATTACTTTTCATTATCATAGCGCGCTGGAAATTCAAATGGCATTCGAGAATAGCATTGCTAAAATTATTGATGCGAGTTTGGATGACTCGGACACGATATAGGCATTGCATGGGACATTGTATCAGTATTGGCACTTTGAAATTTTAACATTATATTCCATATTCGTTCTGGACATACCATATTAGAGAGAGAAAGCGAAATGCAGTGACACTAGGGCTAGGGCCTAGGGCCCAATCGTATTATTTTCTGGGCCCCCAATTTATGCGTTGCTGAAAAATATCCCAAATTATTAAACGAACGCGACATCTGATCATTTAAGAAATTTGAAGCTAAAACATTTAGAACAGATGAAACATTTGAAAACCTAAACTGAGGCTATGAAAAAATGAGTACATACTATACTTGAAATGAGTATAGTTCTTATAAAAAAAATTAAAGCGACAGCTGTGAAACTAAATTGACACTGAACAAGTATAGTCTTCTTCTGGTCAACGTTTTCTCTGTCCTTATCCGTCAACAGGAGATCTCCTTCTCTTATATTCTCTTCTGTCATGCGTCGACGCAATTTATCTATTCTTCGTTCATTCTCGTTCTGTGTCCATCCATACACAAAAACACTTAAGTGGTTTAATCAAATGCATATTTGAATGGCGACACCATAAGCAAGACCATTTTAATCATCTAAATAAGTTTTATTTCGAATGTGCACGCACGCAATTTAAAAACCATATGTATTTTATTTAACTGCGACTAACAACAACGCCATACGGAAAACTAATTAATTAATACCTTGCTTGCATTGCAGCCCCATAAAGAGTAAACATTTCAATTTGGCAACTGACATAAATGTCATTAGCAGACCGCCGGCGCCGAACGAAAATGTGGGGCTCGCGGGCGCCATTTTAAATTTTTAATCACTCTCTTTTCAGGGGGCTTAAATTTCAATTTAAATTCATATCGGCCTCGCCAATGGGCCGCGGTGATGAGATCGACAAATGTAAAGGTCTCCGCATACGTGACGAGTTTTTGTAAGAACGGGACGGGACGGAAAGTGTTAGAAATATCGTTTCATAAAAAAATGTACATCTTCTGCCTGCCCTGTTCCCAGTCTATCTGGGGTCGGCGCAGTATGTTTCCTCTTCCATTCATATCGGTCAGACGTCATCAAGCCATCCACTCCCTTTTGATTCATATCATCCATCACACGGTAAAGGTGCTAGTGATGAAAGAGACGGAACGGAACATGTCGAGAGACCGATGAACGGAGAGAGTGATTGGAATGACAACATTCCAATCCATACTGCTAGAGGTTTTGGCTTAGTTCTTACAGCCGGCCGCCTACCTGACACCAACCCTATTTGGGTATTTATAAAAAAATGTACATAAAGGACCTATTATGTCACGGAGTCACGGACGCTACGTCCCGCGTGAACGTAGCATTCACGGGGCGTTTTGAACCAGGCCAGGCAGTCACGTCCCCGTCCCGTTCACGTCCCGACCGAGGTATTATCTCGTTAAGTATGCAGAGACCTTTATACGCCAATTGCGAACGTTTGGGCGCGATGATTGCAACAATCACATTTTCATTGTTCATGTGGTAATTTGTGGATCTCGATGACACCGCTGATTTATCGGAGGCTTGTTAAAATCGTATCATTAAACAAGTTGAGACTCATTAGTTTTGTTTGGTGTTTCATTTTACGGGTATGTATTTTAAGTTTAAACGTTAAATTGGGAAATATACCCGGGACTATGATGGACTGGGAGCGAACAAATAACTTAGAATAGGCCAGCCCCGACTCATCCCATGAGTGTTATAAATAAAAGTCGACTAAGGGAGATTGCCCGGTTTAGACCAATATTCATATAAGCACTTTGGGGCACCCGAATTGTGGAGGGCAAACAACAAACAACAGCATCCCCAAACAGATGATGATGATTGATGATATGAATCAAAAGGGAGTGGATGGGTTGATGACGTCTGACCGATATGGATGGAAGAGGAAACATACTACGCCGACCCGATAGACTGGGAACAGGGTAGGGAGAAGAAGAAGAATAAACTGTATTACCCGTCTGTCTCCTTGTCTACATCATCACCATCCCTTTAACGTCCCCGCTGCTGGGGTACAGACCTTCCCTATGGATGGAAGGCTATGGGAGAATGGGCCTTAACCCACCTCGCTGGCCCACTGCGGGATGGTGGGTTCTTTGCCTACAATTTTCGTGTTCCTCGAAAAATGTCCGTGTATCTTGTCGATATAATACCTATACTGAGTAATATTCTCAAAAAATTGATTCCCAAACAATTTAAGGCTGATAATCGTTTACCTACCTATCTTATTTTACCATTTTACTGCACAATTAACAATGACCCGATTTCACTGCGACGACCAAGGCGACTAGAAACTTAAACGAACGAAACACACACCCACACACAAATGATTTAGAATTTATTCTGTCTTTTGAGATGGCATTCTAATGGTGCTTCTACACGGTGCATGTAGCTTGCGCATGTTGAAGCACTTGCGCAGGTTATATGCATCGTGACGATTCCAGCGAGTCCAGCGACTCGAGGATGTTCCTGCACAAGTAACATGTGCAAGTAGCCCACGCGCTCATCACAAAGCGGATTACATGCGCAGACATGCTGCCAGCTGAAACGAACAAGACCCATACACAGGGTACTCACACGGGCATCATGTACGTGTAACTTGAACAAGTAACTTGCGCAAGTAGCCTGCGCCTTTGTTTATGCACTGATCAACCAACTTGCTAAGCCGTGTAGTGAGCGAGCAGTCACTGTCACTTGTCACCACCACCTCTGCCGCTGGTGTCAACTAAAGGCGGGTTAAAACAGCATTGACTAATGGGCAGCAGTGTTCCTCTTATGACATCTAGCAATGTACTGAGATTTCTCTCGAAAAATGGCAATAGGTAGCGACCTATTGCATGGGACCTAACCAAATTGGAGAAACATACATACATACATAAATCACGCCTATATCCCCGGAGGGGCAGGCAGAGGTGAACTAGCACCCACGTTTCGCCAGTTATGTTAGGTCCCATGTAATAGGTGGCGAGCCTATTGCCATTTATCGGGCACAAAAGTCGCAGTACCATTGCTAGGTGATATAAGAGGAACGCTGCTGCCCATTCCTCATCGCTGATTTATCCTTAGTCGCCTTGTACGACACCCACAGGAGAGACTTGGGATGGTGACAATTGTATTCTACTCTGCCGTCACCACACGGCTAACTTGAGCACGATGCATGCGCAAATAACTCGCGCATTTACTTGCTCCAGTTACTTACACCGTGTAGAAGCACCATTATGATTCTGTTAAGGCGTCTCGTCGGGCGGGGCATTCTAGGTAAAGGCTGGTGTCAAGAGCGATCGACGGTTCGGCTTAGAGTCTACCTACGTCATATTGGAAACATCTTCCAAATCCTATGACCAGTCCCCGTAGCACGAGGACGTGGAGTAAATCTCTTCGGGGAAAAGAAGATCCTACTCCCACTAGATCCGGAGACAAAACACAGTCAAATATTTTTTGTGAGAGATTTTGTCCAGTCCTTAGATTTTTAGTAGATCCGTAAAAAAGGCCGCGGCACAACAGCCTTGCACCACATAGGCGGGAAAGATGCGGTGTGGTGACAATTGTATTCAGCAATCCCCAAAACGGAATATATCATGATTATAAAATAATATACAATAAACTAAAAACTGCAACGCAACATTTAGCCACGGGACCGGGAAACGAAACAAATCACCCATAATCCCAAAAAACAAACAAAACACTGTCTCGCGCAAAACAAAACACTGTTTTGCGCCGAAATAAACAATGAAGCCACCTCCTAAACAAATTAGTTGCGAAAGTTCATCCCGATTCATATTAATTTGCAATTCACAACTTGTCCCGATTTATTAGTTCAATGCGACAAACAAGGCAACGAAGTTCCGTTGTGCGGATTAAGGCCCCGTAGGTACACAAAACTGCGATGCGACGTCGCATCGTAAAAATCTGCGAGCTCGCACGCCTTATCGCTGAACTGCGAATTGATTAGTACCGCGCTTTCCTTTAATTCCATTCTTCTATGTTTCGCCGCCTTGGTTCAATAAATCGCATCGCAGATTTCTGCGTTACGAATTCGCACCGCGCCAATTCACAGTTATTTGTCCGGCCTCTTAGGCCATACTTCGTGAACGTTGTTTCGGTAGAGACTGACTGAGATAGAGAGAGACATCACTTTTTAGTACGAAGGAACAAGATAATTAGAAAACAATAGGGTGCGCGGACGTGACATCTTTCTAAATATATGTCGGAGTGTCAGTGAAAACGCAGTGTTAAATACTCTTTGTATCATTGTTTATCAGTTATTAAGAATGGCAGTTTGTTTAATTAAAAGCGTTAATGTTTTAAACGTCAGGCTAGTGTTGCCTGGGCGAAATCATAGATGGCGTAATTGGCGCGGTAGTTGGGAATGTTCGTTTGATTTCGAGTGATTGGAAGGAGGTTTCTCTAAAGGAGAATAGTCTGTGGTTGCCGGTCGAACAGAGTGGTGCAGAGCACGATTGGTAACGAGCGGGGGTTGACGTGGGATCTCGAGTTGGGGAGAACGTGTTACGCCATCTTGGGATCGCCGCGTTTAAAATCTTAACGTATCTGAGCCATCATTTCCCTACATACATAACTCACGCCTATCCCCGAAGGGGTAGGCAGAACTAGCACCCACGTTTCGCCAAATATGTCAAGTCCCATGTAATAGGTGGCGAGCCTATTGCCATTTATCCCTTTTCCCTGTGTGTGTTAAAGTTGATTTACTTGAATAAACGGCCATCATTGTAGTTATTGTGAGCCTTGTTTATGAGAATGGAACACCACGTTATGGAAAATCACTACGGCTATACCCGCATTCTCCGACATCAGAAGTGGGATAATTGCCATTCATCATCATCATCATCATCACCAGCCCTTTAATGTCCCCACTGCAGGGGCACGAGCCTTCCCTATGGATGGAAGAATATAGGGAGATTGGGCCATAACCCACCACGCTGGCCCAGTGCGGGTTGGTGGGTACTAACGACTGCAGATACAGCCGGGACCAACGGCTTAACGTGCCTTCCGAAGCACGGAGGAACTCGAGATAATAAATTTTTGGTCACCCATCCAATGACCGGCCTTAGCGTAATTGCTTAGTTTACGCAATCGCAGGCCAAGCGCTCTGTGCCACTGCGCTAGCGAGCTCCTCCCATTCCCTCCCAATTGCCATTCTCCGACATATATTAAAAGGAAATATGACTGACTGAAGTATCAAATCACATCCCAAACTACTAGAATCAGAAACTTCAAATATGGCACCATGCTTCTTTTTACAGTGTAGGTGAGCTTGAGTGAAGGATTTTTATAAATTCTTTCTCTAAGGGAGTGTATGGAGGTGGGTGATTTTTGAAACAAAATTTTCAAGTAATAAAAAACGGTTATTAGTGTAGTTAACGCGTACGAAGTCAGGGACAAAAAGCTAATAAGCGATCAAGTGGAAAAGACTTAATTATTGAAAAATTTAATTAATATAAATTATACTCAAAAGAGTTTCTAATTAATTGAAATAGCTTAGACCTTCTAATAAACTTAGTTTTGATTTCAAATTATCGTCCGTTTGATTATTTCAATACCAAGGTAATGGAAAAAGGTACCTATAATTAGAAGGCTGAATCTTTGGATTATTTTAAACATTTTACTACTCGGGGTTAGAGGCATGATTTATGTATGTATGTATTTTACTATTAATGTTTTGGCTTTTGTAAACTACTTTATTGATTAGTCAACTCTGACATATTTGAAAATCAGATCAACAGTTGTAGGAAAAATAGGTGTAAGTACATCACAATCCTCATTGAAATTGTTGAATATTCGCGAGATAGAGCCTTAAGCTCCTGTTAAAATTCGCCGGTGGCGTAAACAAACCGAACGGATAAAGTTCCTAAGGGCCTTAATGAAATCATAGCGCGTTCCGCCTCCGCTCAATTTGTACGGACCCCGTATACAAGTGCAGGGCTCGCTTAATTAATGGCCTCCTCTGTTTAGGCATGGCAAACGGCATTGTTTGTTGGTCCCTAATTGATATATAATCTGTTGCTAAATGTTTTGGACTTAAAACCGGGAGCGCTTGGTGCGCTTGGCGCGCTTTGGCGTGCTTATAACCGGCTTCACAAAAGGAAGAAAGGTTCTCAATTCATACATACATACATTAATCACGCCTATATCCCCGAAGGGGTAGGCAGAGGTGAACTAGCACCCACGTTTCGCCAATTATGTTAGGTCCCATGTAATAAGGTGGCGAGCCTATTGCCATTTATCGGGCACAAAAGTCGCAGTACATTGCTATTGCTAGGTGGTACAAGAGGAACGCTGCTGCCCATTCCTCATAACTGATTTATCCTTAGTCGCCTTGTACAACACCCACCAGAGAGATTTGGGGTAGTGACAATTGTATTCTACTCTGCCGTCACCACACGGCACACGGTTCTCAATTCATTTGTATTTTTTTTTCAATTGTTTCATTAATTCAAAAATTGTTTCGGAGCGGACTTTGTGCAGTGAAAGTGGTATTATTTTAATGCACAAGAATCTTTAGATAAGTCAGTAAAAAGTTTTGTTTTCGATAATGTCTGTTTTCTTTTTAGTTGTTTCTTAAATAAGTACCTATTTACCATTCAACATTGGTACTTTTATTAACATTTAAGTTTTAAGCGGATACAAATTATTTTTATCTCCTTTAAAAACTTGATACTTTGGGATTTTTTTGGTTAGTTTCTTTAATTTCCTTTATTCAAATACTTAGTCAAATTGTTGTTCCTTATCCGGTGACAATAATTTTTTTAGGATAGTTCCACTCTTACTGATCATTTTTATGTACTCAAAATAGGTGTTTAATATACATGATCTACCTAATCTTTAACCAAATACGACCGACATACGATAGTACCTAATATGTTGTTATTTTCCGAAATCCACGCGAACAAAGTCGCGGGCACAGCTAATATGTTATAAAGTGTAGTGGCTAATGAAATACTGACTGACAAACACCGTTATTGGTGCGATAAGGTGGTAAACACAGTTAGTTCATCTACTTATCCTTTGGTGATTAACAATAAAAATAAACGTCGCAGAAACCGCACATTCATTTAATGCAGCCTTTACCCAAAAGGACTATAAATATTCGCATGGGAAAACACATAATCATCATCACATCACAACACTTGATCCAAGCATCACATCAACATGGTAAGCGTACCCAAAATATTGGATCACCGCCATTACTTATTCAGCCGAAGAGCGACCGTGAATCATTAAGGTTGAAAGCCCGCGTGGGCAATCACTGGGTACGGGCCCAGTACGAGCGGTAAGCACAATTTTTCGTAAAATAAGCAACAGAGACGAGAACTCTTAGCATTCCATAGATTCACAGTGCAGGTGCCGGGTCCATAGTGTGGCAGAGAGGGGAGTCACCGAGTCAGATGGCAGCGCTTGGGACTTGCGACCCAAGTTTGACGGCCGCCTTGGTCGAATGCTCAGATTGCTGGGTATTGGCCAAGAGGTCCCGGGTTCGAATCCTGGTAGTGGCCCACTTTGTGATGACCACAAATGTTTGTATCCGAGTCATGGTTGTGTATATGTTTATGTAGTATATTTTCAACATTTTATATACATAGTTATATTAAAAAGATGTCCGTCATCTAGTATCCATAACACAAGTGCTTAGGCTACTTACTTTGGGCTAGATGATAGGTATGAGTGTAAAAATATTTATTATTTATTATAAGTGTAGGTTTAAGGGATCCCTTCACAACATGTCAACACTCGCCTTCGCCACCTCGACTTCGCTCTCTGTGTCCACCCATATTTGGTAAGATTCTGTGAGAGCCACATTTGACACACGTTCCAGTGTAGAACTTACGTAAGTTCTAGACAAGCCAAGGCATTTAATATTTTAACATTATGAACGAACCATTGACACTAATGCTTATTACAACTAATGCTTATTTTTAAAAGAAATTAAAAAAAGGCATTTGTTAAGAATTCTATTTTAATTTGAACTTTCCGCTCATATGGGGTCGGCATAACTTATTTGCTTCTTCCACACCTCTCTATCCTTCAGAAATTCCTCCATCTACTCCTCTCACCACAATATCAATCCATTATATACAAGATATACTTCTTCTGCTTTTTATGTCCAAATAATATGTTTACTGCGCACGTTTTCTGTTCTATAGTGTTCAATTAAATTAGATGCAATCTTTACAGGGCCCCCACGCCACCTAAATAGGTTCGCGTAACTACTTTATGAACAGTGGCCCAACAAAGAGCTTTTTCTATAACAAAACTACTTAGTAACACTAACACTCGTACAGTAGAGCCACAGCCTTGACCTAAATATTTCACACCAAAAACCAAGTTTGCCGTGTGGTGACGGCAGAGCAGAATACAATTGTCACCAGCACCATCTCTCCGTGGGTGTCGTACAAGGCGACTAAGGGTAAAGACAGCGATGAGTAATGGGCAGCAACATTCCTCTTATATCACCTAGCAATATACTGTGATTAAATGTGCCCGATAGATGGCAATATGCTCGCCACCTATTACATGGGCTCTAACTTAATTGGCGGGCGACAAGTGGGTGTTTAATTTACCTCTGCCTATATAGGCGTGATTTATATATGTATGTGTATGTAAAACTGCTAACACTAGCACTCGAACAGTAGCACCACACAGCCTTGACCTAAATATTTGACACCTAAAATCAAATGTTCTCAATACAGCGCTGGCTGAGACTTCTTGGAATTGTTAGGTCCTAAAAAATATATTGAACTATTCGATTTTAATTTAAACATTATATAAATGTTTAAAAAATCAGTACAAAGATTTTGGTGGTTAGAAAAAGATCATAATTTTTCGAAATTCTTTTTCTAACCACCAAAATTTTTGTACTAATTTTTCTAACATTTATATAATGTTAAAATTAAAATCGAATAGTTTATAAAGCAAACCCAAGCTTAACCGAACGCACGGTATTTTTAAAAATATCTGCTTTGGAATGTTTGAAATTAATTTCTACATTGCGAGGGTACCCGTTGGCTTACAACGTGAAGTGTAAAAGTTAGAAGAATTTCGGCAAGTTAATTAGTGTCTTGGGAGGTCAGGCACCTGCCCGGGTAGCAGCGGACGCGGGTTCGTTTCCCGCCTTAAGATCATAATTTTTCGAAATTATTTTTCCAACCACCAAAATCTTTGTACTAAATATATTGAATTTTCTTACCTTAAGTGTGGGTGTGCTGTGATTAGAACCAATGAATATTGCTTTCATCATTTCGCACTATCTACTATACGACAACAGATTTGACGAATAGTACATAATTAAGAATGTCTGCCTTTTCGCCGAAAATTATCTGTCAAATTTTCATTTGCCGACCAAAGTTTATAATAAACAATTTGCCAACTTATCATATTATAATTTTGTTTTATTTCCCAACCTCTATTACCAACTGTACATTTAGACTGCTTTTCATAGTGACACTTTTCAAAATGCCAACTTGCAAGCAACAGTTTGTGTGCAAGCAAATGTTTCAGTTTGCGTACTTAATATTCATTTAGTTATTCATTTAGTTTGTTATTGTTTATCTCTCGAGCAGCACTTATATAATATTTAACCTATTTGGTGCTACAACTATTTATTATTATTACGATTTGCAGAATACATTTTTCCCTGAAACTTTTTGTCATAATTGAAATTCGGAACTTCCATAACATACAAAAACAGCATGGACACAGAGTCAAACGCGGCAGCCCAAACTTATTCGTCAGTTATGCAAATGAAAAGCAAATAGCCGGAGGAACGGCTATCCCAAATAACTTGCCAGCGGTCTTATCGCGAAAGCGATCAGACATTACGATCCCATTTCACACCGCGCATTTCCATATGCGCTATAAATAATGCCGTTATATGCCACACCCGAATTTAAGGGCTACAGGGAACTAGCTGAGCCTGCATACGTCACTGGAACGGTCTTGAAAGCATCATAATATTATTCCCCTTATTATAAAACATGGACTAAAGTTAGTCAAGGTTAAAAATTGATGCTAATGCTGTTCATTCAGCAAATAAAAGTGACAGCATCAGTTTTAAACTATGGCTAACTTTAGTCCATGTTTTATTATAAGGTAGAATATTTTTAAGACACTTACTTCGCTTCAAAGATGAAGGATTTCTACCGACTGACGCCCATTGTTGGGCATAAACCTCCCCCATATCATCACATCACCAGACCTATGGATGAAAGAATATAGGGAGAATCATTGAACTACTATTACTAGCGTTTATAACTCAATGGGGAGAATGGGCCGTAACCCACCACGCTGACCCAGTGCGGGTTGGCGGGTATTATCGACTGCGGATGCAGGCGGGACCAACGGCTTAAAGTGCCTTCCGAAACACGGAGGAACTCGAGATGGTAAATTTTTGATCACCTATCCAATAACCGACTTTAGGGAACATTGCTTAGTTTACGCAATCGCAGGCCGAGCGCGTTAAGTCACTGCGCTATCGAGCTCCTCCGCTATCGGACTCCTCCTAAGGATCTCCAAACCTATTGCCCCTGCAATGCCCGCATCCAGTGGCTTCCAGATCTATCTTGTAGGAAGGCTATAACCAACGCTGCATCTCCCAGTGCGCGGCCGACATTCGGGGACCTTTTAGCCCCAACGCACAGTGGGACACGCTCCATACAAGGGCGGTCATAAATAGTTAAAGTCCTGTTACTATCAATACATTGTATTATTTTAGTGACTTATAGTTGTAAAAGTGTTTTAGGAACATTAAAATGAAAGAAGTACATGTATTTACGGAATAAATAACGTTTACTTCAGTAAAAAACAAATATAAACAATAACATACTTTTACCTAAATTTATCATGAACAAACACTTAAAAATTAGAATGTAAAACATATATTTTAAATAAAATAAGAGTCAAAACATTGATAACATTATTTAATTATAATAAAATAATAAAATAAATAAATTAAAATTAATTAAATACAAAAAAAAACAAAACAACTAACAAAATACAAATAAATTATTCTTATTCTAACAATATTAAACATGTAACAATTCTATTACACTTTGTGACAGAGTATTTTTCTTTTTAGGGGGAAGTTTAAGGGAAAGCTGCAACTTATGAGAAACGACCAATTCACGATTGTCGATCTGAATAAAAGTAGGTTGCAAACTTTCAATTTTATCCTTAAAATAAGCTTCCTCTTGCAAAGACACTGCTGTGCTTTCTTTCAAAAATTGAAATCGAATAGGACGGCAGTACCTAGTGGAAGAGGGTCGAGGATTTTTCCATAAAATTTTACAATTATCTTCAGCTAATTTTACAATAATTTGAAGGGGTACATAAGATGTTACAAACAAACTACTATCTTCTAAAGTTGAATCTGAAAAAAATTGTTTGTATTCACTATTTCCAGTGCTGCCATCGAACCCCATTTCCCAAGTAAAGAGATATTAGACAAACAATCATCAGGAATCTGATCTAAGACCTCTTTTTGAGATTCAAGGATTCGAGAAGCTGTGTGATCAAAAAGACTTTGTAATTCAACTTCAGCTGAAGACTCGGAAACAGTTATATTAGAAGGGTAACATCTCTGTTTCGCTTTAGTAATTTGTTGGTAACATGGTAATACATTAGGAGAAATCTTACTATTAACAAAGTTTTTAATTAATAAATACTGATGTTTTGTCAACTGAGCATCAGTCACAAGTGACAAGACATCATCAGTGCTAACTCTAGATATACACGAATCGAATGAACAGTCTGAAACATCAAGCAATGCACTCACAGTAGAATCATCAGACTTTGACAAATCAGCTACTCTCCGACGTTTAGTCCTTTTATTACATTGCGTAAAAGGTTTTCGAGGACGACCACGTGAATGACACGGCGACGTTTCAGACGGAGTACATTGCTTATTGTTTTTGACAAGTTGAATTTTTTCAATAACATTAAACCAATCGGAATTCTTATATAAAAGCTTGGTTTTATCCCTATTACATTTTTTCCAGAATCGAGCAATAGCTTTACATAAATTATTAACAATTTTCTCTAAATAATGAATATCAATGTTCTCAGCATCGTTCAGAGTAGTCAACAAACTTTGTAGGACTTGACGACACTTTTCCGAGTCATTATCGGTATTGACAGTTAGCCATATTTCAAGAATATGCATTCTTGAAAACGAGCATATATATAAATTACCTAAAACAAAAAAAAACGGTTAAAATTCAGTCACAAAACCTACACAAAGCACTAAGACTAAATAAACTAATTTCGTAGCAAATGCTATGAGATAATCTGGCAACCGTAGCACCCTTGTCATCGCCAAAAGGGCAGATAAGGGCAGCCAAGTTTTAATTTTCCTAAGATAAGAAAGTCTAAAGATTATGGTGCAATATACCTCCATAGTCGGAGCGAGTGGGAACATATTTAAAAGTTTATTCAAACTTTGAATATTAAAATATAATACTTCAAGAAAAGTCGCCTCGTAGCAATGACATACTAAAGAAAATATATACTAAGATACAATTAAAATAAAAATATTAATTATTACATACCCTGTTCTTGGATATCCATTTCAGAAAAAACTCACACAGCACTCACAGGTCCCGCAATGATAACAAAAGACGTCACGCTTTTTAATGACTCACTGATAACAGTATTTACGATTGGCGATGCGCTCTCTTTGAATGCACAATAGATAATGAAGGCGCACTCTAATTACTGACCTATTTATAGTTTCAGAAGGTACCGCAACTATCCAATGTAACGACAAGGAATAAAATGTAAAACAAGAAAGCAGGTTTTTAAGATTTATGACCTATGGATGTCCCACAGTGCAACGACCTCCTCGCAATGTGCGCCCTGCCTACTGCCACTTAAGGTCCTCAAGTCTTCTGGCTATGTCGGTGACCTTGGTTCTCTTGCGTTCTCTCTCCCTCATTTCTGATATATCCCGCAGGAACTTTTTTTATTTTCTTACCCTTTATCTCACCTGATGGTAAGTGATGATTAGGGCCGAAGATGAAATCTCGCTTCACCTGGTACCCTCAAACACAGAGGGACTGGCTATCTTATCACAATTGTCGGGACACAATAATGCTGTTTTGCTTAGAGAAGTCAAATTCTCCAGATTTTTACGTAAGGTTTTCTTTGCTCAAATCTTAAGTAGGTTTCAAGAGGGAACGTTGCAAAACATCTCATTACAAGAGAGTTATTTCATAGAGTGTCGGAAGATGCGCGAACATGAATCGCGGTTACACCGAAACCTAATTAAGACGCACGCTCGCATAAGCACGGACTAGCCCCTTATCTAATCAACGCGGCTAACACAAAAACTATTGCTGCTTATATTTCAGCAGAAAAAGGGCCATCCGCATCAGGTTTTGACCGTCTCCGTGGTCTAGTGGTCTCGGGTTCGATCCCTAGGGGGTACAAATCTGTACTCGAATTGGTTGATGGTAGGTTCTTTCAAGTCCGCCTGGCTAGCCACCATCTTATCAAAATCTGTCACCATATACCTAATAATGTTAACAGCATTATTGTGTTCCGACAATGTGTGAATAAGATAAGATAGCCAGCCCCTCTGTGGTTGAGGGTTCCAGGTAAAGCTCGATTCCATCTTCGCCTTATCGTAACTTACCATCAGGTGAGATGACGGGCAAGAGCTTCCCTGTCTAGCATTAAAAAAATAAGTTTTTTAATTCCGAAGCGCCACTGGGAATTGGTCGCGGAAGAGAACAAGAATTCGACTGTCAAATGTTACAGATACAGTTGTGCTTTTAGCAGCTTTTTTGGCGTGACTCGGCGTCGGTCGTCGGCGTGTTGTGAGCGGAATTCATAATTCCCAATTAATTACCACGGCCAAAACATGATTCCGTAACACGTACAGACAGACCGTGCAAAAACCGCTTTGAAGGAGGTCTGGCGATATTAATTATTGCAGACAGCGGCAAGAAGCGGAATGTTATAGGGAACATGGCTACAGGGCCAGCGGACAAATTTTAGGTATTCACCAGGGTTTCTTATACAACTTTAAGTCCGTTTATATCTACCGACATTTAGCGTGCCAGACACGTGCCGTGCCAGACAAAATAATATTCTTCTATAGCGTTTATTGACGTATTTATATCTGTCGTAACGTGGCCGCGCAGACAGTATTCGTAGGAACAATATTTATATATTACTACACCAGAATTAGACCACAAATCATCATCGTCATCCCCCTAGCTATCCCCTCGACCCGCCATCCAGGTTGCCTACTTCGGCTCCCTCGGGTACATGGCATAAGCCGAGACCCGCTCGCAGGCTTCTAGCTGGGCCTTGCCCCATGGCAAATCACGCGGCATAACGCAAAATATTGCGCCGAGGGCCCCGCCGCCAGATCGGGATTGAGTACAGGGGGGCGGGATTGAGGAAGGGGAGTCCCGCCGCTTAGACGGCGGCTCAGACCACCGGGGGTTGAGCCTCCTGAGTTCATGCCCGGACCATGAGCTACCACTCGATGACCGCAGGCGGATGACTCAGATGATGATGATGAGAGCGGTCGCGACATACGCTGACGACTATGTCTGACACTGGCACGCTCCATGGCTGTAGATATAAACGGACCTATAAGCAGTGCTGTCTTAATTAAAACGGTGAGGTTGTGGATTTTGGAGCGTATTATCTTTGACAATTTATCTTACTGTTTATGTAAAAAACTTCAATGAAAAGTTCTGCTTACTTGTCTGTAAGACATAGGAAGTGATCAGTACGTTTAACAAGATTTCTTATGTCGAATTCAACCGCAAAATTACGTAGAGATGCTACCACAGATGATAGGTCTCAATTCGTAAATTCAGATAGTGTTGGTAGTGTAGTACATAGTTACATACTTAAATCAAGCCAATCAGATCCTATGTTTATTTATAAATTAAGGGCAAAAATTAGTCGATTTTTAAATTTCAACATTATATAAATGTTAGAAAAATTAGTAGAAACATTTTGGTGATTAGAAAAAGAATTTCGAAAAATTATTAAATAAAATTATTATTTTTCGAAATTCGAATTAAAAAAAAAATCGAAGAGTTTATAAAGCAAACCCAAGCTTAACCGAACGCACGATATTTGTAAAAATATCTGCTTTGGAATGTTTGATATTTATTTCTACATTGCGAGGGTAGCCGTTGGCTTACAACGTGAAGTGTAAAGGTTAGAAGAATTTCGGCAAGTTAATTAGTCTCTTGGTTGGCCGAGCAGTCAGACGCCTGCCCGGATAGCAGCGGACGCGGGTTCGATTCCCGCATCAAGACCATAATTTTTCGAAATTCTTTTTCTAATCACCAAAATCTTTGTATTAAGGAATAAAGTCAAACAATTGACTTGCATTCATAAAGTAAAACAGGGTAAAAACCATTTGTATTTTATTTTATCATAGTTTTCTATAGTAAAATAATTAAAATACAAATATTTTACACCAACTTCGGGAGATTTGCGTTGCTGTACAAGTATTTAGATTGAAAGATATTGAAAGAAAAAGCCCACTTTTAAACATATACCATGTTATATAGGAAAAACTGTATTTAAATTAAAAAAATAGCAATATTTACTTTTGTATTTGTGATCAGAAAATAAATGATTATTAATTAAGTAAGTAAGTAATTTAAGTAGTAGTTAAATCTCGGAGTAAATAGAACTGGAGTAGCCTTTGCCTAACATTCCCCTCTGCCAAACGCACAAGCATCGGATGCCTGTGCGTTATATAAAACTAGTTGAGCCGCCATTTTAAAACCACAATAATCAGAACGTCTTGCCGTGCAGAGCTCCCACTAAAATGCCTGCCTGTGCTGTTTTTTAGCGTTAAAAAAATTCGAAAACATCTAGTATTCAAAAAGATGGCGTCACATTTCATTTTTAAGTATAATTTTTAAGATTTGATATTTATTTACTTCATAATTTCATGTTTTAGCATACTACAATTTCAAATTTCGAGCCATAGTCTCGTGGGGAGTCGGCCGTGACGTCATCAAACGATCTTCCAGCGCACTCCCCACGAGACTACCTAGGGTTGAACATTATCGCATTTCAATTAATTAGACAATAATTTAAAAAAGTTTGTTGTTAATAAATAATTGTAATTTTGTCATTACGTATTAATTAATTACCAATTATAATTTCGTTTTAACAATATACGTTGCGTGTTTATATTTAGTTTAGTATTAAGTACATACCTACCTACACTTTTGCGACCGCTTGAAGCTTATTTTTTGCCACACTACATGGAAATATAAAATCATTAGTGAATTAATAAAATAAAATAAGAATAAGACTACTTTGCCCTTTATTCATGCTGGGCGGCGCTCATAAACATTAAGAGTACCTATGCTGTAGCATATACAGCGTCCCTGACTTTATAAAATAAGCAAGGGTAAAAAGGTACCAGCACAGCCGATTATTTCTGAGAAACCTAAATTTTTTTTCGAGCCACAGCACAAATTGTTTTTTTTTGTTGTAATCAGCAACCCTAATTGAATTGCACTTCATTAATAGTGATGTCACGTCATCGATATTGCGATTTTACGAGGGAGTAATGAATGAATGAATGAATGAAAGTAACATTAAATTTAAAATATGTATTATGATTTAAATCTATACATTGTGTTCCTGAGGTTATACATTAACTTCGGCATTTTATTCAGACTATTAAATTGATAATTTTTTAATATGGATTAAATTTATGATACTTTTATGAATTGAAGTTCCTTTAATTTTGAAATCCTAGAATAAAACTATAGAGATATAGAATAAAACAGGTCAAGTCGACCTTAAGCCAAATGGCATATATGATGTTAGTAATTGCCGTGTGGTCACGGCAGAGCAGAATATAATTGTCACCACCTCAAATCTCTCCCGTGGGTGTCGTACAAGGCGACTACGGATAAATCAGTGATGAGGAATAGGAAGCAGCGTTCCTCTTATACCACCTAGCAATGTACTGCGACTTTTGTGCCCGATAAATGGCAATAGGCTCGCCACATTTTACATGGGACCTAACATAATTGGCAAAACGTGAGTGTTAGTTCACCTCTGCCTACTCCTTCGGGGATATAGGCGTGATTTATTTATGTATGTATGTATGAGAGAAGAGGAAGTAAAATCTCCAATTTTTTAACATTTTGTCTGTATGTATGTTTGTGCACGCATCATGCATAAACTACGAGACGGATTTTGATCCCATTTGGTATGATGATAGCTAAATGTCATTGTCAACATTTAAGTTAAATTTATTTTTTATTAATATTTAAAAGCTCCTTTAAAAAACCCGGTGGTCCAAGTGCAATACTTCGATTTACTAGGAGTTAGGTATGTGGCACCAAAGTCTTCCGTACATAAATGAAGCTTTTGGAAAATTTTATTGTAGTATTAAAATCAGAAATGATCGGTATGTGTAGTTCAAGCAAAAATACCTCTGCCCCTAGCCGGTATCCTAATTGCTAGTATTTATACTGTAAGCTTTCACATTCCCGAAACAGCTAATTTTTAATTATAATTTTCAGTTTTCCTAAAGAACACGAAAAAAATGGGTTGATGCTTGTAATAGGCACGTCTCTTGGGCATCTACAAGAACAAGTACTATTTGTTCCGTAAATTTTGAGCCGTCTCAGTTTCAGAAATTATCTAACAATAGAAGAAGATTTTATAGAATACAAGTTTGTTTTTTCCTCGCAATTGTGTTGAAAAACGTCGTATGCAACTCATATGCATTGGTCATTACACACTCAGTTTCCTTACCGCGTTCGCTTGCGGCTCGCGCTTGCAATAATGCCTCGTATATAATGACCAACATAGCATACTCGTAACATAATGTACTATTTTAACTTTTAAGATCCACACATTTTGATTTTTGATTCCCCTTAAAATTTAACAATTCCCAGTATCATACGAGAAATCTAACTATATTCACTATTGCTTTGTTAAAAATAATGTTTAAGGGTTACTCCTTTCCATTATGATTATACGCGAAAGGATCCACACAGTGATTTCTGAAAGTGAAAATATATTATAACACCTATTGTAAATACTTTTTAAATGCAATAAGCTATTAAGTATAAATTTGTAATTGATTGATATAGCTTTCGAAATCTGTCAAAGTTTTAGATAGATTTCATATATGAGTGTCTTTGCAAAATCGAAAGAAGGCTGATTGTAAAGTAAGCGTGTAAATCATCATTTAATTTTTAATAATGTAAGAATACTAACGCAAAATTAATGCATTCATTCATTGAACGAAACTGATTTATCGATATTGATATTCTCGTGCTATGTCATGTCACTACTCACACAATGACATTCGTGTGTTTGAATAGAACGTTAACACACAATTTTAAGTATGTTTGCGTGAATTTTAAATATGTGTGTCGTTTTATGCATGTGTGTGTTTGTAAATACGCAAAAAGTTTTTGTATCTGTGTGCAGCCTTTCAGTGTAGTAGTAACCTCACCCCCCGCAAAAAATGGCAGAAAAATATGTACGAGAAATTGACTAATGGCTACTCCAGTCCTATTTACTCTGAGAGTTAAATAGAATACAGTTAAAAAATGACGTTACACTGCTCGCCAATTTTACCATGCCAAATTATCACATTAAACTGAACTACCCACAAAGCTGCTATCGACGCGTAATGAGCCGCATTAATTACTCGTGTTTGTGGTTGCATTGCATATAATAATATGTGCAATCACTAATTATGAAGGTACCAACGAGTTTCGAAATTGGTGGCGTCAAAAAATTAAATATCACGCTCAATTTGCTCGTTGCGACCGTATTCCTTTCATAATTATAGGTATTAAATATAAATAAGTGGGCGTTTTGACGAGGCAGTAGGTACAGCTAACGACACATCAGGCTAGCCATTGCACATATTGCAAAATTACGGGTTTTATTATAATAACTGTGAATTCGAGACGTAATACTACAAAACAGTGTAATATATCGCTGAAATGAAAGATATTAACGTTTTATAAGACGTTTTTGTGTTAGGTATCTCTCAAAGAGTCACTAGGGTCTTACTGCCGCACTCAGAGACGTCAAATAACTTTAATGAGTACTTAATGTCAACAAAATCTCGTTTAAAACTAGACCATAGATCCGGAAAAAATAGAGACTAGTTATGAATTGTCATTTTTTGACATTAAGTACTCATTAACGTTATTTGACGTCTCTGAGTGCGGCAGTTACTAACGGTGGGTTAAAATAATATTCTATCTACAGGCAGGAGTGGAGTATCATGATACTCCACTCCTACTCATCTGTGTTCATTGTATTCCACTCACTGATAATCCGCTGTTCGCACTGCTGCGGCACTGGCCTCCTCCGTAGATGGAATACTATAGGGAGAATGGGCTTTATTTAACATAATTATACGGACTATTCGATTTTTAATTTTAACATTATATAAATGTTAGAAAAATTTGTAGAAAGATTTTGGTGGTTAGAAAAAGAATTTCGAAAAATTATGATCTTGAGGAGGGAATCGAACCCGCGTCCGCTGCTATCCGGGCAGGTGCCTGACCGCTCGGCCACCCAAGACACTAATAGTGTCCTTTTTTTTTTAACCTAACCTAACCTAACCACCAAAATAATTATACGGACCGAAATATATATCTCGAGTGCTTCGGAAGTCACGTTGTCCCCTGTTGGCCTCAGCTGCACTTGCAGTCGTTAATACCTACTAATCCACACTGGGCCAGAGTAATTAGTTACGGCCCATATATACTTCGATCCTTAGGGAAGACTTAGACCCCAGCAGTGCGATAATATTAAAGGGTAAAAATAATTCTAAACCTTGTGTATTTCAAAAATACCTATGCCACTGGGACTAAATATTGCATTAAAAGCGTTTTTTGAATAGTATCTCTTTTATAGACTCGCCACCTACTTCATGGGACCTAACATAATTGGCGAAACGTGGGTGCGTGTTCACCCCTGCCTACCCCTTCTGGGATATAGGCGTGATTTAGGTATGTATGTCTCTTTTATATTCAAGAATTGTATTCCAATTGTTTATCCAACATCCCATACTCAAGTCTAATATTAATTAAAGAAGTAACGTTTCGCATAGCGGTCTTTTAACGAACAACCAACAAACAGTAACGACATCGCGTACCTCTATACACATAGGTACATGATCCGTGTTAATGATCGTCCTATGCCAATTTTCAGGATAAAGTGAATGGAATCGGAAGATCAATTTTATTCCATCTGCAATTCAACCATGAGCTGGTTTTTTTCAGATTTTTTGTGTTCTTTTCATTTCTGTCTAATTATTTTTAAGTTGTCAGAATAGTAGATGGAAAAAGGCTCACCAAAAAGAACTATTATACGGGAAAATATGGCGCAATGTAGTTTAACCTGCTGATCATTCGTATGTCAACAACCACGATTTATACAGTATGCAGGGTGCCTATTACTATACTAGTAATAGGTATGTTGTATAAGCAATACTCTATTTAATGCATTTGGCAATTAGTTAGGTATAAAATACTATACTGTTTGTTTACTTTGATGTGGCTTCCACGACATTAAACCATTATAAGCCATAATACTTCCTTAATTAGTAGTCAATGCTCTAATTTAATTAGGGAATTTCGTGATGAATGCTAACAAATATTTCATGGAAAACACGAAAGTAAACTGCAAGCTTGCTTTTAGAAAACCTATCATTTACACCACCTGTGAACAACTTCATTTTATTTTTGATTTTTATAACATGGCACATTATCTATTTATGCCTTTATTAAAATAATTATTAGTTTAGGTAATTAAGATTGTACATACTAACCTAAGAAAATTGTTTATTACAAATTTATTATTTACATCGAAACTATTACAAATCCGCCAGATTTCTGAAACAATTACAATAAAATCGGCTCATATTGGAATAGAAGAAATGAAATTACACGATAGCACGCAACCCTTACATCAGAGGTTAAGCTCTTACCTGTATGAACTGCACGACACCTCAATAACTTCGTCTGAACACTCACTGGTTATATTTCACTATCTAGCAAAGTCGTAGAATGATCAGGCACTTCGGAAAATAATATTGGAGCACTAACACACAAGTTTACGAAGCCAATCCGAATGTTATTTACACAAAATGAAAGGTAAACACAAATAACCAGGATAACCTAAAACACCACAACTCACTAAATACTGACGAAAAGATACGACAACTCAAACACGAAAGCTAAAACAATGATAGTGCACCAAGCGAACAGACTAAACAAAACCGTAAGACAAGAAAGATTTCGAATTTTATTTTAAAACAATCCGAGTGAGCCCTCAGCTCGGCTGGGGTTGTTGTCAAAACTGTCATTTGTTAACGCCATGGTCACGACACATGCGCAATTGGGTACTGCGTCAACGCGCATGCCAAACACTCGAACTCAGGTTGGCTCAGAACTTTCTTGGAAAAGGTTTCACTTATGGGGTTCCGAGACGGTTAAACAGCTTGACGTCAAGTAGATTTTCGCTTGCTTCAAGCAATGATTGCTTGAATCAAGCATTTAAGAGCTTCATTGGTTTGATGCGTGATGCAACGTGCTTGACGACAAGCAACATCTAGCTGTTATTATTAAAAAAGGATACATACAGCGACGACTTCAGATAGCCTAGGAATATGTCAGGAAAATGAGGACCTGTGGGCCTAAGCCTAACTCTATTGCTGATAGCAACTGAGTTCTATATCAACTGATTGTAATATTGAATCTACGCATAGCAGTAATTTAATAAAACTGCCATTTGAACGTGTTACATAAAAACTAGTAGAATCTATCTATTCCTTAATTTAATTTTATTTATTTATTTATTTAATAATTTATTGTACACAAAGAAACAACAATAAAACAATTTATATTAAAAAATGTACAAAAGGTGTGGCTTATTTCTAAAAGAAATCTCTTCCAGCCCACCTACAATAGGAGAAGCGCTGCGAGACGTGAATGTCGTGTGTACGTACACAAATAAAAGTTTATTATAATGATATACCTACATTAAACATATGTTACATACAAATACAATACACTATTAAGTTAAGTAGTTAAGTAGCACACTGCAAATTTTCCCAATTCTTATAATTTGCTATATTTAGCAGGTTTCTATTCGCCACTTCTGGATAGCAAAGTTAGCATGTAAAAACCCTAGTGAACAAGCCTCGAGATAATCTTGTCACATGACTTATGATAAAACTTAGCTGAAATGTTATATCACTTACATCTGGGTAAAGTTTAATTAAAAGATCCAAAATCAAAAGACTTTTTCTGATGACATAGATTACATCTCGCTGGCTAACTGAAAAAATGATTTCATTTCAATTTAAATTATTTTGAATGGTTTCGTTTTCTATGTGGGGACGGCAGAGCTAATAAATTGTCACCACCCCCATTCTCTCCCGCGGGACTCGTACAGTGCTATTAAGGGTTAAGACAATGGGCATCAGCGTTTCTCTTATGCCGCTTTGCAATATTCTGCGATTAACAGCCGCACTCAGAGACGTCAAATAACTTTAATGAGTACCTAATTTTAAAAAAAAAAAATTAAAAAATCTATACCCGGCAAGAATAGCGACTAGACTGCGTTTCATCTTATATTTCCTATGCCGTGATGGTGGCTGCCCTGTGTGTCAATGGCATCAACGCGTAAGTCATATTTGCAGGTTTTTTTATAGAAAATCTTTGAGAAAATCATGTCCAAAACATTGAAAAATGATGAAAGGTTAATTGTGTTAAAAGCTAAAGTCTCTTGTGGACGTGAAAAGCGTATGAGTTCCCGCATAATCCATATTCGTGTGTACAAGTTCGGATTGCCGCCATTAAATTGGGTTACCAGTGTTTGATAAAGAAAGAATTTCTTTATAAAACACTGGTAGTGTTTGATTAAGAAATTCAATATATTTATTTTAGTTTTATAACTGTAAATAAATAGTATTAATAACGAATTAATGACTGACAAGAGTGAGGAAATGTCAAATGTAGACATGTTATAGTTAGTGTCCAATAGATGGCCTATAATTGGCGAAACATTGGTCTTTCATTCATCACTGCCTACCCCTTCGAGGATAAATAGATCTGATTTATGTAGGCATGCATGTATAGTTGTGTTTGATACTTTGTCGAAAGTAGTTCAAGCCGAGCATACTGTCTGTGTCTAGTATTCAATGTGACTGCCGAATATATACGAACTTTAAAAGGGTCCCATTAAAAGCGAGATCACTTTACTTTAGAAGGTATATAGGTAACAGGAACATATTTATAGTTCTAGCTGGTATATCCAGTTCGAGCTGGCTTTTCCAATTCATTTTAGGATTGGCTGGTTTAACTTTAAATATAATATTATTGTCTAGGATCGTCAGACACCTTACGATTTATAAGGGTATATATTTTATGGTCGCATATAATAACTGAGGAAGTACAAGGCAATAGAGGTCGATCTATTACAAGTTCCTAAACATTGGCAAAAAATATTTACCTTATTTTCTATAATGCGTTGTATATAGGTACATAATCATAATTCCTCTTTAGTTTCCAGGTAAAATCACATCAGTGCTGATGGTGGCTTTAAAACTTTTAGCTTAAATGCTTTTAAGCCATTTTTATCGCGTGTTTTTCCATATAAGTGCACTAAAGTTACGCTGGCGTGACTCGAAAAAGCAGTAAGTTGAGATGAGGCCACTCGTGGGGCCGTTTGGTTTTTTTTACTAAAAAATATTTTATGGAAATGCTGTCGTTGTATTCTGCCGCTAAAATGCAAATCCGCTAATACTCAACATTTTTAATAAGGATTTTGTCCTATATTTCCTACTGCGATTGTTCTGATTTTCAAATAATATGTCTGAGTAAAATAATCAATAAGTTTTTACAAAATCAAAAATATTTATTTATTTATTTATTATTAAGGCACACCAACAGCTCACATATTAAATTAATATAAAATAATATAAAGTAAAGGGTGACATTCTGATATGTGGGCCAATGACAGGCGTACACAACTTTATATAAACAGAATTTCCAAAATAAATTAAATTAAACAGGTTTATGTTGTAATTTAAGAAAAAGAAAACAAAATATCATTATCACTTTCTACTTAGCACTTCAGAAACCTCTTTCTTGTAATGTCTCAATGTGCCCGAGAATATATCCACGCTACTGCTGATCTCACTATTATAGGACACACTATGACAACAAAATATGAATGGTACAAATTTTTCTATACCTAGTAAAAACATAATCCTTCTCATTCTCTTTCAAACTCAAAATTCATTTATTCACATTCACATCTGTTATTACTACAATGCACTTATGAACCGAATGACCACCGTGTGGTGACGGCAGAGTAGAATACAATTGTCACCACCCCAAATCTCTCCCGTGGGTGTCGTACAAACCGACTAAGGATAAATCAGTGATGAGAAATGGGCAGCAGCGTTCCTCTTATACCACCACTTATGAACCTAGCAATATACTGCGACTTTTAAACCCGATAAATGGCAACAGGCTCGCCACCTATTACATGGGACCTTAACATAATTGGCGAAACGTAGGTACTAGTTCACCCCTGCCTACCCCTTCTGGGATATAGGCGTGATTTATGTATGTATGTATGTATGTACTTATGAATCGTCAAAACATGAAACTATCGCTGTATCCAAGGGATTGTGCAGTATACCTCAGTCTATAGTGATGGGTCTGCAATGCCCGCCAACATAGCACTGACCCCGATACATTCAATACTAAAGTTAATACTGACCGCGTCAGAGCCCTTCGCCTCACTAGAAAACCGACACGCTAGTAGGCTGTAGAAACATCGATCACTGTCGACGATTTGATACAATCCTACAACTCCTCAATCTATACTATTGAAAAACAACTGAGATCCGAACTTTTAAGGCGTTTAGCAGAATCGGACCCCAGGTGCAAACAGATCTTTTGCCGTTCTTAAAATTGTTATTTTCTTTAATATAATAACTTTATGACCTGTTACCTAAATGCCAGTCGCTAGTAGCTTCGTATAACGTAGTAACTTTCAGATCGTAAAAGGACGAGAAGGGAAATTAACACCATTAAGCTACGCCACCTTAGCTTAGTCACGACGTGATAAATCAAATTATTATACTGGCGCCAGATTTTATATGCTCATTAAGTTGAGTTGAGTCGTGTGTAAGAATAGCACAATAATTGACCTTTTCATGCACTTTTATGGTACTGTGATTTCGGAGAGATTTCACCCTTGCTTAACTAGATCTTTTTCTATCACAATTATTTTTAGTGTTTTAAGCTCATGTGACGACGGCACAGGAAAACTACAATATAATACGATACAATAAAATAGTCGCGGCGGCCATCATCCGTTTTAGTAACAAAGATATAAGCACAGTTTCGTCATGAAAGTAAGGCTTTGTAATAAATATAAATTTTCCTACATTTAGCGCTGTTTAAATCAGACCAACCAAGAACAGACCGTTCTAAAATAAATGACAATAGGGTCAATTCTGACATGATTCTCTAAACTTAAAACTAAATTTAAGATCAGTCTCTCCTTTTCATTCCATATTGAGAATGACAGAGAAACACTGTTGTCAAATTAGTCTTAGGTTTAGAGAACCATGGTCAGAATCGACCCTAATATCAATAAAATACAATTGCTCTTGTAGTTAACATAATAAAAAGGCTCATGATGATGGTAATGATTATAATTGGATGACCATTTGCAGCAAACAGCCACCCTATCATACCTAGCTTAGCAACTAAAGCCGTGACAAAAGCTAGAAGTCTGAGATTTTGGTGGTTAGAAAAAGTTCGAATAATTATGGTCTAGATGCGGGATTCTACCCGCGTCCACTGCTATCCGGGCAGGTACCTGACCATTCGGCCAACCAAGCGTCTTGGTTGGCCGAGTGGGACGCGGGTTCGATTCCCGCATCAAGACCATCATTTTTCGAACTTTTTCTAACCACCAAAATCTTTGTACTAATTTTTCAAACATTTATATAATGTTGAAATTAACATCGAATAGCTATAGAATTCGGAATATGCACAATATTGGAGTAGTAAAAATACTCGTAGGCCGTCCGGTTGTGGGATCGCGTGACCAAAAATATCAACGTCAAATCGATACACCGAAGCGCTTCGAAAGCTTATCTGTTCTAGTTAGTGAGCTACGTGAGTATTTGCATATGACGCTAAACTTGCGTCTGTCACATATGCGAACTAGGTTATTCGATTTCCCCTTCTTATAGACACACTATAAATAGGGGAAATATAGGCAATATAGGCATGTATGTATGTATAATTCCATTAGTTTTTGAGTTATGTCTCTTGTACCTAAGAAGCGTATTGTTTAGATCAATTTACAAATAGAACAAGTTATATAAACTTACTGGTTTACGTACAACTAAGTACCTAAATACTTGAGATTTGCCCCAAAAACACCAACGGTATTTACGTTTACTTTGCTTTCAACTACAAATTTAACGTGTTGGATCTCTATAAATCACTGCTTGCACATATTACTGCATGCTTTTAAGTCCACTACTACAAACCGATATAAGACTTTTAGAAGTAAAGCAAATTTGGAAGTTGCCTGAAATCCGTTGGAAGAAATCCAGGAAATGCTGGAATACAAGGCAAATAAAAGATGTCTATATTTATTAGAAGTATTCCTATTGGTGAGGACCCTCAAGAACAACAATAAAAAAAGCTTTAAAAAGATATACAAAAAGCTTGAAGCAGCAAGCTCACGTGCTTGCTTTTGTAAGCATGCGTGGTGTGATTGGCGAAAGGCGGAGTATTACTGTTAAAACTTCTTTAGGAATTATATTTTTAATATTCTTACAAGGTATTCTAATTATTGTTTTCTCTTGTCAATGAAATCACTAAACGTAAATAATCGTATTGTGTGTATTTTATTTTCGCTTTAAATTATTTAGTAATTTAGAATTTTCCGTCAGGCAATAATCATATTATTTCTAGCATTTACTAATAATAGTCCTTTTTACCTAGCCCATTACTATCTGAATAACAGGAAGTCGTCGTAATGTTGACTCCCTTACTTAAAAATTTTCAGGACAATCCGCCTTTTAGCAAAATCGAAACGAGTTCCAATAGTTGGTGACAATCCGAACTCGGTGAAGATCTTATCGAATGTTCGAGAAGCTCCCACGTGTACGTAGTAACAAGGACGCAGATAATCTTCAGCGTGATTTTGATGTATTAACTTAACGTATGCGGGAGATGCTGGGATTTTGCTTCTAAAAGATTATGTTAGTGTACTGAATTTCTATTGCATTCCATATTGTTAATATGCGAAAGCTATTATATGCAGTATACATACCTATTTATATCACAATTTTTAACAAAATACTCTTTGGTTATTGATGAGAATAATATAATTAACTGCTACAATAGTTAATTATATTATTTTTATAAGGTACCTTTTTTCAAAAGTGTATAAATGTTCAAAAAATATTCATAATTTACAATGTTAAATAATTAACTCAGCTTTACAACATTCTGCCGCACTCAGAGACGTCAAATAACGTTAATGAGTACATAACGTCAATAAATGACAATTCAAAACTAGTCGCTATTCTTGCCGGGTCTATGGTCTAGATTTGAATGAAAATTTTTGACATTGAATACTCATTAAAGTTAATTGACGTCTCTGAGTGCGGCAGTGAATCTCTTAGGGTCGATTTCACCGCAGAAATTAAACGCGATCAGTTTTGAACTCGGTTTATGCTCTAAACCAGATATAAGTTCCGCTGCCAAGTTTGCATTAATCAGACCCAAGTTTTTTTAAACTTAGTTTCTGTGCGAGACGGTAAAATGGGCCCTTAGAAGCAAAATTAGATCGCCTTCCTGTAAACATTAATTTCTTTTGTGAAATGTTCCCAAAAAGTAATGCAAAGAAAATGTAAAACTTAGACCGTTTTTTTGGATGCTGATATTTTCACGATAACAACAGATAACGTTAAAATACAATTCTTGGTTGCATTATTTATTGTGAAAGTTATGTTATAATAAATGTTAGTAAATAACATGTAGAATATTGGTCTGGGTTTTACTCCCTTTCCAGTCGAACAGTCAACACAAAACCAGCAATGGATCAGAGGTTAACAAAATTCGACATCTAATACGATTTCTAGCGTCGCTAATGCTCCCGAAATAGAGGAAATGGATTGCTGATATGCCAATAAACTCATTTGCATACAAATTCCGCCTTTTCTATCTTGTGAGGGAAAAGGCCGTGTAATATGAACTGAAATGACTTTCTTTGATCACTTTGATACCGTCTTCTGGCGTCATGCGATAACTGTGTGGTGATAAAAGGAATTAATTAGAAGCTTCATATTTTTCTCGAATCTCTTAGAGATATTGAATAATTACTGGTCGAGTCTGTTGCATTAATTCACTTTTCACGGTCCATTGGGCTTTGTGGGGCACGATTATGAATAAAATTAGATTCATTAGATTCCTTTGGTACCGAAATTACATGCTACGAATCATTGTCGGATAAGTTACTATCATGAATCCAATATTAGTCTTGTAAAAAGGACTGTATGTTTATGATATCGTCATAATTACTATATTAGAGTAGAATACCATTGTCACCATCCCAAATCTCTACCGTGGGTGTCGTACAAGGCGACTAAGGATAAATCAGTGATGAGGAATGGGCAGCAGCATTCCTCTTATACCTACCACCTAGCAAAGTACTGCGACTTTTGTGCCCGATAAATGGCAATAGGCTCGCCACCTATTACATGGGACCTAGCATAATTGGCGTGGGTGCTAGTTCACCTCTGCCTACCGCTTCTGGGATATTGGCGTGAATTTTGTATGTATGTCATTATTACAGAATGACGGAATGAATGAAATTCTCTCTCTCTTTTACTCTTTTCTATACATTCATTCATCGCTAGCACCTTTACGGTGTGATTGATGATATGAATCATAAGCGAGTGGACGGCTTGATGACGTCTGACCGTTATGAATGGAACATGAAACATACTGCGCCGACCCCAGATAGACTGGGATCGGGGCAGGGAGAAGAAGAAGAGACTTATTGAATGAAATGACTTTATTATTATACTTTTTTATTACATTTAAAATACATACAAAATCATTTTACAATATAAAACATTTAAAAATACAAAAACGTAGTTATTAATATTATTTTTACTACATTTAAAATACATACAAAATCATATTTCTAAACATTACATTTTTACAATATAAAACATTAAAAAATATAACATTTAAACATTCAAAAATGCAGCTCTCCATCGGTAGCAAGATCAGGGTCCCGGCTACCGGTGGTTAAGGATCCAGAGACAGGAACCTTCTCACTATACGCGCCGTGTCCAGAAGTACTGCCTTCTGCATCTGACTCTTGACCCAACCACCTAGCGCGAGCCCCTTAAGATGTTTATCGAGGCTCTTGGTTATCAAACCATGGGCAGATATAACTATCGGAACAATAATTGCTGAATCGATGTCCCACATGGCAACAATCTCGTGAGCTAAATCAAGATATTTGTTTTCTTTATCTTTTTCGGCTTTCACAAGGTTGTATCTGGGAATTTACTTCGTTTTACGGAACCGATTATAGATGGCAATAGGCTTGTCGCCTATTAAGTGGGTCCTAATTGGCGATACGTGGGAGTCAATGCACCTATGTCTACATAAATAAATGGGCGTAATTTATGTATACTCGTATATGTAGCGATGAGCGAGCTAGCTTGCGATGGCGTAGGCTATCCTTAGCTTACGCCATCGCCATGTTCGTGTTTTGGGTCTAAATTAATAAACAAGTGTTTCAAATAAATTGAGCAAGTGAGAAACAAGTACTCTGAGCAAAAAAATACAAATCACACGTATATTTCACTTCTGATTTGACAGTAAAAACAAAATCTTTGGAAAACATAAATCAATAAAAAAAGTTAATACAGTCACATATAATTCATAAAACGGAACATGCACATAATATATTATACAGGGCGTCCCACGGCCATGCCACACGGAGGGAAAGTATATTAAATATTGAACGTAGGATATTTTACTAAAAGAAGACATCGTTTTATTTTTAATAATAAGTAGAACTGCATTCACAGATTTTTTAAAAATCGCCTACCCCAACCGGGAATCGAGCCCGCCAAATGTGATAGAAAAATTACTTGTATTTTATAATAGCGTTTGAAAGGGCTACTCATAAGCATTATTTTTTCCTAAATAACCTAGAATATTAAATGAAACTAAGATCATAAAATTTTTCATTTTATTTAAAATTTTGTTCAGGGAAATTGCCTCTGACTTGGCCATGCTTCCAACAATTAACATTATCATTTCAAAGACCTACCCACTTGAGATACGAGATTTCCGTGGTGTAAGTACATGATTTTATTTGACATTTTTTATGGGGTTATGTAAAAGATTTAGTTTACAGGAACCGGTACAACAGTGTGCAGGAGTTACAAAATGAACTTAGACGTATTATTTTAAACATCCACCATGCAAAAATAAGTAAATCGACAGGGAGAGAAATTATCAAAAGAGTGAGAATTTGTATACAACAGAACGAACATTTTGAGCATTTGATAAATTATTATTTTTTAAATAAAATGAAAAATTTTATGATCTTAGTTTCATTTAATATGCTAGGTTATTTAGGAAAAATAATGCTTATGAGTAGCCCTTTCAAACGCTATTATAAAATACATGTAATTTTTCTATCACATTTGGCGGGTTCGATTCCCGGTTGAAGTAGGTGATTTTTAAAAAATCTGTGAATGCAGTTCTACTTATTATTAAAAATAAAACGATGTCTTCTTTTAGTAAAATATCCTACGTTCAATATTTAATATACTTTCCCTCCGTGTGGCATGGCCGTGGGACGCCCTGTATATATCACAGAGCACTCAGTCCAAACAGTTCGCTAGGGCTAGGGATAAACTTACACAATAACAATAAAACAACAAAGAATGTTGACCTTATCTTCTGATGTATTCATCACCGCCTACGCTGAGCACCCGAATCGGCACAGTTTAGGTGGAAACGCCGAATTCGGTAAATGTCTCTGTATACGTAACGGGAGCAGTTGTGAGATAGAGCGCTTGGCCTGCGATTGCGTAAATAAGCAAGTTCGCTATGGCCGGTTATAGGATGGGTGACCAAAAATTTATTAACTCGAGTTCCTCCGTGCTTCGGAAGGCACGTAAAGCCGGTGGTCCCGGCTGCATCTGCAGTCGTTAATACCCACCAACCCGCTCTGGGCCAGCGAGGTGGGTTATAGCCCAATCTCCCTATATTCTTCCATCCATAGGGAAGGCCCGTGCCCCAGCAGTGGGGACATTAAAGGGCTTGTGATGATGATGATGATTATGACGTAACGGGAAAATATCCCGGTCGGGTCGCGGACGGAACGGGGACGGTGACTGCAGAAACATCGTTTCGCACAAAATGTACCATGAAGGACATATGTCACGGAGTCACGGACGGGACGTGCACGGACGTTTTGTACGAGAGAGGCCAAGTCGCCGTCCCGTCCGGGATATTTTCCCGTCACGTATGTGGAGACTTCAAAACGCTCCTTGCACGTCCCGTCCGTGACTCCGTGACATAATAATATGTCCTTCATGGTACATTTTGTATGAAACGATGTTTCTGCAGTCCCCGTTACGTATGCATACCTTTAGGTGGCAATGCCGAATTCGGTAAGCCGAACGCTTCGAGTGGGTCCCGAAAATGCAGCAAATGGAATTTCGCAATTCGCCCGCGGTTTTGCAGCGGACTAAATGAATCTGCATAATTGAGCCTATTGATGAAGGCTATGCTAATTCGCTGCTTATTTTCAATTCGGTTCTTGTTGTGGATGTTTTAAGCGATTTCGGTCTTTTGAGGGAATTGTAAACTGAGTATTCAATTGAAACGCTCTACGCTTAGCGTTTGATGGTTTGTCATGCTCAATATTGTGAAAAGGCTATTGTTTGATCACTGCTCTTAGATTCTAAAAGGTTTTAGCCTCGGTATTTATTTATTTGGACCATCAACAGAGGTAGGTACATACCTACAGTACACAGATTTTATGTTAAACATTACAAACTTATAATATATGCACTGCAGCTATAATTACAGATGACCTCATCATGGACCATATACTTATTACAAATAATTGCGCCTCTTGCTTGCTACCAAAAATCACCAGTATCACCACTATAATTAGGATCTTTTTCATCGATAGACGGATATGAGGAACTTATGGAAGCTTTGTGCAGTTTGGTGAACGTCAAAGATGTTTGTTGTTGTTAAAACCAAAAATTATATGGTCTTCTTTAATATTTATTAGATTCTTTCTTTCAGTACGTGATGAGCTTTTGTTTTGTGCATTATAATTTTCATACTTCTCTCCTTTTTTTTCTCTGCTTATGTCATCTTACAATTGACTTCGTTTGCAGAAGTATAAACACATCTATTCTTGCCTTTATCCCATTTCGTAAGCGGTCGGCCCAGTACGTTTTTCTTCCATATACTCTTCTTAGCTGTTATCTCCTTATTCACATTCAGGGCGTTTCTCACGCAATCTAACAATCTCTTCTGCGATTTTCTCCTTCATACTCATAAATTTTAGTCTTAATTACATGTCCTGTTGCTAGTTGCTCTTAATTTATTCTTTATTAAATATAAACGATTGCACATTCCATTGAATTCGAAGATTTGGATATTGATATCTTTTTGACAGAGGGTTGTATTTCAAAAAGATATCACAATTCTTGAGCCAAATTCTTGACCCTGTTTAGCCAAAAGTTCTCCACCAACAAAAATTGTCTCAGAAAGTGCTCCTAGCATATTAATAATTGAAACAGAAAGTTGTACGCTCTCAGTGGGTCCACTTAAAGTTTGGCTTTTAATTTTTTCTTAAACGACCCAAGTTCTGAATTAGGGCCGGATCTTTGTCATTGTCATTTTGCCAGGCGTGTCTTTTTACGAGCAGATTAATTGTGTCATTGTGTGACTTATGAAGTTGAGTACCAAATCATTATGTCATGTAATCATGAAATCAGCAAATACTCTTTTAGTTACATAACATAAATCACGCCGACTTATCCCCGAAGCGATAAGGTAGGCTGAATCAACGCCCATTTTTAACCAATTATGTTTGGTATTATATACTAGGGGGCGAGCCTATTGCCATCTATAGGGCGCGTAAATCGCAGTCATCCTTATCACGAAATGCCATAATACGAACCCTGCTGTCTGATCCTCGTCACTTTTTCATAACCCTTATACGCCCGCGAGACTAGACTAGAGAGGGGTGGTGATAGTTGTATTCTGCTGTGACGTCACCACACGGCTTATGTCTAATAACTATGTTCACAGATATATGAAACGCAAAACCCTGGAACGCTATGTCGTACCGCGTAACAGGATTATGATTCGGTCGCTCGAAATTACACGAAATTTCTGAACACCCGCTGTCATTAATTCCATCGATGAAGCCCGTTGGTTATGAGGCAATATTTGCAGCTCTCTCTAGGCCTTTGTTCAGTTTACAATGTACCTAAAGTAATTAGCAGTTCATTAAAACAGCGTCACGGGAAAACCGGTCTTATTGATTTATTTAACACGCCTTTAAAACCTTTGTAGTGTTTAATGTCACACTTGATGTCGTTTAAATATACAGTGTGGAAAGAAAGAGTGAAAGTACCTTAAATCTTTAAAATTGCTCAATTTACTGAAAGGAAACATTCCTTTTTTTAAAAAAGAAGCATAACTGCATTCACAGTATTCTCAAAAATCTTACTCTACGCGGGAATCGAACCTACTTAAAATAAAATTTTATTTTATTAATCGATGCAGTCGATGTTGACGATAATTTTCATTTCGGAACATAGGATCTTAGAAAAAAAAATACTATGAAATCTAATATTTATTTTACTCTCGAAACAAATCAAACCTTTATTTTATTATTGTTGCTCGCGATTTCTGTTGGTAATTGGAAATAAAAAAAAAAGTTTGATTATGGTAAGAGTAATTTATTAACGGTATAGCATTTTAAGGCAATTTTGAAATCCGAACGAACATCTTGGTAATTTTTATCGATTTTGTTTTGTTTTTCCACCATTTCGTAATAAGTATTTTGTGATAGTAATTATTAAAATAATGACGTATCAAGTGCAATTCAATTTAATACATTTTAATTTGCAACGATTAAAATTTAGCCATTCAGTGGTATGATGAAAGATATCCGAATTGACCATACCACTGAAGGGCTAAATTCTTGCTTCTTGCACAAAATATTTATTACGAAATAGTGGCAAAACAAAATCGATACAAATTACCAAGATATTCGTACGAATTTCAAAATTGCTTTAAAATGCTTCACCGTAAACAAATTAAACTTACCATTATCAAAGTGTAATTTTTAAAATTCCAATTACCAACAGAAATCGCGAGCAACAATAATAAAATAAAGGTTTGATTTGATTCGAAAGTAACATAAATGTTAGATTTCTTGTAATTTTTTTTCTAACACCATATGTTTCTTAGTGAAAATTTATCTGTTAACATCGACTGCATCGATTAGTAAAATAAAATCGCGAGTGTTTTGATTTTTTAGTAGGTTCGATTCTCGGTTCGAGTAAGTTTTTTGAGAATTCTGTATTGCCGTGTGGTGACGGCAGAGCAGAATACAATTGTCACCACTCCAAATCTCTCCCGTGGGTGTCGTACAAGGCGACTAAGGATAAATCAGTGATGAGGAATGGGCAGCAGCGTTCCTCTTACACCACCTAGCTATGTACTGCGACTTTTGTGCCCGATAAATGACAACATGGGACCTGACATAGTTGGCGAAACGTGGGGGCTAGGTCACCTCTGCCTACCCCTTCGGGGATACAGGCATGATTTATGTGTCACTAGTAATGTGTGGTATGTTTATTGTTATTTTCACAATTATTGACTGTTAGGAATAAGTTAAATATTAGTACTGATTTTTTTAAGTTACCTATTAATAAAACAACAAACCGTAGATGTTTTTATACCTTTCCTAATTGCATTTCTTAAATAATTAATGTTATCAACTACATACTGCATAAGAACTGCATAAACTGCATAAGAAGAAGCATAAGCACGACAGGTGCAAAGTGCTTTCGCATCAAAATATTCTAAACACTATCATTTAGAGTCTCCTAGCAAACACACACAACATTTTAGCGAATGTTAACTATTCATAATTTCGTAATAAATCGCCCTTGGGTCATTTTATACTAATTCATCTCAAGACCAGACATAGTGTTCTACTTGACTGTACAACTCCAGAAAAGTTATAATGGTCTATTATTTTATTTGTAGATATATTTTACTGAATACCTCCAGCAACAATTGGGTCTGGATCCTAAAGCTATTTATATAATTCTCGATCAGATTTCAGTCAATGAAACGTATTCAATTACTTTTTAAACTGAATAGTAATCGCCTCGATTCAAAGTGGCATTCATGTATTCTATTTGCATATAATAAGCAGTCACATCTGTTAGACGATCCTATAACACATTGCCAATTTGTTTTTTAACAAATGTTCCCCTGGCCTCATCCCGTTCTATTTTAGGTCTTCGCTTTACGTCTTTACTCTTTATTCTCATTCACTCAATTGTCTTTGCATCGCAACCAGACATTTAATATACCTTCCCTATAGGCCTGTGTTTTTATGACGAAAGAATATAGGAAGAATAGATTACTTATAATCCACCACGCTGGCTCAGTGCGGAAGTTGAATTTTTCCGATTCAGGCATTTCCCGATACAGCTTTCACAATGAACCTAGTCCTTCAGAAGTTATTGACTAGATGAATTAAATTGATTCATAATTATCTTTAAGTCTTGTCTATAAAATATATTTTCACGCGGCTAAAAGGTAAAGTACTTTCTTCCTTTATTCTTTCATCCTTATGGAAAGCCTGTGTTCATCATGTTCTTTGTCATTGATGATTTGTTTATTTTTCCTCATTCTTAATTATTTCTTAATTTAATTCATTCATATTTAATTCAATGCAGAGGTCCTTTCCGTCTCTTCTTTCATTAGCATCTTTGCGGTGTGATGGATGATAATAATATAAATCAAATTGGAGTGGATGGTTTGATGGCGTCTGACCGATAAAAATGGAAGAGCAAATATACTGACGAGGCGATATAAACACGGAACAGGGCAGGATGGAAAAGAAGAAGAATAATTAGGCACTCGATACTTACACGGCAGCGCTCTAGAGCTCTTATTAACCACGTTCCCAAAATAGACCGTTACAACAATAGCCACCATTGCTGTGAATTCGCTCAAATTTCAGGCGTAGGTACTTTCCCGTAAAATTAATTACATCGCTCATTGGTAATGAAGCGTATTTGGTGGCGGGACAATATTTGCGTTGCTCGTGCACAAAGGGCCGGCCCCTCTTGTGTAATTCGGATATTACGCGACACACTGAGAGGGTTGTTTTAATATCATTCGGTGCTCACACAAAAAAATTACCGCCATTACCTAATCTTTAGGGCGTACTTCAACAGGTTGACAATTGACGCTAATTAAGTACAAAGTGTTCATAAAGACTTAAGATCAACCCTTCTCTAAAACAACAACATTCATATCTCTATGAATTACTGAGGCTTAGTCTGACTGTACAAATCTATAAAATAATACCCCATCGATTGGCAACCTTCATTTCTTTGATATAAAGCACTAACTCAAATGAGATAATTTGTAAACTGTCGTGTTATTGCCTGTAAATACAGGCAACACGGCAGTTTGTTTTTGCCCCTAAGGGGTCAGTGAACTTTGTAATAAATACCTACCATCTACCAGCAGCCGTACTCAGAGACCTCCATTAATGAGTACTTAATACAAAAAATGTCAATTCAAAAGTAGTCGATAATCTTGCCGGGTATATGGTCTAGTTTAGATTGACATTTCTTGCATCAAGTAGGCACTCATCAAAGTTAATTGACATCTCTGAGATTTTAAAAAATAACTAGAATTTTAAAAATAGCCCTAATACCAACAGCTATACGGTAATTAAATTTGTGTGAAGTCAAATTGATTTCTCACACTGCCATAATTAATTAAACTAGCCGCCGCTCCATGTAAAATAAATAAAACGGGTTTTAACAAGAATTTCGGTCACAAATTAACACTGATTGTTGGTTCGCATGTTTCGGGTGATTTTGAACAATCACACTCCAAACATTCAAGTGGGATTAGAAAGGACTGTTGATTAAAGTGTAATGAGTGATAATAATTCTTGTGTTTCGATGTTCATTTGTCAACGCGATTTATTTTGATTTTTGTCTAAGTGAATAAGACTCATACTTACAACAATGAGTCCCGTACATTTTACCGAAATTCGTTTTCTCCATTAACAGATCCCATATATTTTTTTTACTTTTACACTTCTCACCGAATGAACGTTTGACCAACGCACGTTTGACCAACGCAACGTTTGCCTTTCCTACAGTTCACCGAATGCATGTTAGACCGAAATGGGACGTAACATAATTGGAGAATCGTGGGTGCTAGTTCACCTCTGCCTACCCCTTCGGAGATATAGACGTAATTGTATGTATGTATGTATAATTATATCAGCTACCATACCAGAAAGCTGCTAGTGAGTAGCTTTCTGGTATGGTGACTGATGTGAAGGAAGTGGATGGCTCGAAGACTTTGATAAAATTTAAGGAGAGATGATAATATACAGCGCTGACCCCAGATAACCAGAGAACAGAGCAGGAAAAGGAAGAAGAAGAATGTGAACCAAATTAAGAATATTGCAAATACTTAATAGTATATTCTAGGTGATTTACAAAACACTTTAACTATCAAGTGATACGCAATAAAAACTCAGTGTCCATGAACGCAGTGAGGAAAATACGCAGTATGTTTTTATAAATAAAGTTTTAAAACTTGTTATTACTTAGTAATAATAACTTTAATAGAATAAGGGCCTGTTTCATTTACTATCCTAAGGATAGTGTGGCTCGACATATTCTTCCATCGATAGGGAAGGCCTGTGCCCAAGCAGTGGACACATTAAAGAGCTGGTGAGGATCTATTGTTAGGAGGGAGAACACGGTATTTAACTTAAATAAAAGAAATATGTTGGGGTACTGTTTTTATTTGATCATTAAATGTCGACTAGAGGTAAAATCATAGGCAGTGATGTTTATATTGAATTGTTAATTGACTATTTTTTTTAACTTAGAACTTCTTGAGGGGCTCTTCTTTGGGGGGGTGGGTCCTGATGTACTCGAGGGACCTCAGGATGTAGTCGGGGATGGGCTGGGGCGCGGGGGGAGTGGGAAGATGGGCACCCTGGAAAAAATCACATGTAAGTATTATTTATAGTGTTCCAATTCAATCATTAAAACATACAAAAAAATCAAGATTTGATCCTTAAATCATCAAATCAATTCTACAAAAAAAACTCCAATATAAAATGATGTGGAAATATTAAATTGTCCAACATTCGTTTTACTTCTCATTTATTTTGAGAATAACTCAAGAGACATTTGTCTAAACAGAAGTCTTATAAATCATTAAAATTTATTCAACCAACCTCTTCATTAGAATGTCACCGATGATAATTTTCGATGCTTATGTAACCATCATAACTAATACGTAAAGGAAATTCCGCCAATATAATTGTTAATTCAATGAACCGGTCGCCTTCGTCAAATATGTACATCATTGATGAGTTAACTTGATTCGAACTTGAATTTGATTCGTCGATGATCTTGAACTTCACTAAAACATCTACTTGACCTATTAATATATTGAGCTTACTCTCAATGTCAACTTGCTCAGTAATTGCTTAGCTTTCAAGGCCTTGATGCCATTCGCTTAAGTCTTCACAGATTTAATTAACGAGACAGAACGGGTTTCCAATCAGTTAAATATGGATAATTTATTGTTATTTAATTGAAATGTTGTAGTTTACGAGAAGCTCTACTGCTCTTCAGCATCGCTTTACATAAAGATCTCGTTCATTATATTTAGTATTTTTGATCAATTTATGAGTTTGATTCAAATTACCTGGGGCTGGTATCCGAATTCGTTGGCGACGTAGGTGATTTGGACGGGGGTGCCATCAGGGGCAGTGTACTGGTTGGATCCCTGGACTTCGATAGCCTCGTCCTCCTGTGAAATCGTAATAATCCTCACTAATTATAAATCATCAAGTAGTCATCAAATGAGATAATTAAACTCAAATCGATTAGGCCTTTCTGCGACCTTTCCGTTTAACAACGAAAGTGAAGTGCGTAAGTTCATTATCTGCAACTATTCATTATTAATAGTTGTAGATTATTTAGCAATCAATCATTTTGACAGCCAAATTGCAACTAACGCAACTGGAGTACTTGAACAGACGAAATTTCAAATTACAACGGTAGCTTTATCACTTATCTTCTGACTTGCCAATTCGATAGCGCTAATCTAATATTTACTGCGTATTACAAAATGTTGTATGCTTACAAAAATTAAAAATTACGACATCTGTAACTCATGCTGTATGTGCGAGTGGCGTTAGCCAACTGATACTAAGAGACGAAGCAAAAGGTTGCGCCCAGGTCGCAGACGTACAAAAAAAAAATAATGAGGTCACACAAATTGAACACATAAATAATTCTGTTAATAAATATTTGTTAAGCCTTCAGTCAAGTTCAGTCTATGTTTACTAATGTTCTTAAGTGTGAACAAATCAATATTGACAGAGTTCTCCAAAGCTGAGGGTTATTGAAATGTTAAAACAATTTAAAACGTATTTTCTTCTCTTTGCTATTATTTATCTAATTATGTGAATGGGTGGTATTTTATATGCATCACTTGACCTTTGTGAGCAATGTTAGCAGTGTACGAAAATTAAGTTTAACAATGGACATTTCATTATGTTTTATGATTTATGTTATTGGTTAGACCAATATATAACTAACAGAATACAAACTTATTTAGCAAATGGCTAACTTATATTAAATATCAAGGTGTATTAATGAATTCACGTGCTTAAGACGTAAGTTCATCTGGTAAATGTCATTCGGTTGAGGCCTTCAACTCGACGTGTAATTTATAGCCTGTAGCACATCCTACAAGTTAATGCATGCTATCCTTGACTGGTTTAGTTCGAGAATAATATAAGATTCGTTCTAGGAATATTGTTACTCGAATTTTTGTTTGCCTCCAAGAATAAATTGCTTAGAAGAAATTGTAACTTTTATTACTCAAAGCGAAGTTTTGATGATCTTCTAAAACAAACTCTTCTTAAAATGTTGAAGGTAATTGTTTGTGCAAATGTTCTAGAACGAATAAGATGTAATTTGGAAGCCATTTTTGTTGGATTGTCTTTTTTGTTTTAAATTATTCTAACATTAACAGTGAAAGAGTTCAAATAAGTAGCAGTTTTTTAACCACAGTTCAGTGAATGGATTTTAATGAAGTTTGAAAACCAAACTGATTGCTGAATACAAAACAATTAACATGCACATAAAAGAGACTGCGTAGGTGGATCAAATAGCGGTCAAAAGTGGCATGTTTACCATGAATTTTATCATAATAAAAGTTAAACAATCTTGTCACTCTATTTTTGATTTTAATTTCAACATTATGAAAATGTTAGAAAAATTACAAACAAACAATATAATATAGTGTTTAGAAAAATTTCGAAAATTTATGGTCTTGATGCGGGAATCGAACCCGAATCCACTGCACGTGCCTAAACCTTTCGGCCAACCAAGTCACTTGTCTTGGTGTCGTGGTTGGCCGAAAGGTTTATTCCCGAATCAAGACCATACATTTTTCTAACCACTATATTTTTTGTAAACTTGTCACTCAATAGAGACAACACTTACGCGGCCAGCGTTCTTCAGCTGTCCACTCTCCTGGGCAGCGATTCCATTGCTGGTCTCGTAGGCGTAGGAGTATTGATTAGGGAGGACATCGGCGTCCTGCTTCAGGATCTGAGCATCAGCATCGGCGTTGCGGAGGTGGGACACATCAGCGGCGGCCAAAGCCACGAGGGCGAGGATTGCAACGAAGGATTTCTGAAAGGCAAAACAGAAGTCGTAACCTAAGCTGTGTAAAATTAGTTACATTCAACGAAAATCAAGGTAAGGTAAAATGATTTGATTTGGTTCGATTTTTTAAAGTACTGATGATTTTTCTGTTAATCAAACAAAATAATTTTACTTGGTTCGATTTTAGCAAAAGTATTGATTGTTCTGTTAATCAAAAGAACGTTTTATTGACAATTCAATCAAAAGAGTCTAGACCGTGGAATTCTAGGAAACTTTCTAGGAAGCTCTAGAGACTGGACAATTCACTGATCGTTTTTCTAATGCCAGATTTTAATGTCGATAATGTCTCGGTCCACTCACCATGTTGTTCAAAGGTAAGAGACGCTCTGACTGTGCTCGGAGGATGTACGCTCACCGTTTTATACTCGAACCCGATCGTTCGACTTATCGGCATTTACATTATTTTGCAACAAAGAAGTTCTGATACCCAATATGATTTGTTTCCATGCAAGGTGAACGCGTTTGAGAGCGTTATTCTAAGGCTGGACATCCGCCTTAGCTTGGGGGTTCTGTTTTCTTAGGAAAGGTGGGATGATAAGCTTGGCTGCAAAAAAAAAGCAGAAACAATAGCGAAGTTTAATTGTTGACTTATTTTTTTATAATCATCGCTGGCCGGCTTGGTCGAATGCTCAGATCACTGGGTATTAGCCAAGGTGTCCCGGTTTTTGAATCCTGGCAGGGGCAAACTTTCTGATGAACATAAATATTTGTTCCCGAGTCATGGTTGTATTTAAGTTCATGTAGTAAGTTTGTAACATTTATATACATAAATATGTATTAAGATATTAAAAATATGTCCGTCATCTAGTATCCATAACACAAGTGCTTAGGCTACTTACTTTGGGCTAGATGATAGGGTGATTGTAAAATTGATACTTATTCCTGCAGGTAGCCCTGTGCGAATGGAATGCATAAAACAGTACTGTCGAGTATGCTATACCAAAATTAAAAAAATGTTATTCTTTGTTTGATATTTGCCGTGTGGTAACGGCAGAGCAGAATACAATTGTCACCACCCCCATCTCTCCCGTGGGTGTCGTACAAGGCGACTAAGGGTAAACACAGCAATGAGTAATGGGCAGCAGCATTTCTCTCATACCACCTAGCAATATGAATTTGTACTGCGATTTATGTGCCCCATATATGGCAATAGGCTCACCACCTGTTACATGGGACCGAACATAATTGGCGAAAAGTGGGTGTTAATTCACCTCTGCCTACCCCTTCGGGGATATAGGCGTGATTTATGTATGTATGTATGTGATATTTGAATATATTATAAAGCTGAAGAGTTTGTTCGAAACTAATCGCAGAAACTACTGGTTCAAATTGAAAAAATCTTTTTGTGTTTGATAGTCCATTAATTGACGAAGGCTTTAGGCTATATAACAAACGACATTAACGCAAGCGAAACCGCGGGCGATCACTGGTTGTTTTATAATAAAAAAAATACTGCAAGGAAAAATAGATCAGATCAGACAATTTTCGAAAATGTTCCGTATCACGACATAATATCGCTAATTTTCTATACTTCTTTTATCTCTGATTGAAATTATCATTTTGCAGTCAGCCTCGTTTATAATTTATTGCTACGTAATGGGTCACTCTGTGTTATTAATTTCATACACAAGAGTTACCTACTCGATACAAGGGACGCCATACATGCAAATTTCCAAATGAATGAAATAGCTGATTTTTCGTGGTGCCTATTTTTCTTTGATAGTGTTTTAAAAATCACATTCTTTATAGTAGGTGTGACTAAATGTGTCATTGTTAGTAAAGATGTTCAAAGCAAACTAACTTGTTTTCAACTTAATATTATCATATTACATGTCACTATAATTGAGGGATTTGTATTTGCGAAAAAAATCCAAGTGTGGTCAGCAACGAAGGTCGCGAGGGAGTTGCACATCGCATTAGATTTATAGGTAACCTTTTTTGTAACTATTACACAAGTCAACGATTTTATGACAGACGATCGAGATGAATGGAATGACAAGAATGAATAAGGGTTTCTTAAAGAAGTTCTTGAAATAGCACCATTGCCAGATACAGTAAAAAGAAATCCTATGGCTTGTTATGGACATGTTTTGGTAAGAAACGAAAATTATGTGACATAAAGATGTGTGTCAAGGGATGGAAAGGAAGAGGAAGGATGTAGAATGGAAGAAAAAACACACTGCGATAACCCAAATTGAATGGCATAAGGGCAATAGGAATCTGGGAACAGAACTGGGGGGCTAGACAAAGCAACACACCGACAAAGATAACGAAGTTCGATAAAGCAAAATGTATGGGATTTGACGTAGGTCGTCGTGAAATCACGTGACCAAAATCGTCTTCGTAAGTTCCCAGTTATGTTGGTAGCGCAAGCTAAGACGCTTTAGATACCAAAGTAATATGACCGATCGTGACGAACTTCGACACGTTATCGTTATGAAACGATTGCCACTTGGCTACGGGCCCTGGATAGCTCTTGTCCTTCATCTCCCTTGATGGTAAGTGACGATAAGGGCCAAGCTGGAATCGAGTTTCACCTGGAATCTTCAACACTTCAACACAACACAGAGGTACTGGCTATCTTATCACAAATTGTCGGAACACAATAATGTTGCCGCCATAATAATAATGTTAAAATAATATAATAATAATGTTAACATTATTATTATGGCGACAGATTTTGATAAGATGGTGGTAACTAGCCAGGCAGACTTGAAAACAGTCCTACCACCAACCAAACCAAGTACAAATATGGGGTATTTACGAACCCGGGACCTCTGGATCTTAATTCCAGTGGGCGAATCACTAGATCAAAGAGGCGTTTAAAAATATGCTGCATAATTATAATGACTAGACGCTCCTCAAATCACCTACAGACTCCAAGAAGCAGTGAGTTATTTATGCCGCCTGCCTGGAAATTATGGAAGTACCCAGTTGGCTGCAGTACTAAATTTGAAGACCACATACTGGCCTCATTGAAAGGCTTCAATGCTCTAACTGCCGCACTCGGAGACGTCAGTTAACTTTAATAAGTACTTAATGTAAAAAAAATCATTTAAATCTAGACCGTAGACCTGGCAAGTATAGCGACTAAAAAGTTTTGAATTGTCATTTTTTGATATTAAGTACTCATTTAGTACCCCAAATCTTTCCCGTGGGTACAAGGCGACTAAGGATAAATCTGAATATGATTAGGAATGGGCAGCAGCGTTCCTCTTATGCCACCTAGGCTAGCAATGTACTGCGACTTTTGTTCCCGATAAATGGCAATAGGCTCGCCACCTATTACATGGGACTTGACATATTTGGCGAAACGTGGGTGCTAGTTCACCTCTGCCTGCCACCTCGGGGATGTGAGCGTGATTTATGTGTGTGTGTGTGTGTGTGTGTGTGTGTGTGTGTAAGTACTCATTGACGGTCATTGACTTCTCTGAGTGCGGCAGCTAATTATTAATTAGTTCTCCCTTAGTCGACAGGTACTTTTGAGGTGAATGGGGGCTAACATATTCTACTTTATTTACTGATAGGTATCCCTATGATGAATGGGAGCTAGAGCATTCCACATTGCTTCAAGCTCCCACGGATACGTGGAAAAATAAACTTTATTGTCCTGACTGTGCTAAATAGTAACACAGTCGTAAACACACCGTACCAAATACATAGTAGAGGCCAAGAATATCGCACCTTTGGCACAGACCGCGGTTGAATGACATTCGCCTGCTTGCTGTTATGAATGAACGTAAACACAGGAGTTATATTTAAGCTGCACTTGTGTGTGTTAAGTTGGCCATGAGAGTGACATTAGAATAATCATCACCATCGTCATTACCATCAACATGATGACGTCATAACTGCTGAGACAAATTTTCTCTATTTATTCATTTGTTCTGTGATGCCCTGCTTCCACACTATTTGCTGTCTGTGCAGTAAAAATAAAACTCACACGATCACGGATAAGCAAACAAATCTTAGCATTTCATGGATTCACTGTGCGGGTGCCAGGTCCATTGTGTGGCAGAGAGGGGGAAGTCAGGAGCAGCGTCTGGGACTTGTGACCCAAGTGTAGGTTTATATTAAAATATAATTATGTATTTTAAAATCCATAATCAATTTTATAAACCAAAAAGATTATCCACTTTCAAAAAGTATGTGTTAAATACCCATTTTTTATTTTACGCAATTTATTTAAAAAAACATAAATAAACGCCGCGTGGTGACGGCAGAGTAGAATACAATTGTCACCACCCCAAATCTTTCCCGTGGGTGTCGTACAAGGCGACTAAGGATAAATCTGACTATGATTAGGAATGGGCAGCAGCGTTCCTCTTACACCACCTAGCAATAGCAATGTACTGCGACTATTGTGCCTGATAAATGGCAATAGGCTCGCCACCTATTACATGAGACTTGACATATTTGGCGAAACGTGGGTGCTAGTTCACCTCTGCCTACCCCTTCGGGGATATAGGCGTGATTTATTTATGTTGTAACATAAATAAATCACGCCTATATATCTGAAGGGTTAGGTAGAGTTGAAATAACACCCGCGTTTGGCCAATTAGGCTAGGTCCATAAAGGTGGAGTGCCTATTACCATATATTGGGTAACGTAACGTAACGTAAATCACAATATATTGCTAAGTAGTATAAGAGGAAGGCTGCTGCCCCTTACTCATCGCTGTCTTCGTGTATGACACCAAGAGATAGGGGTGGTGACAATAATAAACCGTCACCTCGTGGCTCCTTATTTCGTAAACCACAGAACAGTAAAAGAGGTATACAAGTGCTACAATAATCCAATAGGATTATTAGTTCAATGGAAACATTAATTATGTAGCGCGATATTAATTTTGATTCAGGCATCAATGTTGACGACAATAAGTATCCAAAAACTTTCGATACCTAAAATAGTTGACGCGTCCACATTTTAGAGGTCGTTATTTTAATACATGCTCCTTACATGCAACCAAATTTGGTAAGAAGCTCCATCAGTAGGCTTGTGCCGAAAACTTTAATCGCTTAAACGTGTCAAGGGAGAAAATATGGCTGCGCATCTCGCTGGTGGTAAAAACCTTTATTGTTTCGAGCTCGTTTAAGGTCCGTTTATATCTACCGATATTGAGCTTGTCAGTCACGCGCCGTCCCCGACACGAGACGAAAACTCTTAGGCCCGAGTTCACCAACACGTAAAACAAGCGATTAAAAGATAACCGCCAGTTTTTGACAGTTCTTCCATACAATAAAATGTCAAAAACTGACGGTTATATTTTAATCACCTGTTTAAGTGTTAGTGAACTCCAGCCTTAGCATTCCCTGGATTCACCGTGCGGGTGCCGGGTCCATAGTGTGGCAGAGAGGGGGAGTCAGTGGTAGCGCCTGAGACTTGTGACCCAAGTGTAGGTTTAAGGGGCCCCTTGAAAACTATTCAACACTCACCTTCGCCAGCCCGACTTCTCTCTCTGCCCATATTTGGTGAGATTCTTCTAAACTATTCGATTTTAATTTTACATACATACATACAGAAAAATTATGATCTTGAGGCGGGAATTGAACCCGCATCCGCTGCTATCCGCTTGGCCGCTCGGCCACCCAAGACACTGATTAACTTGCCGAAATTCTTCTAACCTTTACACTTCACGTTGTAAGCCAACGGGTACCCTCGCAATGTAGAAATACATTTCAAACATTCCAAAGCAGATATTTTTACAAATACCGTGCGTTCGGTTAAGCTTGGGTTTGCTTTTTATAAACTATTCGATTTTTATTTTAACATTATATAAATGTTAGAAAAAATAGTACAAAGATTTTGGTAGTTGGAAAAAGAATTTCGAAAAATTATGATCTTCAGGCGGGAATCGAACCCGCGTCCGCTGCTATTCGGGCAGGCCTGACCGCTCGGCCACCCAAGACACTGACACGAGATTCTTCTATACAGTGTGTATTGACGTGTTTCATATCTATCGTAACGTGGCCACGCAGACAAGGCCAGACATGGGGCGTGACCGGTGCGTATTCGCGAAAAGAATACGGTTTGATGGTGCGGTTCATTTCGGTACGGGTCGGTGACTACCTGCCCCCGTAGCACGGGACGTGGACACATCTCCTTGGGAGGAACGAAAATCTCTTCCTCTCCCTCTAACTCCCACTAAATCCCGAGAGAAAATACTTTCAAGTGGTGGAGAGAGACTTGTCCACGTCCCCATGCTATGCCCACTGCCAGGAGGTATGAATAGAGTAACGGAACCGTACAGACGTCAAGTGTTTGGTGCTAATGATAGCGGCTGCGCCGAACGCCCAACAATATCTGGCACACTCAATGCCAGTAGATGTAAATAAACAGTGCCGGTGCATGTCTGGCACGCTCAATGTCGGTAGATATAAATGGACCTTTATATGGTAGTAAATCAAAGAATCAGTTACATTCGTACAAACTTATTTACATCTTCTTGCTTGCGTTTTATCAGATAATTAATATAACCCTGATTAACCATTAATTTTCTTGTGCCATACCTCTGTTTCGTGTTTTATTAAATCATATTAAGACGTAAATTTAAAATGGGCAATCATGTTTCTCAACTTCATTCTTTGCGATTTATGGTTAAGGCGGCCGGTTTGGTCGAATGATCAAACCGCTGACTGTCAGCCAAGAGGTGTTCGAATCCGGTAAATTTTACGATGAACACAGATATTTGTTCCCGAGTCATTGTTGTTTATGTAGTACCTATATTTTTTATATTTATTGTGGAAAATATACTTAATAAAAGAGGAAATAATTTAGAACGCGGTTTATTGCAGTTTCACTTTAACAACAGTGCTGCCACAAGTGCTAAGTGGCGAGAATGGAAATTAAACAATTTATAACAAGTAGGCTAGGCAAAGGGTGTGTTTACATACTTTCTACATCCTCCCTTAAACACAAACCCATTTTCGAAGAACAATAGACCAGTTTAGAGTGCGTCGTTGCTTTGGTAAGGGCATCTGCAATCATCATGTTAGTCTGTATGTAGCGAACATCAATGACTCCACTAAGTACCTTGTCTCGGACAAAATGATGCCTTACATCGATATGTTTAGTTCTAGAGCGATAGCCATCTGTAGCTGAAAGTTTGATAGCGCCCTGGTTGTCGCTATAAATTATCATAGGCTCAGTCTTCAACTGCGGCCAAAAGGTTTCTTGGAATTGTTTCAACCACAGGGCCTCCTGCACACATGACGACAATGACATATACTCTGCTTCACTTGTGGACAGGGCCACAGTAGGCTGGCGTCTTGAGTTCCAGCTGATCATTCCTCCCTGAAACAAGAATGTATAGCCAGTGCAGGAACGCCTATCATCTTCTGAACTAGCCCAATCTGCGTCACAGTAGCCATGTGTCATGGTCTCCTTCATATTTTTCTTGTAACTCAACTTATAATCCTGAGTACCCTTCAGATAACGCATAACACGTTTCAAGGCAGTCCAGTGCTGCTGTTGAGGCTTGTTGTTATATTTACTTAACATATTAATAACAAAACTGATATCTGGCCTAGTGACCTGTGAAATATAGAGTAAGCATCCAATTAGCTCCTGATAAGGAATATCTTCTAATATTTTACTCTCTTCTGTATTTTCTAATGCCTTAAATTTTGTGTTGGGATCAATTGGAGTCTTGACAGCCTTGCAATCAGACATTCCATATTTTATTAACACTTCCTGTATATATTTACTTTGATCTAAATAAAGAATGCCTTTCTCTCTGTCTCTTTCTACATGTATCCCAAGACAATAACTTAAATCACCTAAATCTTTCAATTTAAATTGACTATGTAACTGTTCTTTAATTTGTGATTTAGTTTCTTGATTATTTGAGAATAAAATCAGGTCATCAACATGAATAGCCATAAATGTCATGTCATTCTCATCTACAATTTTGTAATAGACACAGGGATCCAATCTAGATTGCAATAGACCCATTTCTTTTAATGCAGAATCTAATTTTCTATTCCATTGCCTGCTAGCTTGTTTTAATCCATATAATGACTTTTTTAATCGACAAACTTTATTAATATTTTCACTATCCGCACCATCATACATAGGTGGAAATTTCATATAAATTTCCTCCTCTATCTCTCCTTGAAGAAATGCAGATATGGCATCCATTTGACATATATCAAGATCATATTTTGCAGACAAAGCAAACAAATATCTGAGTGAAGTAAGTCTTACCACTGGTGAAAAAACTTCTGTGTAATCAATGCCAGGTTTCTGCGAACAACCCTTGATCACAAGCCTTGCTTTGTATTTTACTATTTCACCCATCTCATTTGTCTTTGTTTTAAATACCCATTTGCACGGTATTGAACGCTTGCCTGTTGGTAGTGTGGTAATTTCCCAGGTATCATTCTCCAACAAAGATTCATACTCTTTATTCATAGCATCTTTCCAAAATTCAGCATTTGTACTTGATAATGCTTCTCTGACAGTTTGTGGATCTGAAATTGGTGTAACACACATGAAATTATTGCCTTGAGGGTTTCGTTTCTGGTGTGACCTCAAAGTGATATTTCTCTCAAAGAGACTCTCCTCAGCATCATCACTTGTACTAGGATAGTATGTCTCATCATCAGACCTGTTAACACAACTGTCAAATGATGTGTCCTCACTTGTATTTTCTGTCTTATCACCTAGTAAAGTACTATTCTCTTTTGTACTATTATGTGAGTCTGAACTGTCATTATTTGAAATCAGGGGAATATTTATATACTGTGACAATGATACAGGTTCCGGAGTAATTTCATTTTGCATTCCACTCTCTATGAATATTACGTCCCTGCTAGTTGTAATCTTTTTACTAACAGGATCAAAGAGTCTGTATCCTTTTGTGTTTTCACAATATCCCACAAATATTAGTTCACGTGATTTACGATCCCATTTTAGTCGAGTTTGCTTTGGAACATGTACCATGGCTTTCGTGCCAAAAATCCTTAAATGTGAAATGTTTGGTTTCTTACCAGTCCATTTCTCATACGGTGTTACCTCAGCCAAGACTCGCGATGGTGATCTGTTGATAACATGAGCTGCAGCAGCAACAGCCTCAGCCCAAAAACTTTTCTTCAGTTTTGCTTCAAACAGCATGCACTTTGCACGCTCAACGAGAGACCGGTTCATCCGCTCGGCCAAACCATTTTGTTCAGGCGAGTATGGTGAGCTAGTCTGGTGTTTGATGCCGGAAACTGCTAAAAAATCAGAAAATTCTTTATTGCAATATTCTTTCCCGTTATCGCTTCTTAAAATCTTTATTTTCTTATCTAATTCATTTTCTACTTCTTCTTTAAACTTTTTAAACACCAATTTAATATCCATTTTGTTCTTCAGAAAATATACATATACTTTACGGGAAAAATCATCGATGAAAGTTATAAAATATTTGCCACCTCCAGCCGATGTTGTTTCCATGGGACCACACAAGTCAGTATGTATAATTTCTAACAGAGCATTTGCCCTTGAACCGGAATGAGGAAACGGTAATCGTGTTTGTTTCGCTTCACAACATGTAATACAAACATTATCAGCTTCTTTATTACTGATTGTAATACCCTCAGCACATGCCTCCAACCTCTTTACATCAGCCAAGTTTAGATGCCCCATTCTTTTATGCCATGTAGTAATATCTGCCTTACTCTCATTGTAGGAAACTGTATATGCACTAGCGGTAACAGTATTAAGTTTATACATGTTATTAGATAAATTTGCAGTTGCTACTAGAGTTTGGTTGGCATTGTATATGTTACAACCCGTATCAGTGAATTCTACCTTACAGCCACTTTTAGTCAGCTGACTAACAGACAATAGGTTCGTACTTAAATCAGGAATATATAAAACGTTTCTCACCTGAATAGGGTGCTCATCTTTGCATAAATAGGTATGTATATTTACTTTACCCATACTGTGCACGGAGATTGCATCACTGTTTGCCACCATTATTTGTTTAACCGGAGGTGATTGTACATCATACATCCAATCTGAGCATCTTGACATATGCATTGTTGCTCCTGAATCAACATACCAATCGTTCTGATTTAACATGCTGTAAGCTGAAAAAACTGCTGAAAAACTGTTCTGATTTTTCTTCACTGTCACTGTACATTGATTTTTGTAGTGTCCATAATTATTGCACTTATAGCAGCGGGGTCCTTTTCCTTTTGGCTTTGTGTTTGAGGTATTTTTGTGCTTTGTGAAGAATGCAGAAGATTCGGAAACTTTAACTTCTTGCAAAAGTTTTGTTTTAACAAAATCGGACGAAATCTTTATGCCTGAACTTTCCAGACCCATGATCATCGGTTTATAGTGTTCCGGTAAACCTGCCAGCATGAGTGTTCCCAGCCATTCGTCTCCTACGTCGAAGCCAATATTCCGTAGCTTGTACGCGGTAGTCATGATTTTGTTAACGTAATCTTCAACGCTGGCGCAGTTATCAAGGGAAGCGTTGATCAAATCTTTCAATAATCCGACTTTTCGAGACAGCCCGGAGTCTTCAAAGGCATCTTCAAGCTTTTTCCATACTTCTTTGGATGACGAAGCACTTTCGATATGAACATAATTTATTGGTTCCACCAATAAAATTAACTTCGACTTGGCTTTAATGTCTTTCTTCGGATCTACATACGTGCCGGGATCGACACATTCCCATAAATCTTCGTGTTCTAGGTACGATTTAACTGCGAACTTCCACGTCGAGTAGTTTTCCCGGCCGGCTAATTTTTCAATTTGGAGGTTAGTCATGGCCATTATTGCGTCGGGGAAAAATCACTGTTGTTACGAAGTATTTCAGTACTTTGATTTACTACACTAAATGTTCAAAATTAGCTCTTTTAAATGGTATATGAGACGGCCCATAACCTGTGGAAAATATACTTAATAAAAGAGGAAATAATTTAGAACGCGGTTTATTGCAGTTTCACTTTAACAACAGTGCTGCCACAAGTGCTAAGTGGCGAGAATGGAAATTAAACAATTTATAACAAGTAGGCTAGGCAAAGGGTGTGTTTACATACTTTCTACATTTATTATCTAATATAATTATTATCGTTAAAATGTAGTTGAAATATTAGATAGTGATGGTGATTATTAACATCAGTCGCTTTAAGTTAACCTGTAACTTTCAACGCGACCTCCGATGGCAATAAAGCTATAAAGCGTAGAACAAACTTGATGCATTTGGTTGTTTTTAATTATGGTAGCCAACTGTTGGAATACGCGCTTAATGATTGTAAGCAAAGATGCAATAATCAACCCATAAAATTAATTAAAAATGGTCTGCCATGCTGGCCTGCGGGCGAAAAAATAACGTAGAATTGGCACATTCTACTTTACTGTTTTGATTCATATCAAAAGGGATTGGATGGTTTGATGACGTCTGACTGATATGAATGGAAGATGAAACATACTTCGCCGACCCCAGATAGCCTGGGAACAGGGCAGGGATAAGGTCTGCGAGTCTCTTCGACTTCGGCCTCCATCGAAATATGCTTGAAACTCTCATAGAATGCTCGAATGCAAAGCTTGAAGATTCATCAAGACTTTCGCCTTAACCAAAATCATTTTATAGTAGTTTAACTGCCGCACTCAGAGACGTCAATTAACGATAATGAATACTTAATGACGAAAAATGACAATTCAAAACTAGTCACTATTCTAGCCGGGTCTTTGGTCTAGATTTAAATGAAATTTTTTGACATTAAGTGAGTACTCGTTAAAGCTAATTGTTAATTGACGTCTCTGAGTGCGACAGTAAGATCCTTATAACTAGTATGTATTTCAATAAGTTTTTTGTAGAGTTGTCATGTTTTATGAGCGTCCCACAGTACTTGCAAATTATCCATCAATTGCAGGTAGGCATCGGCGCTCGTCCAGTTAAATAAAAGGTCTCCGCATACGTAACGGGAAAATACGTTTTATACAAAATGTACCATGAAGGACATAGGTATGTCACGAAGTAGTCACCGACGGGACGTGCACGGGGCGTTTAGTACGAGAGAGACCCCGTCCCCGTCCCGTCCACGTCCCGTCCGGGGTATTTTCCCGTTACTTATGCGGAAACCTATAGTTACTCTCACACTGCGTGGCTTCATTTTAACAACCTCAATTTCCATTAATAGTTATACAAACCAATAACTATTATTAAATAACCCAAGCTCAAAGTAAGGCTTAGACGGCGCAGTTGATTGTTAATTAAATACCGATACATAGTGCCACTCAAGTCCAGCAGTCGAAACTTAACTAAATATAGCTGGTTTGAAACCCTTTGAAAACGGATAATCCTTCGCTAGCTCCATCATAATGACCTGACCCTTCTTCAGGCGAAGGATATAGAAACGCTTTTGAGGCTTTTGTGGTCACAGCCATGATAGTCCCAGGAATGTTAGACGATACACGATGTAAAGCACGCTAAAATTTATTTGCTCAGGCCCGAGTTCACCAACACGAAATCAAGCGATTAAAAGATAACCGGCAGTTTTTTTACATTTCATAGTGTTAATTGTCAAGAAGAACCAATTAATTAATAATCGACTGTTTACGTATTGGTGAACTCGAGCCTCAATCGACTAGCTAGATACTTATTAAAATTAAACGAACACATCACCATCTTTAGCTTTTGTTATAAAAATTGTCAATATTAATTTTGTATCTACATATAAACTTTGCCAGTAATATTATCGCTTTCGATTGATCAACAAGATACTAAACCACGCCTCTACAATGCATTGTTCAGTTTATAACCTTCAAATACATCATGTGTGTGCATTGAACATTATATTTTTTTGCAACTACTGATTGACGGGGACCTCTTGACATCTTTTTAGGCTTCAATGCGTTTCGTTAGCACTATGCCATTGACGGCGCTCGCGCTGAAACGATTACGCATTCAGTTTCAAAACTATCGAACACGAGCCAATTCAGTCGCTCTACCTAGAATATAAGACATACATTCGCTCAGCAGTTTTGTATTGGTGTTCTAGTGCTTGTATTGTATGCAAGATACCTATGTATGTGCTGTTTGCCATGTGTAAGGTGATATATGAGGAACGCTGCCCATTACTCATCGCTGTCTCAACCTTTAGTCGCCTTGTACGTCATCCGCGGGAGAGATTGGGATGGTGATAATCGTATTGTGCTCTCCGTTAATGTTTTCTTTATTCCATTTTAATTATGAACTTTCATCACCAAGATATGTCAACTCCATCATAGCCTAAGCCTTTACAGTTTAACACCACACATGATAGACTGACACACAGAGCAACATTCATTGGTATATATAAATCTTGCCTATATCCCCAAAGGGTTAGGCAGAGGTGAATCAACATCCACGTTTCGCCAATTGGGATAGGGCCCATGTAATGGCGGCGAGCTAATTCCCTATTAACATTGACGATCTAATTCATTTACAATTTTGCGCATCATAAAAGTAGCTTTGTGGTCTGCAAAATTATAAAGCTCCTGATTCTAAATAAATTACAAAAAAAGAACGGGTAACTGCTCATAATTTATTCAAGTGATAAACTGTTCTTTCTGCTGAAGAGGTCAGAGTGTCAGATTTGATTGATGACCCGTAGATCCAGTACATCGGGCCGCGCGTTCAGGAATTGAATAATTTGACATTTAAAAACACCTCATTCGCATTATGTCTCGTCCTTTCTATCGATTATGTAAAGTAAGTCCTTGATTTACAAACGATAATTTACCGCGGCGTTCAAAGTTCGAGCTGGGTTAAAGAAGTAATAACAATTGCATAATTTTGTTTTAAAAGCCATCATCAGCATCCGCGGTGTATTATATTACTGCAGTGGGAGAGAATATTCGTATATGTCAGGAGCTGTATAATATAGTAGGTCTGTATTTAATACACGGGTATATCCGTGTATTTTTACGTCGTATACCTATTGTAGTAGATAAGTAGAAAAGGAAAACACGACTACTACTTTACATAATACATACATACATACATAAATCACGCCTATATCCCCGAAGGGGTAGGCAGAGGTGAACTAGCACCCACGTTTCGCCAGTTATGTTAGGTCCCATGTAATAGGTGGCGAGCCTATTGCCATTTATCGGGCACAAAAGTCGCAGTAGGTACATAGATAGATGGTATAAGAGGAACGCTGGTGCCCATTCCTCATCACTGATTTATCCTTAGTCGTCTTGTACGACACCCACGGGAGAGATTTGGGGTGGTGACAATTATATTCTACTCTGCCGTCACCACACGGCTGGCTTACCTAATCACATTTTAAATAACTGTATTATTTTACCGTACTGTTTAAATTAAGCTTTCATCGGGGAAAGCAGCCCAAAGCTTTACACTGCCTAAAACGAGTAAAATCGAGAATAATTAATTTCAATTAAAAATTGATCAGTTGTCTACTGCTTAAAGGTGATAGTCATTTTTTTTTAGTTCTTACGTTTCCATTTAAAGCGGACTTTAAGCAGTATACCCGTTTTGAGCCTACTCCCCCTAGTTGTTATTGAAGGTAAACAAAATAATTATTCGTCCAAATTAAACTGGGCTAGACTACATTGGACGAACTTACTTTAATTATGGTCCAAATTATAAGTTCAAAAAAATGTAATCCTTGATTTTCAAACTAACTTTTACGAGTCACTTTTTCCCAGTGTGCATGCCTAGTCGACTAACCTCCGAATACATAAACGCTACTCAAATTTTGAGCAGTGCTTATAAAGTTAAGTGGACAATACCTGTCAGAATTTGTATGGAAAAATGTAAATTTTGTCAACACTTAAATGTTAAGCCGGACTAAAACTTTGAGTAGCTTTACTTTACTCGGGGGTAGGTAAGTAACTAACGTTGCTACTAAGCATATTAATGCTCTCACTGTTGGTTTTTCAAGTTATATAAAATATTTATGACTATTATATTATGATATATTGCAAGATTGCTGGGTATTGGTCATGAGGCGGGACCTCATGACCAATACCCAGCAATCTTCATTTTCGAATCCTGGTAGGGGCAAACTTTGTGATGAACACAAATGTTTGTTCCCGAGTCATGGTTGTGTATATGTTTATATAGTATATCTTCAACATTTATATACATAATTATATTAAAAATATGTCCGTCATCTAGTATCCATAACACAAGTGTTTAGGCTACTTACTTTGGGCTAGATGATAGGTGTGAGTGTAAAAATATTTATTATTATTATTTATTTTAAATGAGATTTCTTTTTAAGTTATCAAAATCCTCCGCGATCTGGGCGGCTTTCTTTTCACTCTGCCTACCAGGACGATTCCCGCATCAAACCAAATTTAATATTTCGATATCTCTTTTTTTTAATTAGCTCAATACGCTTGATCGATATGGGTTGCTGGGTCTATTTGCCGTTATATACGTTACAAGTAAGTTTATTACCCGCAGATCATCATTTTTTTTCTCCCTATATCCTTTCATCCATAGGGAAGGCCCGTGCCCCAGCAGTGGGGACATTTAAAGGCTGGTGATAATGATGATGATGAGATCATCATTTTCCTACCTTTAGTTCCTGGCTATCAGGGATAGGCACTATGGGGAAGATTATGCCCAACAGGCGTTTAGGCGTCTCTCGGCTGAAAAATGATGTTGAAACGCTGAAATTATGACATGTGTCCATCACACTGGAAAGTTGTTAGTGATGTGTGTATAAAAAATTGACAGCAACAGCCATGACGTTGAGCAGTATAGATTTCAATGTGGTCATCGCAATCACTTTCTCCGATCACTTGCTATGGTATTTCATTCATCTTTTTTTTCAAGCTTAAACTTTGTTAAAGGTTCTTACAGAAAGAAACATTAAGAAAGTAGTGCAGTTAATTTTATCAATAGCGATACAAATCTGGAAAATCTGTTTTCTAAAAACCTTCCTTATTTATTTTATTACGCGCCTAACAATAAAACAACAATATCGAGTATCAAAAAACATTACAATAATAATAATATTTTTTCGAATTTCTTTCTTTTTACATACATAAATCACGCCTATATCCCCGAAGGGATAGGCAGAGGTGAACTAGGACCCACATTTCGCCTATTGTGTTAGGTCCCATGTAATAGGTGGCGAGCCTATTGCCATTTATCGGGCACAAAAGTCGCAGTACATTGCTATTGCTAGGTGGTACAAGAGGAACGCTGCTGCTCATTCCTCATCATTTACCTTAGTCGCCTTGTACGACACCCACGGGAGAGATTTGGGGTGGTGACAATTGTATTCTACTCTGCCGTCACCATTATTTTTGTTATTATTAATTCCAGTTCGAATTGAATACTCATAGCTAAGACAGGACAACGTCTGTCAGGTCAATTACTTATTATCGTCGGTTAAGTTCTAACACCGCGTTTATAACAAAATCAATATTGCAGTTGTCACGATACCAAAAAACCTGTCTAATTTTAACTGAAATATATTTTTATAAACAAATACTTGGAAATGCTTTAATATTTTAAGATTATAGCATATAGAAAATGTTTCCAAAATAATTTATTTTATTCAATCGATTCTCTATCCAATGACAGGCATACCTAACTCATTAGGTTTTTCAGTACTAACATCATTTTGTTAGTATATGTTTTTGTTGACTGCCCTTAAATAAATAAAGACATAAATTATGAACATTTTCTGATTTATGCGGTGTTAGAACTTAAGCGACGATAATATTTGAATCCTAACTTTTTTATCCACTAAGAGCTAAGCAGAGAAGTATCGACACCCATATTAGAATGTAATCAGAGAACAGTAATCAGTTCGCTAATTACGTTTACATTTGATAGATTACAAGATAACATCCTTAGCGTAATATAATTGCATAATCTTGTCCGTTTTACCTTGCAAGCAGACAAGGTTAAAGAACTCCGAATTAAGAGTCGACCATCTTTTGTTGGTTGTTGAGTAATCTGTGAGGCATGACCGTGTATAATATGCGATCTGTCTGACGACTTGACATCAAAGTGCGATATTATTACGAGGACCGGTTTCTCACGCGGTCAGGGTGTCTAAGAAGGCCACTTTAGCAATATCGCCGAAGCAATTCATCTTTCTGAATCCCCAGCAGAGCAGAGTGGAATATAATTATCACCTCAAATACAGCGATAGATGACAATAGGCTCACGACATGTGACCTAACCCATTAGTAAAAAGTGGTTTTCATTCACTTCTACTTAACATTTCCTCCATTTTACATATTTCCAAATAAGATGCGAGCCATTTTACTTTGTGTGAAAACTCTCGAAGTGGTAAATTTCTGCAGAAGGATTATTCACCTGATAAAAACAGACGACATGTGGTTATTTTACGAATTGTAATGTACCAAATCATTAAAGAAATTGCAGATGTTGCCTTTTTAGACTAGAACAAAAGCTCTTGGGCACGAAACCTGGTGACCTGGTAAAGATGTAGGTATGTTTGTGTGATGGACTAGGATATTGATCATTAGTCGAAATCTTTTTTGTATGTTCCATTTATTGTGTTTGGATTTTTTAAATTTTGATTACACTGTGATATATTAAGAGCGAAAAAATGCCGTAACTCATCCTAAAATTTAATCAATTGCATAATAATAATAAAAAACTGAAAGCTATACCTAACTTATGAAAATTTCTTGTATGTAATTTATATGTAATTGTAAGTTTAATTTTGCAGTATAATTATATTTCTAGTATTTATATATTTTTGCGTAGTGTAAAAGTAAGGCCGATAACCTTTTATCGGCCTTATTGCAAAAGGTTGACGATCAACGGGATATAATTTGACATTTTCTAATAGTCCGACGTTCTGTTACCTGCACTAATAACTAACCAATTGCCGTTGCTGATCGTACCACTGAGACCGAGGAACTCGCGACACTCAAACCAAGGTAGCATTAATAAAATAAAACCATTTCCTTGTGAGTATTTCAGCAGCAGTTTATTGACTTAGTGGTAACGTTTGAACCGAGGACTTAACCGAGAACTGATGATACTTTCTCGACTGGGGCAGGATGGGCGGCAATGTACTCGAGGCTCCTTTGGATGGCGGCGGGGATCGGTGGGGGGACGGGCAAGTGGCTTCCCTGGAAATGAAGAAGAATTTGTATTTTTTGCGCTAAATGTAAATAAATAAAAAGAATGCCATGAGTCGTTTGTCTGTTAATGTTAATGTCAATCTAAAGAGCGTCTTCATTAGATAATATTATAGAGAATAGATAATGGATTATTGGGCTCATCTAATCTTTATTGTTTTACCAAATGGAATACCATTAATGTTAATTTTCCAACCAAAAGGCTTCCATCCCCTATTCTATTAAAAAAATATATTTTCCGGTGTCCAGAAGATGCTTCAGAAGATTTTATAAAGTCAGTGTGTGGTATTCATGAACAGAATAAAATTGTGCAAACAAAAATTTACAGCCCTTACTTTAAAGATATTTTTTAGTTTCAGTTAACAGAAAATGTTTCATAAGTCAAAACTTGTTCGGTTCTAAGTTATTACTGTCATAAATTAAATTTAAGTATTTATACTGGATGCTTAAACTTCATCACTAGCACCTTTCCGGTGTGATGGATTATGTAAATCAAAAGGGAGTGCATGGCTTGATGACGTCTGAACGATATCAAACTGCACCGACCCCAGATATTTGGAGTATAATTAATTATTAAATATTTATTTACACAACTAATGAACATAGGCATATACCACATAGGTTAAGCAAAAAGATTAGTCTCCATTCGTGATTCTGGACAGCTGTGATTAGCACAACGATGGAAAAGGAAAATATAATGGGCGGGAAAAACTATTTTTGCTCAGACTCCAAAATTATTAAATTACCTGGGGTTGGTAGCCATCTTCGTTGGCAACGTAGCTCAGGTCGACAGGGGTGCCATCGGGGGACTTGTAGCTGTAAGCACCCTTGACTTCAAGAACGGGAGCGTCCTGTCAAACAAAGACATCTTTATTACTGATATTATTACAGCACATATTGGCTTGAGACAATTTACAAAGGATTTCCAGAGTGACCGAGATTTTTCTTAAATAAAATATCTTGAATAGGTACCGTCAACACATTCAATATAGCACATCACAAGTTGACACAAGTAATAATTTTTCCACTGATTTTGACCGTTTTGTTTTGGTTGCAAAGTTATTTAAAATTTATTTTATCTGGTTCCATTGTGAAGAAATGAAATAGAATGTGTCAACTCTACTCTCTTTCTCAGGGTGAGTTGATTTGAGGGTGATTATATTAAAATTTAAATTGTTTTGTAAGAATACATTTTAAAAACGACGTTTGTTCACATTTTTTGAAATCTATCATAAGCATGCATGTTTATATTATTTTTCTTACATTCTTACACCATATTCACCTCACAATTGTGTATCGGCCACAGGACTCACGCGATCAAATCATGGCAACGAGGTTATCTCAGTGGACAGATATTTAAATAGTAAATAGGTGCGTATTTCATCAATGTGCTTAACATGCCTAATTTGTATCTTAGAGCGTCCTCTTTGGAACGTCCTTGGCATTTGACTGCGGTCAGATATAGTTCTGGTAGTTTTTCTTGTATTATGTGAATTTTAGAATAGAGACACAGCGCATTTGGATGACACGAAAAAACGTTCATTTTAATATGTTAATGTTCGATAGGTTGAAGAGTCAGATCGCTGGCTATCAACTAAGAAGTACCACGTTTCGTTAACCCCGCCCTGGCTAGCCACGAAATTGGCCAACAACCGGCCAAGCAAAAAGAATAAAGGCGCCCAGAACGAAGAGTACTCCCGATGTGAGAGAGAATAGTGTAGTGCTATTTCTCTCTTCGTAATGATGTAATTAATTTAACCCTCATTACGAGAAAGGGTTAAATTAATTACTTTATCTAAATTACTCTTACCACTTCTAAGAGGATTCTTCAAAATTTAATGAAGTTTGCTATTTATAAATACGCCAGGTACCTACTCCTTTAGTTTTTAACTCAAAATTCGTTTTAGAGATAATTAAATTAGGCAAGATAATTAAAACTAATTTAATTTTTAGATATAACCCTTCAATGCCGTTATAAAAATCCTTTTTGATTAGTCTCCTTGATAAGGACATGCATGAATATATAATTGAATAGGTACATGTATACCTATATTCATGCAATGGCGTCAACGACATACTTATTAAATCTTCTCAATGAACTTTTGCACTGTGTGTCAAACACGTTAAGATTGAGGATTGAATGGAGAAACTCCACATTTATTTAGTCTTTGCGACATGCTGGTGGTTTTAACCAATAAATTAGTAAAATGTAGTTTATCTTGTTTGTACTTTAAGGTCATTACTTTGTCAAGGAAATTACTGTCGAATAATTAGGGACTTGTCCTCACATCGTTTTTCCACCTGTTCCTAAAACCTAACCTTGCTTAGATACTAACATACAGGGGTATGAACAGTTGTTATTTATTTATTTTTATATAAATTATTTTTAAATTAAAAATTAAACATTCTTTCGTTTCACATAATCTCATTTGTATCCTCATATTGATTGATTTTCCTTAATAACTTGTTAGTATTATGTGACAGAAGTAAAATTCACCATGTGCTTGTTTTAACATATTATTATAAACTACTCACTATATTTATCTACGTATAATCTTAGTTATATTGCATTTATAATTAATTCTCATCATACGTTTCAAAATGTGAAAAAATTTCTTCAACTACAATGCCTTGTTTTAAATATAGTGTACTTGTTTTAACTGTACAGTAATTTCTATTGGTTTGTTTGTTTATGGCATTTACAGATCCAAACAGTAAAATGGGCAACTACCGTGAGTTACAATTATAGTTTTATGCAGCATTTGTATTTATTTCTAAGATATTTTTTATTCTCACACCAAAAACATGATATACAATTCATTTGCCTACTGATTCTTATTTTATGTCATTGATAGTTCAAGTTCCAAGTTGAAGCGAAGGGATTGTAAAAATAGCATCAGCTTTATATGTTTTAATTTTACCGACACAATGATTATGAAACACTTTTATTTTTTATATTCGGCATTGGAAATCTGTGTGTGCTTAACAACTTAACGCTTTAATGTGAATCTGCAATTAATTACTAACTGATAGAGGGACCGGTTGTATAATAAGACTCCATATTACAATTTTAATTAAGATGTCCACGTGGGTTTGACTGTATAGAATAGAAATAGCACCCTTGCCGCCCCGTGATTAAAGAATCTAGTGATATTTTGTAGATAATAGTATGATAATCATCGAAACCTTAATTCTTTTCAAGAAGATGAAATCTTTTAAAGCCACTCGCAAATAAAGCAAACCGCATTAGGATTTTACCTGTAAGGATGGATTCAGTTTGGTTATAAAATAATATAAAAGTTTTATAGTCCGGAGGTCCCGAGTTAGATCCCCGGGGGGGGGGGGGGGTACTAATTTGTACTAGATTTGGTTGGTAGTAGGACTTCTTTCAAGTCCGTCTGGCTATCACCAACTTATCAAAATCTGTCGCCATAATAATAATGTTAACAACATTATTGTGTTCCGGCAATTGTGATAAGATAGCCAGCCAGTCTGTGGTTGAGGGTTTCAGTAGAAACTCGATTCCATCTTCGGCCTTATCTAGCCCTGTCCCTGTCCCTGTCTAGCCTAAAAAAAAACCTCCCCAACACGAGCGAGCTCCCTGTCTAGCATAAAAAAACCACCCCCTACACTAGCGAGCTCCCTGTCTAGCATAGCACTTTACAAACTTACAGAGTTAGCGTTCTTCACTACGCCCTCGGCGTGAGCGTTGATGTTGTTGCCGGTCTCGTACACGTATTGGAAAGCGCCGTCGGGGCTGATGTCGTAGCTGGACCTGACGATGGGTGCGGTAAAGTCATCCGACTTCACCACGTGGGAGACGTCGGCGCTCGACGCGGCGACCAGGGCGAGGAAGACGAAGAGCTTCTGCGGAAAAATGCGTCAATTTTAAATTTAAAGCTCTGTCTCGGGTTCAACGTTTTTAATAAGGATTTTGTCCTATTTTTCCTACTGATTTTGTTCTGGTTTTCAAATGTGTCAGGGTTGACTAAATAATAAAGTAATTTACAAAATCCGAAACACGAATGATATCTAGTGAAATAGTAACAATACTCCTACTCATTTTTTTTTTTTTACACTCACACCTATCATCTAGCCCAAAGTAAGCAGCCTAAGCAGTTGTGTTATGGATTCTAGATGACGGACATATTTTTAATATAATTATGTATATAAATGTTGAAAATATACTACATAAACATATTCACAACCATGACTCGGAAACAAACATTTGTGGTCACCACAAAGTTTGTCCCTACCAGGATTCGAACCCGGGACCTCTTGGCCAATACCCAGCAATCTGAGCATTCGACCAAGGCGGCCGTCTACTCATTAGAAAAAATAACCAAAGATGACCATTGCACTAACAAAGAAGTCAAAATGTAGATAGTAATTAGTAAACTTTCGAGTGACAGAAAAGTTTAATTCATCAAAAGAAAAGAAAACTATTTTTCTAAAAAAAATCAGAACTTTTTTCGTTGAATGAAGTTGTTTGTGAGAAAATCAGTGGTCAGAAAAGTATGAAAAAAATTCCCACATCAGGTTAGTTAATTTTATTGTGATATAGTTCACGCATAGTTTGCCTCACTTTTTTCCTCATTATTTCCTTTTATGGTCAAACAATAATAAAAATAGTTACCAAAAGAAATTCCGATACACAGACAATTTGTTTTTGCCAAAATCTAGGAACTATTAAATAATATAGTGATTCGCGGTGCCACATGGTATTTCGCTTGCGTCTCATTCCTGTTTGTATGCTCCAAGCAATCATTTATTGGCTATTACACCTACATGTACCTAATAGCAGTAAGTGATTTCTTGGTGCGGCTAAGCTAACTTCCAGAAGCAAGCTATTCACTATTCACCAGAAAACGAACAAACACTTGTGCCAGCCACTACGAAGACAAACATGACGCATTAAGGAGAAGTGGACGCTGCAAATAACAGGTAACAATTCAAGATTTCCTTGAGAACACCTCATAATGATAATCAAATAATTCAAATAATCTAAATCGACAAATAATGTGAAAAAAATCGTCGTCGCACTGAAAGAGCATCTGCTTTTTTCGGCTAAATCATATTATACACTGGGATGCAAAGAAACTGGGTCCATTACAAATCTGATGTTTGGAATTTGTAATATTTTATTTTGTTCAATCATATATTCGTTATATAAGCCGTAACAACAACAATACAATACAACAACAGTGTAATAATAATTAGATTAAATTTAAATAAATTTCAAAGATAATTTTTTCACGAAGGACTTCTTCAAACGTGCACTAATACTAATAGTGTGCACTTTTGTCCAGTGCTCCATGAATGTCAAAGTCCATCCTTTTTAAACTTTTCGAAGTTAACTTAAGACACAATCGCCAAAAAATTTAATTAAAGACTGTTTTCAAAAATGATATTAAATCAATTTTCAATAAGTTTTTAATTCATCTGCAATATTTGAGGTTTTTAGTGACCCGTTTCATTGCAGCCTAGTGTGTGTAGCTAATGTAATTAATTAATTAGTTACTATTAATTTTCCCGCTTGTTCCGGTTTATCCTCCCTTATTAGTAAATACACTATATTTCATTTTTGAACAAGGAAAACGGATCTTGCAATCTCAATACCTAGGTACTAACTTAGAAAAGACTTGCATGCCGCTCGTCACAATGCATTAATGCATCCAGAGGTTCAAGGTTTGATTATAAACTTGGCCATGGCTCTGGTTGGAACTTCTCCAAGAGCGAGCCCATTGGAAGGTGATCGTTGGCCTAATAATGTACCGTGAAAAATTGTTTGCGGTCTAGCTCGATGATCGGGTTATTTTCACGACCATAATTTTTCAAGAAAATATTGCCGTTTTCTAAGTTATTCATGTCTAACACGCAGTAATAAAGGTTATTCAAGCTACAAAGATTTTGGTGGTTAGAAAAAGAATTTCGAAAAATTATGATCTTGAGGCGGGAATAATTTTTCGAAATTCTTTTTCTAACCACCAAAATCTTTGTACTAATTTTTCTAACATTTATATAATGTTAAAAAAGTTCTTTTATTTCCATAATTATTTGAAATCAATTTATTTTAACCATCGGAACTAGATCCTCTAAACGCAGCTAAGCACGTGCGTAATTTTACAATCACGATCTTTAAATTTTTCAGTCGGCTTTGTGCTCCACGTCAAATAGGTTAAGGTTGACAATCGATTGGAGATTTGTATAGTTTGACGTGCTACTCACTGTACCTACTAATCTCTATTGCTCAATCCGATTTATGAAATAATTTTCAAGCACAAAGTCGACTGAAAAATTTAGCTTTAATAATGTGTCGAATAAATTACATGTCAACTTATCTTATAAAAATGTAGTAATTACATTTATACTTACAATTCACTCAACAAGAGGTAGCCTTAAACTCTTTTCATGCTAGTCGTTTCTACTATAGCCGCTTAAGCCAAGCTCAGTATTTAATTTATGATTTTAAAATATCTTAGAAAGAATTCCTTACCATATTGTAAGTAGGATTCAGGTCCTCTCAGCAACTATCTGACAGTCAAATAAAACCAATGTCTTTATATAGTATTACCTTAGCATTTTGATGAGAAACTTAATTCAAGTTTTTGCATTGTTTGTCTCATCTAGCTATCAGAGATTACGTATTAGTAGGTATATCTATAGACGACCTAGTCAATGTCTAGGTTTTGTTTTTTTTATTGTACAATAAAATGGATGTTACGTGGACATTTTTTTTCTAAATGCCATCCATTGATGTTTTTAAAGACTTAACCAATGTTGACATTTAAAATTTATGTGCAGAGTATAGAAGAGAAACCGAAGTAAACTTTGATGGGATTTTAAAGTGTGATTAATTTGTAATCAATTACTTTACCAAGGTGGCTTCTGACAGCAAAACAATATTGTTTTAGTGTCAAACTTTTTTAATGAAAAATTGATTTTAAAAGTTATTTTGTAATCACTTCCACAATCAATTTATTACTAAACAGTTTTCAGTGAACCTAGAAATCTATAGGACTTCGTAATTATTATTATAATAAAGGATTTCATAATTATACCAGCCACTACCAGTATATTTACATTATTTCTTATACTCAACTACTAAACTAACTGTGTAACAAGCACTTATAGGTTAACAACACATGCTTAATTAATGCACTTAATATTTTTAAACACATTATAATTAAATTATAGGCAAATAAATAACGTAAATTAAAATAAACTGAAATCACAGGAACTGTGGGTCAATTATTGGAGTCTTTTTTATTATTTTTAAATTGCTTTCGGCTATTCAAGAGCTCCCAGATGGCTTTGCGGTATAGGTACATCTTTTATACTTCGACAGTTTGTGGTGACCTGACTTGTTGACTGTACGTGCAAGTTTAGGTCAGCACTGAGAAGCTAGCAGGATAAATAAACCTTGTTAATTTGTCAGTGTTATTTTTTGTATGTATTAACTATTGTTATATTTAACAAAAGTAGCTCGATTTAATTATTATTAGAACATCGATTATGTAGGCAAAATGCTCAAAGCGGTCATTCTGGTTAAACGGACACTTTTGTAAATAAAATTGTAGCCATACACACCAGGAACGAACGCGTATATCAGATTTATGTTTTATACATGAGATCGCTTATAGCTTTGAGCTGACTTTCCTATCAGTGCTCAATTTACCGGGAAAAAATATCAATTTTTGAAAAGAAATTTATGATTTATATACTTTGTTTTGCCTTTCTCATGTAGAGTATAAAAATAGCCTACCAAATAGTTCGATAACAAACGTTGTGACACGTGATTTTTAATTATATTAGATATACACAGCGGTATTCGTTAGGTACGGGTCATTCTAAGCGGCGTGGCACATCTGTTATTTTATTAGTCTATGACCTATGACCGAGCTTCTGTGATGTTATTAATGATATCTTGTGCACCGGCGCAAGGGTCGCCGCTTACAGAGGAAACTGGACAAATGAAAAAGTTCCTAGGAAAATTTGAGAAAGCGATAATTTTTTTGACAATATTATGTTTAATTGGTATGTAATATGACTATTCAAAACCGTTTAAGTACCCGTTTTTAAAATGAATTTCGTAATGCCGTGTGGTGACCTGACGGCAGAGCAGAATACAATTATTACTGTCACCACTCCCATCTCTCCCTCGGGTTTTATACAAGGCGGCTAATCAAAACAGCAATGAGTAATGGGCAGCAGCGTTCCTCTTATACCAACTAGCAATATACCGCGAATTTTGTTCCCGATAAATGGCAATAGGGTCGCCACCTATTACATAATAGCCGAAACGTGGGTGTTCTCTCTCTAATATTTTGCATACCTAGTCATGTCTATGCCCGTTCCTTCTCCTTCGATGTGTTTCGATGTGCACACTCGTCGCTCGTAACACATCGCGAGCGCTTAATTAATTTGTTAAAGCAGATAACAATGTAACAGGAAGGAAAACTGAAACTTTGAAGTTATTTTTGTTAAGGAAAAGAATGTTAATTGGTAAAAAATGGGCATAATTATTACTTTAAAGTGAGTAACTAATATTGTCGAATATTTTTGGCGAAACTGTAGATAGTCGTAAAAAGCGAGTATTCAAAGGTGTGATAGGTTAAAGAAAATTAAACTCTCTCACAACCCACAAATGGGTATTTTATGAATAAACATTTTGTTTATTGCTACAACTTCTTGTATAAAATATTATATTTTTCATTACATTTTTTATTACTGTCAACTTGTATTTTTAAATAAAAATTGTTCATACCAATTATAGCAACAACAGATAATAAATTATGGATAAGACTTTATTGTAATCACCACAAAAATTACTACTGGAAATAATTTATATTATTGCAATCCAAAATCAGTGACGAGGAATGGCCAGCAGCGTTACTCTTAAACCACCTAGCAATATACTGCGACACTTTTGTGCCCGATATATGGCAATAGGCTCGCCACCTATTACATGGGACCTAACATAATTGGCGAAACGTGGGTGCTAGTTCACCTCTGCCTACCCCTTCGGGGATATATAGGCGTGATTTATGTATGTATGTAGGCATTGCATTTGGCGGTAGTATCTCTAGACAGCGATCTCATCCAGATAACCTTTGGATGGAGAAACTAAGCAGTGGAAAAATGAGACTTGGATGGTTGAATCTGATGGATTGAAAACCAGAACAATAGAAGTAGGAAAAATAGGTGTAAACCCTTATTGAAAATGTTGAATCTTCGCCAGGCAGCGCTTTAATAATCACTCAATGTCTTCGCAATAACACGAATAACTTGTTTCAGATTACAAAGTGCCCAGGACGAACAATATTCTTTTGTTATGTAAAAAGTAAAGCACCTGCTCCAGCCAAGTTAAATATTTGTCGGTCGTCAGTTAAACACGTGGTCCCTTTGACCGAGATCGGATATGCGGCACAGATACGAAATATCCCTTCAAACAACCTTTTCTCTATACTTTATTTACATAAATATTTCAGCGGCGTTTGAGGAGTCCGTGTGGTGACGGCAGATACCATTGCCACCGCCCCCTAGCTCTCTCGCGGGTGTCACACTAGGTGATAACGAGGAATGCCCACGTAGCCGGCAATAGGCTTGCCCCAGCCCTGTCACATAGAATCTAAAGTAAAATTGAGAAAAAAATATTGTTAAAACACCCCATGTGCGGCAGCGCAAGTTTGTCACATATTATTATGTCTTGGTTTGGAAATTCTTGGAAAGCCAATGCCTAACAGTCTCTCAGCTGAAAAGGTGATGACAACTCTGCCCAAAATTACTGGAATAACAGTCGACAATAAAATTTGGGTGTGTATTGTGTTTATAAAAATTAACAATTTGGGTAACTATGCTAGCTGGCAAGTTTTTCACTTTGACGAAAACATATAATGGAAGCTCCTAAGTGAACGTGATCTGGTAATCCAAGTATTTGGTATTCAAGGTCGAAAAATACAAAAATATACCTACCTACGTATATTTTGCAGACTAACAATATTTTATTGCAGATTGCATTTTAATATATCTGACGTACACGTGCGCTAAGTGTGACCGCTGATTATTATTTTATATTTTGGATCGCATGGGTTGAGTTCTTATTATTGTATTCTTACTATTATTTTCTATTATATGCTTTCGGTTTCATCTGTCTTTCTTCACATCATCATCACCAGCCCTTTAACGTCCACTGCTGGGACACAGACCTATGGATGCAAGAATATAAGGAGAATGGGCCATACATAACCACACCACGCTGGCCCAGTGCGGATTGGTAGGTATTGACGACTGTAGATGCACCCGAGACTAACGTGTCTTCCGAAGCATGGAGGAACTCGAGAAAGTAAATTTTTGGTCATCCATCCAATGCCTTAGCGAACATTGCTTGGTTTCAGCAATCACAGGCCAAGCGCGTCAATCCACTTCGCTAAATAGCTCCTAGTCTTAGTAGAGTCTGTCTTCTGTCTGTCCGAAATTATTTGTGGTCGGTGCAGTATAACTTTTCTTTCCATGGTGACTTGGGAGCGAAAGGATAACGTAGAATGTAAAGGTAAAGATCGACTAAGGGAGATTGCCCGATGTAGACCAATAGGGTTCCAGGTGAAGTTCGATTCCATCTTCGGCCCTTATCGTTACTTACCATTTGGTGAGATGAAGGGCAAGAGCTTCCCTGTCCAGCATAAAAAAGCACCTTGGGCCAAACGCTGTTTGGAAAACTGACCCAAAGAGGGGTTGGAGTCAGGCAGGAGGCCGGTTTTGAAACTTCGGCCGAATCTTGATCGGAATGTTGTCAGCCCAATAACTCTCTCCGTTCATCGATCTCTCGATATGGTCTTTTCCATCAATTTTCTATTACATTCATGTGTGTTGGATGATATGAATCGACTTCCTTAGTGGATAGTTTGATGACGGCTGACCGATATGAAGGGAAGAACCCTCTTCCATTCATATCGGTCGGTCGGCGTAGTATACTTATACTACGCCGATCCCAAACAGTGCAAGAAGATGATAATTTTCTGGATTTGGCCTGATTAATGACCTGTCATTACTTCTCCTAGGGATATTGAGGGTGATATACTTGCAAGTATATTGATGTAGACCGTTCTTTGGATGGGTAACCAAACACATATTATCTGGAGTTCCTGCGTGCTTTGGAATGCACGTTAAGACCGGCTCGTGTGCGACCTTAATACCAAACAATCCACACAGGCCCGCACTATTTTAGGTGACCCATCCAATGATCGGCCTTAGCAAACATTACTTAGTTTGCGCAATCACAGGCCGAGCGCGCTAAGCCTCAGCGCCATTGAACTCTTCTACGTGTGCGATTGTTTATACTAAGCAATTATTTTTCCATACATAAATCACGACTTGTTTCCCTGAGAGGTAGGCAGAGGTGTTTTAGCACCCCCGTTTCACGAGCTTATTTTATATCAAATGTCAATATAGAGCAATGCAATAGAGAACTTTAATCGAAGTAATTTGAAAAATTTGCACCAAGAACGCCACTGCCCATTTCTCGTTATATTAAATATATACTCTACGCTTTGAACGACAATTTATTGTATGTTTCAGGTCTTTTTAGGTAAACTAAGCAATGCAGTTCGCTAAACGTGGTCTTTGGATGGGTGATCAAATTATCACGAGTCTGGTCATTTCTTAGGAATAATTTGCACTTGTTCGTCGCAATCTTCTTCTTCTTCTCCCTGCCCTGTTCCCAGTCTATCTGGGGTCGGCGCAGTATGTTTCCTCTTCCATTCATATCGGTCAGACGTCATCAAGCCATCCACTCCCTTTTGATTCATATCATCCAACACACCGTAAAGGTGCTAGTGATGAATGAATGTATAGAAAAGAGACGGAACGGACAATGTCTAGAGACCGATGAACGGAGAGCTTGTTTCGTCGCAATAAAACTTCAAATTTGTAACTGTCGCTGGTTTTTAGGACAAAAACATAGTTTGTCACACTCACTCCATTCTAGGCTAAAATTGACCCAGTGTTGAATTCAAACAAATGAAACGCTACAATAAGCTTCGACATTTCCTGTTATACGGCGTAGAGAGGCAATTAGTGACCTTGACCTATAATAATGAAACCGCAATTAAGGACTGTCGGCCGCATATTAAACGTATCACTGTGCTAAAGATGAATACTTGTAGCAATAATGGTAGCTGTATGATGACGGCATAGCAGAATACAATTGTCATTCTCTCCCGCGGGTGTAGTACAAGGCGTAACCCCCGAATACTGATGAAATTCTACTGAAAGTTTGAGTCCGACTTACTTATTTTTTTGACGATTCATGAGTGTATGTCTTTGAACAAAACTTATTTATTATATTCCTCTTCGTATCCTGTTCTCAAGTTATCTGGTATTGACACATTGATATCATTAGATTGATTTTAATTCAAACTTATTTCGTCATCTTACTGACATGCAGAATTTCTTCGCACCATGAAGATGTGAGCAGGAATTTTAGGATCAAAACAAAAAACCCTAGGACTGATTTCAATTAGTATAATTGAATAAAACACAACAGAAGTAAAGTTTACATCTAGAAAATACACTGAGGTCTTCGCTCGATGGCTTTACAAAACAAAATTGTCATAATAATATATATCTAAAGCTATTTATTAATTAATTTTCAACTTGTAAAAAATAATGTTCTCAAAAATTGTAAACGTAAACACTGCGACGAAAAACCTAATATAATAACTGTGAACTTTTAAACGCAACGACAATCTGAAATCGTATAAAGCGGCAAATTTTAAAATACCATCCCCCCAGTCAATACCTACAATCTTCTCTTCCGAACAAAATAGCAGTCATAAAATTAAATTCTATTGTTCAAAGTTGAAATCGAGTTTGTTCTAATTGATTATTTACGCCTTTTCCTGGTAAGGGTGCGCCTTGATGAATTCCAATGATCTCAAAATATATTCGGGAACGGCTTGCGTTGGCGGAGGGGTAGGCAGATGAGCACCCTGAAAAGAAAAGTTGTTTTGATTGAGAAACGCTTATTAAAGTCAGTCCTATCTTTTCAAGTACAAGAATAATTGTCATTAATAAAACCATAATATTTATAAGTGTGCTTTTCCTACAGTAGCATACATAAATCTGTTCTAAATCCGGTCTTTAGATAGGTGACCAAAAATGTATATTCTCAAGTTCCTTCGTTCTTTGGAAGACCTGTTAAGCTGTAGGCTCCAGTTGTTTGCAGTCGTTAACACCCACAAATCAATAGTCTCTTTCATAGTCCCTCCTACTCTCTTTATAATCTCCCATAGGATAGGCCCCAAATGCATTAAAGGTTGATGTCGATAAAATTAACTTAGTTTGTTTTGGGTGTAAAAAGCTTTCACTTAAGTGATGTAGATATTTTTTTTCCAGTAGCTAAGTTATCTTCATTTGAAATTTCAAACGAAATAAAGATTGTTACAAAGTAAATATATTGAAAGGTTAATAGTTCAATGAAAATCTGACTAGACGGTTTTCAAGACAAACAATTTTATAGTATTAAGGAATGTATAATGAGTGATGTTGGTCTGCTATAAATAATTAATTGATTTGATAATCTTGAACTTTTCAATTAGCAAAAATTTCCAGTACTACGCGAAGCTAAATACAAATACATTGTCCATTATGTAAAACCAGCTTTACAGTGTTTTGAGTAAATTAATTTATTGATTGATTTGTAAAAACAGCCCATGATTAAAAGTTTTGCAAACTTTCAAGTTTACCAATTTGATATTGTTTTACATAAGTAAATTACTGTTTATAGATTTAACTGTTACGAGGGCGGGTCTATCTTTTTGAATTTTTTGAACCTCGACAAGTCATATTTTTTGGAAGGGATAAAAGAAGTTGGAGAAGCGTTGGACAAAGTGTATAGAGCTCAAGGGAGACAACGTTGAAAAATAAAATGATTTATTCATCAAAAAATCTGTGTTTTATTCCAGAAGTCACGGACTTATTGACCCGCCCTCGTACTAACAGAGAATAGGCGATTGTATATAGAACAGTAAAAGAAACCACCAGGCTTGAATTTCGATTGAAATTAAGACATTTCTTGCCCAAAGAAGTTGACAAAATTCTCTAAACGTGTTAGGGGAAAGGGCTCCAAAATAGGTATGCTATTTCAATTATCATCGAATATTCCCGTTGTTATCATAATCACCCCAAACTAATACTGACCTCTGGTTGGAAACCGTTTTCGTTGGCCACGTACACAAGCCGGATAACCTCACCTTCAGGAGACTCATACCCGCTCGAACCATGCACTTCTAGAGCCACGTCGTTCTGGAAGGTAGAACAATGGAAAGGTAGGTGAGTGTTGACTAGTTGTCAAGAAACCTCTTAAGTGTAGGTACACTTGGGTCACAAGTCCCAGGCGCTGCCACTGACTCCCCTCTCCGATACACTATGGACCCGGCACCCCCACGGTGAATCCATGGAATGCTAAGATTTTTCGTCTCTTTGATTAAAAGAGAATCTTATTTCCTTAGTGTTTCATTTATTTTCTCATATAAGAAACTGTTTTGTCTATTGTTTTCTAGAAAAATGTTTTAAGAGGTTTCTATTTGTCAAACTAAATAAAATAAATGTTTCTTTCATAAGCCGTGTGGTGACGGCAGATTAGAATACAATTGTCACCACCCCAAATCTCTCCCGTGGGTGTCGTACAAAATGACTAAGGATAAATCAATTATGAGGAATGGGCAGCAGCGTTCCTACTAGCATAGACCACCTAGCAATAGCAATGTACTGCGACTTTTGTGCACGATAAATGGGCCTATTGCCATTTATCGTCGTCGCCACCTATTACATGGGACCCAACATAATTGGCGAAACGTGGGTGCTAGTTCACCTCTGCCTACCCCTTCAGGGATATAGGCGTGATTTATGTATGTTTCTTTCATAAGACAACTTAATCCCGTCCGTCCATACATAGTAAAAAATAAGTTTAAAAGGCAGCAAGGCTAATGAAGGTAGACTCTTAATGGGTACCGTACCATGTGGCTGTGCTTATAAATACCGTGGTTTCTAAGCCAGGTACGGCTCTGAGAAAGATTTTTTCTAATGATGTCGAGAGCTATGTTGGCAGAAGAATGTTAGGTTTGAACATGGACGTAAGGACGTATAAGGAGAGGAAGACTCAGGATTGTGTAAAAGAGGATATGATAAAGAGAGTATTGGATGAGAAATTGGTGAAGGATAGAGAGGAGTGGAAGAAGAAAACATGTTGTACTGACCCCGACGGGCGGATAAGAAGAGTTAGATCAGGATAAGAAGAAGAACTAATAATGTCGCATCCCAACATCTAGGTCGTTACCTTATCTAAATGGCTTGGCTTGAATTCTCCATCAACCTGGGATGTAATGCCGTTGCTTGTCTCGATTCCGTAATGAAAGCCACCGCCAGGGCTTTGGTCGTTATGTTCGTTTAAGGTTTTGGCCTGAGTTGCATCATCGACGTAAACGCCATGGGCGCACGCTGCTAACCAAAGTAATATCAGTGCTGTTTTCTGTAAAATAATTAGGAGAGTCATCTTTTAATTATTCAATGCATCATATAAGATATTGGAATAAATTCATAACTTTGCATGAAATAAATTTCTACAAAAAAAGTATCGAAAACCATTTCACAATATAACTCTTGAAAAACCTTGAAGAATTTTTCAAAGACATTGAATAAAGAATCAATAATAACCAAGACACGTCATAAAAAACTTTGATGAGAATTCCAAAAGTTCTACGCCCATTTTCATTAGATTCCGAAAGCAAAAGACAAAGTGACGATTGAGTTTTACGCATAAAAACATCTTTTAATCACTCGACACTTGACATCCTTGAGACTTTAAAAGATCGATGATTATTAATTTATGACGTTCACGGGTCGACATTATATTCGGAGCGTCCTCGGATCTTCTTAATTATTACTTGTAAAACAAGTAGCTTTGACAAAATTTAATACAAGTATCACAACAAAAGTTACACCATTAAATTGCGCATAATTTGAGACTTCTAAGTAAAAATAACTTGGTGCCTTCAATTAGAGTTCGTTTAACACGTGGAACATTTACCAAATTGCTTAATTAGCAACAGTCTCTTGTTTACCACTTAACATTAGCATTTAAACTTCTTGTCGCGATATTAATTACATTTGAAAGCAGCCCGGCTTAGTCACTTGTGACTTAAAAGAAAGTTTTTGCAATAACATGGTCTAGGCCTTATGGGAATGTTTTTTGTTCATCAGGAAATCCATGGAGTGGGAGTCTAAATTTTATGTCTCATCTCTTCTATAATAGAATATCGTTATTTTTCAAAAGCTGATGTATTAGGTACTTCAGTTTTTGAAAATGAACTAGAGGCTAAATATTATTAAAAAACTTTCAAATTCTATGTCGTTTTGGTGAGGAGAACAGAAGGCAATGTCACGATCCTCTATCAGCTCATCCGTTATAAATACGATATTATTATGGGGAATGATCAGCGTCAACGATCAGAGATCAACGTTATGCACCGTAGATGGCAATAAGTTTGCCTCTTTTACAGTCAACGTCAATGTACGTCAGGTCAGCACAGTATGTGAAATGTTCACAATCGAGTTTCTTCGTTGAAAATCAGTTTTTTATTTTATTGTTATGTACAGTTTGGTTTGGTATTTGGTTGGCGTAATGATAACTGTACATGGGACTTAAATTATTGATGAAAATGTGGATGTTAAAAACACCTTTGCCTCCCATTCTGAGATAAACAGGAGTGGTTAAAGTACGCATATCCAAATTCCACTTACCATGTTGTTGCCTTTGCTAATGGAAATCCTGGACTACGGTTAATTGATGCCATTGAAATCTTTTTATACAGGTAATAAAACGAGAAAATGGTAAAAATACCCATAGACGTATTATATTAGTTTTTTTTTTGTTTATGACCACTGCACACTGCAGCCTCTTCGAATTGTAATGCATCTGACATTTTGATTTTATGGCTCGTTAATTAATTACTAAACGGGTTCTAAGATTCCGATTGCGTTAAGTTGGTGCTTTTTTAAATATTATTATTAGAGATGTGCCGACTATGATTTTGGCCGACTAGTCGGCCGACTAGTCGGCCAAGCCGATCATGGTTTTTGGGAATATTCAGAAATTTCCGAATTAGTTTGCGAACGGTTTCCATAACCTTTGTGATGTTTTGCAGCTACAATTTTGAAAATAATTTTTTCCTACGCAAGTTTTCTCACCAAAAACTTTTACGTGACAAAACTTTCGCATTCCAAACGTCAAAAATTAAGTCACGGAAACCGATAATAAACCAAACATAATGTAAATAATTTACAATCGGCAAGAAATATTTATTTATTTTAATCATCTATTAAAGTTGATTTTTTTATAATTTAATACATTATGTGTTTATAATTTTGATATTAATTCAATAAATTTCCTAAATGTTAATAAAATCCCGGTTTATATGTTATATATATGTTAATTTAATTTTTTTTTGGGCCTAGACACCTATTTCTACTTGATAATAAAAGCCGTAGAACAAACCATGTCGTTTAGGTTGTTAGCTATTCTAGTCCTGCAAGTACGAAGCCGACTAGTCGGCGCTTTTTAAGCCGACTAGTCGGAACATCTCTAATTATGATATAATACTTACACGACAACAACTTACAACTTCATTAAGTCCTAAATCAGGACATGGTTTGTTGAAAAATGTTTTAAGCTATTTTTTTTCGTTCCTAGTAAATTTTAATTTTATTACTTTTTTGTTAAATTCGTTACACTCCAAAAGAGTTCAAAGTCAAAACACTATTTTATTGAAACCTAAATATGACATAAATATTTATATATTTGCTATTTCTCTTTAATTCCGAAACTTCATTTGAAGTCCATATTTTTATACATTCAGATTAAACGTTGCATAAATAAAACCTGTAATAATTTAAGCTATAGCTTCAGTTTAACATTTCAATATTCGATTTTAATTAAAACATTATATAAATATTAGAAAATTTTGTACAAAGATTTTGGTGCTTAGAAAGAGTTCGAAAAATTATTATTATGGCCTTGATGCGGGAACCGAACCCACGTCCACAGCAATCAGGGCAGGTGCCTCACGCTCGGCCCACCAAGACTTTTTCTAACCACCAAAATCTTTAACATTTCAGGTTTACATGACAATTATTCAGAACTATGTATTAGCATTGGTAGAGATAATAAAATTGATCATAATTATTATGCTTCTTGAAGTAATATGTATCTTTCAATCGAAGCATATTGTCCCTAAGCTACGGAAATACAAAAATAACTTGCTGTTTAAAGAAACATTAAAGGTGCACCACGATGCAATAACGCGACTTCAACCGGTCAATCTTACAGTAGGTTATGTAAACTACTACTACTATACTTTATTTTTTGAGCACTAAAAGTCTCTTATAAATCATAAATGATAAATCAGTGATGAGGAATGGGCAGCAGTGGCGGAGCGTCCATATAACCCGATTCCCAACAGCCGTACCAAACGAGCGAGCATAAAAAAATCATTACCATAATTCAAGTACAATACCATTTTATAAGCAAATAAAAAAAATCCATCAATATAATCTTATCATAACAGTATTAAACGCGCGCGAAACAATATGCAACACAGGTACATACAATTCGCTCCCGCTCTCTAGATTCCTTCAACTAACTCGCTAAACATCGAGTTATGGACGCCTGCTATACAGCGCCTGCACGCACACAGACAAGCGTAGTCTTGTCAGGCGCACGCAACGCGAAATAGTACCTAAAGTTTGCCTACAAGCCGGCATCAAGCCGGCATTTCGGCAGCCTACGCGCTTATGCATCGATACACTACGACACACGCACACATTAGTAATAAACTCCCACGAAAACAAGTTCCGTCAAAAGTAAATATTTTAGATCTTATTGCAATAGCCATAAAAGCGGAATTTCTTTTGTGAACTGCACTCAATATCGCGGTCGTGCGCCGCTCCTGCAAGCCGCTCCGGACCGGGTTGAATCGTCTTTCTGGCTGTATAAAACAAAGCACAAGCACGCAAAAGTGGCAACGTAGTTCTCCGCTTCGTCACTAGATGGCGTTGAACAGTTGTAGCCGTGTCCTAGCAGGCGGTGTTAAAAGTTAATGCTTAAACCATAAGACGCTTCATATAGTTGTGGCTTGCCTAACTTGTTCTTTCACGCCACGCCACTGATGGGCAGCAGCGTTCCTCTTATACTACCGTCCTGACAATGTACTGCGACTTTTGTGCCCGATAAATGGCAATAGGCTCGCCACCTATTACATGGGACTTGACATAATTGGCGAAACGCGGGTGAGAATTCACCTCTGCCTACCCCTTCGGGGATATGGGCGTGATTTATGTATGTATGTATGTAAAAGTCTCTAATATATCATGAACACTTTATAGTCGACCTAGCTCAAACAAATAACGACGTCGCATCTTTGCCTGTTATATCATCATCACCGTGCCCTTATTTATCCCATCCTATTTATAATATCATTAGAAATATTATTTACTGGACATTGGTACGCATGCGCGATAGCTCTACCTATTATTCTGTGGAGGCATTTAGCGAAATAGTAAAATACTGATCAGCGGTAAAATACAGGCGAAGGGGGTCGCAAAACATTTTTTTACCTACCGAAACCGAAAGCTCGCTAGCGCATAGCGCGCTCGGCCTGCGTAAACTAAGCAATGTTTGCTGAAGCCGGCCATTGGATAGGTGACCAAAATATATTATATCGAGCTCCTCCGTGCTTCGGAAGGTACGTTAAGCCGTTGGTCCCGGCTGTATCTGCAGTGGTTTATACCCACCAATCCGCACTGGACGTGGTAGGCTATGGCCGATTTTCCCTATATTCTTCCATCCATAAGGAAGGCCTGTGCCCCCGCAGTGGGGACATTTAAGGTCTGGTGATGATGATGAATGGGGTCGTTGAGAAAGACTAGTTTACGCAACTGCAGATCGAACGCTGCTCGAGCTCCTCTCTCCTCTCCTGAGAATAATCTTGAGCAAATAACATTCTGACCTCAGCCTAAGTGAATATAGAAATTTGACCTATAGATGCCATTGATCACCTTGACTGTTTATACTTTCGTTTGAGCTTTTGAATGTTTACACGAACGCGTACGCTAATTTGGTAATTGACGGCCAGACTAGGAAATTAAAACTTAGATTTTAATTACTAATTCTATTTCTCCCAAGTCTCTATTATATCACGAACCATCTATAGTCGACCAAGTCGTAACAAAATATAACGTTGTGGGTACCATACTTATTGGAAATATTGTAAAACGTGTGGTGACGGCAGAGTAGAATACAATTGTCACCACCCCCAATCTCTCCCACGGGTGTCGTACATGGTGACTAAGGCAAGGATTAGAAGTAGACAGTCAATAAATATCGCCATCCAATATCGTGAAAAATATTGAATCTTAAAAGATCACAGAAATCAATATCATCAATAAAGTTGCAAATTCAGTTTACACGTCTAAACCTTGCCTAAGGGTAAAGACACCTACGAGTAATGAGCGACAGCACACCACCTAGTATATACTGTTATTTCCATGCCTGACAAATGCCAATAGGATCGCGCCCTATGCCCCATGTAGGGACCTCACATTATTGGCGGTACATAAAAATGCGTGATTTATGTATACATGTATGTTAATATTCGTCAAGAGGTCCGAACCCGGGCACTCGGCCGAGTGGTATAGGCATCTACCTGGATTGCAGAGGACCCGTGTTCGATTCCCGCATCAAGACTTTATTTTTTTTTAACTTTTTCTGAACACAATTTTATTTGGAAATAAAAAGTAATTGATTTTTAATAGGGTTCGCACTTAAAACGTAACAGTTAATTTTAATATTTCGACTTTAGCAAAATTCTTATTTCACCCAAGTGTTCAGACTCTTTAATCCTAGTCTAATCATGACGTCTTTGATTCTCATCTAGTTAAATTTGATTTTTCAAGCTTAATTTGAATAATAAACATGATAAAACTAAGGGTATCTAATCGTGGGTGCTAGTTCAACTCTGCCTACCCCTTCGGGGATCTGGGCGTGATTTATGTATGAATGTATATATGTATCTAATCTAACCTACATTTTTGTTGCTAAGTGAAACATTTACTTAAGGTATTCATTTCAAATTATTTTAGGTGATATCACGTTCTATAAACAGGTATTTTTAATGAGCGTATTATAAAGTAGAGGCTATTATGAAAAGTATAAAATTAAAATTTCCTATGTCCTTTGTCTAGTTGCTGAGTTATTATTACTTTTTAGGTTTTGTTCAAATGCTTAGTTTCAATTTACTTATACTTATTACTTTTTTTATCCTTCATTATAATTACACAAAGGAAAAATATTAGAAGCTCATTAATGACAAATGTCACCACCCCCATCTCTCCCGTGGGCGGTCGTACAAGGAGACAGCGATGAGAAATGGGCAGCAGCATTCCTCTCATACCACCTAGCAATACATACATACATAAATCACGCCTATATCCCCGAAGGGGTAGGCAGAGGTGAACTAGCACCCGCGTTTCGCCAATTATGTCAGGTCCCATATAATAGGTGGCGAGCCTATTGCCATTTATCGGGCACAAAAAGTCGCAGTACATTGCTAGGTTGTATAGTATACCTAGCAAGCAAATAGTATATTACTAATGCGATTTATATGCTCGATATATTGTATTGATTATATTGTCGAAACGTGGGTGCTTTATTCACCTCTGCCTTCCCTTTCGGGGATATAGGCATGATGTACCTATGTATTTATGACGTCTATATTGACTGACTACCTCTATGTGATATTGTTGTTTTGAGAATAACTTTTTTGCTACCTATTCTTCTTGTGAAAGTGGTATAGTAGTTTCTATGGAGACCAATATTCAACGAGACAGCTTATTACTTTTAAGCTACGTAAAAATATGATTATAAAGTAAAATATTACCGTGTTACCCGAAAAATACACTCGTTGCAAGTACTGTCAAAAGCATGTAAAACTTAGCAGTGTCGTTGCAAAACAGCCCTTATCACCAGACCACAAGGCAGATTGTGAAGTTCGGGTTACGCGTGGCTTCACCTGGCATTATTAAAACGAATAATTCATGAACTCTGTATTAGTGCAATATATTAGAAGCATATTTCATAGCTACAGCGCTGATATTTTTATTCAAAAACAAATTCGGTGTATCAGGAAACTAATGGAGTTACACTTTTGATTTTTTTCACTAACAATTATATCTAAACATAAGAAAATCTGCTATAATAAGAACGCCTACCCTTAATAGTATAGCAATATAGTATTAACGCATAACAACATATCAGACTGCAAATATCACAGGAGCCTGTATTAAAAAATATAATATAGGTATTATCTTCATCATTGAGTAGAAGTCTTATCGATAATAGGGATTCTCTCTAGATAACATTAGGAATAAATAATATTTTTGGTTTTAAACAATTAAAAGACAGGTTTATGAATAATTTAAATACTAAACTGTTCGATTTTAATTTTAACATTATATAAATGTTAGAAAAATTAGTACAAAGATTTTGGGGTTAGAAAAAGAATTTCGAAAAATTATGATCTTGAGGCGGGAATCGAACCCGCGTCCGCTGCTATCCGGGCAGGTGCCTGACCGCTCGGCCACCCAAGACACTAATTAACTTGCCGAAATTCTTCTAACCTTTACACTTCACGTTGTAAGCCAACGGGTACCCTCGCAATGTAGAAATAAATTTCAAACATTCCAAAGCAGATATTACGAGCGAACGCACGATATTTGTAAAAATATCAGTGTCTTGGGTGGCCGAGCGGTCAGGCACCTGCCCGGATAGCAGCGGACGCGGGTTCGATTCCCGCCTCAAGATCATAATTTTTCGAAATTCTTTTTCTAACCCCAAAATCTTTGTACTAATTTTTCTAACATTTATATAATGTTAAAATTAAAATCGAACAGTTTATAAAGCAAACCCAAGCTAAACCGAACGCACGATATTTGTAAAAATATCTGCTTTGGAATGTTTGAAATTTATTTCTACATTGCGAGGGTACCCGTTGACTTACAACGTGAAGTGTAAAGGTTAGAAGAATTTCGGCAAGTTAATTAGTGTCTTGGGTGGCCGAGCGGTCAGGCACCTGCCCGGATAGCAGCTGACGCGGGTTCGATTCCCGCCTCAAGATCATAATTTTTCGAAATTCTTTTTCTAACCCCAAAATCTTTGTACTAATTTTAAATACTAGATAAAGATTCAAGAATTTTGAAGAAAATTTATTCAATAGGAGATTTTAAATTTATTTCACTGACTGCTGAAGATATTTCAAAAAATCTAGTCTTTAAGTGTTCCCAGCTATGACTAAACCCCGACGCCCTCAGACTCACGTTGGAGGAATCCAATGGAAACGAAATTGAAACCATTGAAATAATATTATCAAAAGCCAATTTGGCTTCGTTACGGGAACGCTTAAATTCAAATAGGGAAAGAAAACCCAGGTAGGTATGCCTCCCGATTGGCTATTCAAATAAGATTCCCCTGAATGACGAAAATGTACGCAAGCAATCCCTAATGATACGTGACGTGATAGAAGATATTTTTATTCACTGCGAGGCAAAAGCCGTCGCTAAATTTAGCTGGATAATACGTTACAAATTATTAATGCTGAGAGGATGAGGCATTGTTGTGTAATATGTCGAGATATCTGTATCTCTTGTGAGACTTTTCAATTCAGTAGAATTACATTTTGTTGATCCATTTCCTGATGAGGTAGTGGATCTAGGATTTTCGTTTTGTATCTGACAATATCATACACACACACATTACAATTGATGACACGTTAACAACCACTTTTCTTTCCTACCTCTTTCCTTAATCCTTCCTTCCTTTCCTTAACTTTATATAAGCCATCGTTTATGAATACACTATTACTTAAAGTAAGTCATCATCATCACCAGCCCTTTAATGTCCCCACTGCTGGGGCACGGGCCTTCCCTATGAATGGAAGAATATTGGGAAATTGGGCCATAACCCACCACGCTGGCCCAGTGCGGGTTGGTGGGTACTAACGACTGCAGATGCAGCCGGGACCAACGGCTTAGCGAAATTGCTTAGTTTACGCAATCACAGGCCAAGCGCGCTGTGCCACTGCGCTAGCGAGCTCGTCCTCCTCCAAAGTAAGTACACGCGATGAATTCATACGGTATAAATATTTTCTGGATTGATCAGTCATGAATATTTGGGAATAGTTTACGAAAGTACTTATTTGTTGAATGTAAAACTATATAATTGATGTTCTAGAGAGTACTAACACATTCTGTGTTCAATATAGCTCGGAATTCTCCAAGGAATGGACTTGCCGATATTTCTTCTCACCTTTTGTAGGCTATGTGAAGAAGATACATAAATTCTTGTACCGTACCTACATCCAAAGAAATGTATCTCCATGCAATTTCCTTAGGAGTACACCAAAGTTATATTCAGATCTTTCATTTTCAAAATAAAATCGCATAAAATTAACATAATTTAGTCCGGGACAAACTCCCACATATAAAAAATAACTACTAGATGCCAATTAAGAGGCAGACGAAATAGAAACAAAAACTCATTCCATGGATTCACTGTGCACCGGGTGCAGCAGTGCCGTGTGGTGACGGCAGAGCAGAATACAATTGTCACGCCTGTATCCCCGAAGGGGTGGGCAGAGGTGAACTAGCACCCGCGTTTCGCCAATTATGTTAGGTCCTATGTGATAGGTGGCGAGCCTATTGCCATTTATCGGGCACAAAAGTCAGAGTAGGTACATTGCTAGGTGGTATAAGAGGAACGCTGCTGCCCATTCCTCATCATTGATTTATCCTTAGTCGCCTTGTACGACACCCACGAGAAAGATTTGGGGTGGTGACAATTGTATTCTACTCTGCCGTCAGCATACGGCTTACACAAGTGAATAAGGTAACATATAAATCACGCCTGTTTATCCCCGAAGGAGTAGGCATAGGTGAATTAACGTTTCGCCAATTAATTTAAGTGGCACGTAAATCACAGTATGTTGCTAGGTGGTATAAGAGGAACCACAGTTATATCAACATGATATATCTGATAGAGGAATGCTGCTGCCCAATATTCATCGCTGCCTTTGTACGACAACCACGGGAGACATTTGGGGCGGTGACAATTATATTGTATTCTACTCCGCCGTCGCCACACGGCATCTGCTCCTAATTATGATTACAAATATTGGATTCCGTTTGTCCAGCACGAACAGGTTATGTTGCATCCGTGTCTAGAATAATTCAATACTCGCTACGCAAATGCATTCGACGATTAAAATTGCCGCGTAATAATAATATTACATTTCCGCAATACTGGTAGCGATGCATTTGCGCGACAGTGCAATTTCCTTAGGAGTACACCAAAGTTATATTCAGATCTTTCATTTTCAAAATAAAATCGCATAAAATTAACATAATTTAGTCCGGGACAAACTCCCACATATAAAAAATAACTACTAGATGCCAATTAAGAGGCAGACGAAATAGAAACAAAAACTCATTCCATGGATTCACTGTGCACCGGGTGCAGCAGTGCCGTGTGGTGACGGCAGAGCAGAATACAATTGTCACCACCCCCATCTCTTCCGTGGGTATTGTACAAGCCGACTAAGGGTAAAGATAGCAATGAGTAATGGGCAGCAGCATTTCTCTTATACCACCTAGAAATATACTGCGATTTTATGTGCCCGATAGATGGCAATAGGCTCGCCACCTATTACATGGGACCTGACTTAATTGGCGAAAAGTGGGTGTTAATCCATCTCTGCCTACCCCTTGGGAGATATAAGCGTAATTTATGTATGTAGGTGTTTATTTTTGTTTGTAATATTTTTTAAAACATTCTGTTAGATTATTAAATATAGACCTTTATAATGTAAACAGTTGGTGTATTGACGGACAGTCAATGTAATGAATTATAGTCTGTGTTGGCGCCATTTGCTGTCGTAAGATTGAAAAGGCGGTGAATGAGTTCAATAGAAATGAAGTTGCTGCGCAAGCGCCCTTGATCGATCTGAAGCATCTTAATTCGTAGCTACATTCATACTGGACATCATTCATTCGATAGACGCAAAATGGAGGACATCTCGAAATTGTATTGGGATATACAATAAATATTGGAAAAGTGTTACTTATTGGTTTTATTTCAGAAGATTGCTTATATCAGAAGTGGGATAATACAAAAATATACCATTTTTGTAGCCGTACGCCCAGTTAATGGAAGAAAAAGAACACAGGTGACGTACTTTTTTTTTCCGTCTTAGTAAGTCTTCGTAAATCAATTGTTGATACCTAAGAAACATCCAGTTAATAACAGAAGAAGGTTAATAGGAATATGTATATTTATTTATTTTAATAAGGCGAAATACAGATTTCGCAATGAAACATAGCTAGTGAGTGATAAACACATTTTTCATACAAGTTCAAAATTACAATGCTGCGGAAATTGTTAGGTGAAAAAAAAAATAATAATTTATTTTGAATTGACAACTATTGTTACAAATCCGTGGAGTTAGTGAAATGTAACAAAATATAAAAAGAAATAGTCCATCAATGTTGTTTACATGTTATTGTTTTAATTCTTCCTTTTTTTTAGGGAAGGCAAGTGGATTTGGCTCATACAGCCATGTCTTTAGTTTTGTATTTTTTTTACTTACAAAACAAAGTGTCTCATATTTGTTAATAAAAACACTCTCCATGTCGTTTATAGTTTCAGCTGCTATATAATTACATGAACAAGAAAACTAAGGCCTAAAGCGCATTCAGCCAAGACTTTAAAGTTGTAATTTTCTTCAAAAATGAAAGTTAAATTGCATTATGAATTTTACTGGCGTAGTTATTCAAATATCACTTAACTTACTTAAGCGAAGTGCCTATAACTGTAACATTGAAAGTTAGTGAACTAGTAAACATAAAAGTCAGTTTAACATTTTTTTTAATTAATGATTGCTGGGATATCTTATGATGAAAAGTCGCAGAATAATTAGGATATAAACGAAATAATAATTATGTATCTACTTTATTTCCAAATGACAGTTGCACTATAGTTTAATTAACACACAAAAAAAAAAGAGGAATATTGAAAGCGGTAAATGTTGCTTCCTCTAGTTATTTTAACCAAAACAAATATACAGTTGGATTAAATCTGTGTGCTTACTTTAATATTTCACTTGATTCTTTCGGATCGACTCCTTGTAATTTTTAATCTAGACCTTTTACATAGAGGCTTTTCATTTCAAGTTCCAGAGAAATAGAGGAGGATCACAGTGGCAAACGGAGAGAGCTAATAAACACCACGGAGCGTCTGTCCCAGTGAGACCAGACAGAGACCTGCGGAGCGGCGTGGCCGAATTCGTACCCGGCGCCGAAGATTGATATGACTGCTAATAATTCTCGAAATGGGAATAGGGGTTTAAAGGACCTAGTCTCAGGAGCTGCATATACGTGGTAGACAGAGCCGTAGGGGATTTAGTGATGATGTTGTGTGTGAGAGACTGCTTTTGTGGATAACGAATTGTATGCAGTGAAAAGAATGGACGTTGGTGGTGCATGAGCTTCTTAATTGTTTCATGATCTTCAATCTCACAAACTAAACGCTGCCAATCCCGTTATTTCTAATATTGACAACACCGTTATGTCCTAACTGTATAATTAATCCAGGTAATTCTCAATAAAGTTTTTGAGAATTTAACGAGATTCTTCAATACAAAGACCGTGACATAATTTTTCCTAATTCTGTCAACGCTGACCTGATCTCTAAAGAACAAGCAGTACACTATGCTCCACTGAAACTTGTTGGTAATGCCAAAACCTGCTATCAGGGTACGCCTTCTATAAAAATAAAAGAAGTTTAATAGAAGAATCAAGTTAAAAATTATACATGTCGATATCAATCAAACAAAAAAAAAACACAATTATATAATAACATTTTCAAAGCACCTAATGTCAATGTCAATAATAAACATAACACAGCTTTAGAATAAAATTGTCAAAGCCCCAACGATGACAATTTAAAAATTATCACAACTATAAATATGTCAATAAGTATGTAAGTTATCAATCTTAATTTTTGTAACATTATGCAAGCTATAATTGGCATAATCAACCTTATTCTTTGCTATAAATGTATTCCTTTAGGGTGTAAAAGCAATTTTTCGTCAGACATTTTGTTATTCTTAAATCCTATACCTTCCAGTAACTTTAGGCTTTCAGGAAGCCTATTATATATTATGATGCTCATATTGTATACACTCCTTTGGTAGATGTATGTACGACTCGGAGGTTGATGTAGCATATTTACATATTACGCTCCAAGAGGTCTGCGCGATACGTTCGAATAATGGTTGTAGTAGATGAAGTGAGATTTTGAGAGAGACAAAGACGCATATGTCTCGTATGTACGTATGTGCAAGGTAGTGAAAGGAAGTTTGATTTGATGAATAATAGTTTGCAGCTGTCTAACACCCATGCATCGAATATAGCTCGAATACATTTCTTTGCAGTTTGAATGCTCTTTCTATGTCAACAGAGACTCCCCTTAAGATCAGTCCATAGCCAAGAACGGAGGGAACGTAACCATGGTATGGAACTAGTACGATTTCAGCAGATATAGTCTGCCGCATTCGTCTTAGAGCATAAACATACCGCTCCAGTTATTACAAAATAGATAATTAAGCGGAGTAGTTGACCGAGGGGTTCAATGAAAGAGCACGTCCTGGATAATTATTACAACTTTACTATTTTTAAAGAGAACAAAACATAATTTACCGAACAGTAGTTAAAACAGAATTCGTCGAAATTAGTAGGCTAAAATTATAGGAATTGTAATAAAACATACATATAAGTAAACCATACGATAATGTTATTTGTTGTAAATTATAATGGATGGACATCTTAGCTACAAATTCCCAAAACCGATAGTATAATGTGTAAATCTTTGTAATTTTATGGAAAACAATTCGAATATCTGTTCTAAAAGGGCGAACAAATACTTTCCTAAATTTTTTTGGTAACCAATTATGCGATACCAATTTGGTTGTAACCTTCCAATAAAAATGTCTTAAAATATGCTTTTGTCCCGTATGTGTCAAAATTGTATAACAATAGGTATATTATTATGTGCTAATAGTAATGAAATTTATGTAATCTTTTATCAAAGTGCTAGTAGGTTTAAAAAAAAATATATATAAATAATACAATAATATAATAATTATTATAATAACAATAATGGTGGAAGAATTACTTCGATACGAGAATTAGTTTCCGATCTAAAGAAGTAAACTTGCTGAGCGTTGTAAAATGGTGTCACATGTGGTCATGTGAATGTTAACGGGCCTTGATATTTATCGTAAGTGTAAATGCATGTAAAATCAAAACTAATGGGTATTTTTGACTACAACAAAACTAGTGTATTTGTAGTGTATAAGCTTGTATGTATAGCTTTACTGTAACAAACTAATAAGCGATCTGGCATACCTATTAACATTCTCAATTTTTTGACTGTTGTTTGCCACTATGAAATAAATGAATAACATTTAGAATATCAAATTTAAACTAGCTGTACTTTTTCATACAATACATGCCTTTAGGACCTTTTCCACTTACAAACACGGCAGTACTTATATTTTAATAATATAGATTCTTTTACGAAATACTTACATTGGGCGGCCTTACCCAGTACCGAGTTTGAAGACATTATAGTATTTAGTATTTGAAAACTTTTTATTTTAATTTGTTGGGGTCACCATCTACTAATTATTGACAAGAGCAACAAGCTTTACAAGGAAAAGTTGAAAACATATTATGTACAGTCACTTGTGATCAAACATGGTATCCTATAAGTATTTCACATGCACGTTCACGATCTATCGATAACTTGAGCAGACATTATTCCTTTGCCATATATAAATTGTTAATTCAAAACATAAAATGTAATAATTTGCACAATTAAATAAAATTAGATAAAATGAGTAACATAAAACCACAGAACACACGTTAAGATACAAATAAAATGAATACCCAATGTTTATTTGAATGTCAGGAATAACAAAGAAAACAAACCAAAAAGAGGAACACAACCTACATTCATAATGTCAATCCAATTAATTAGCATTGTAGCTATAACAATTCAGAGGGCATTTTAGTAGGACAAAACAGGAGGTCATGGACAACATTTAATAAGTTTATTAATATAAAAATAAAAACAAAATCATGAACAGTCATTTTAAAAATGGATAGTGATGATTTTTTTAAAGACTTAGGACGTCTATTTACCGGACATTCGATTAGGTATTAAAACAACTGTTCATTATCATTAAACTAACACCCATGGAGTTACTACTATTAATTATAGGGTAGTTTGAACAAGATATTATTATATTGAAGGATATTAGGGATCAAGAAACATGTTAAAACAATTGAGAAGATTAATAAAAATAAAAAAATAAAACGAGTGCGTGTAACGGAAGTGCGAATGTCAAGGTGAACGTGGGGGCTGTGACATGTAAAGATAAGGGTTGAGCACAGAAACAGGGAAACTTTGAAAATCGCGCCAGTGACTAAGAAACCCCAAAATAATGGACTTGGATTGGTTAGTAAGGTTATGAGAAGTGATGGAAGCCATGTTGGCAGAATAATATTATATATGAATGTGGAAGGACGCAGAAGTAGAGGAAGATCAAAGAAGAGATGAATGGATTGTATAAAGGAGTATACGGAATGGAGAATAATAAAAAAAGAGCGGAAGAAGAAGACATGTTCTGCCGACCCCTTGAAAGCGAGATAAGGGCAGTTGTGAGAAGAACCGAAAATATAATAATCGATAACTTAGTTATGTATTATGTCTAATTGGTGCTGGCTCGCCTCTGCCTACCTCTTCTGGGATGTAGGCGTGATTTATGTATGTATGTATTATGTTTAATAATGTTAAAGACAAGTGATTGATATTGGGAAAAGGTTGCTTCCAAAACACTAATACGTGAACATTATCTCAAGTCTGATTGAGTTGATGTCTCTCGTTTATATTCAATATAATGCCATAGGAAATAGTTATTTATTTATTATTATGTATTTATATATTTATGTGTGTATGTGTTTACGTTATACCTCATTTATGCATTTTATTAAATTTGTAGCTAATTAAGCTTTGCCTCTTTATTATCTCTAACACACCCTACTGATTGACTGGTAGAGGATGCCATATGGCATTAAGTCCGCCAATTGTATAGTTCATATAGTTGTCCAATAATGTTATAATAAATCTCTATGAGTATAAACAATACTTACATATATCTGTAATAGTAATAAATTGATTGAGATAGTGATTTGTCGTGGAAAGCCATGCATGAAATTAAGTGATGAGGTTTGCATAGCATAGAGCAGGATGGTAATGATGCCGCCCAGAAGTGCTATGCGACACGCAGTCAAGTCAAGATGTTGAAAGAAATTACCAACCTTGTTTGGATATAGTTATAATTTTGGGACTTTATTGAATAAAATAAAGGGACTCATTTTATTACGGACGGCCGATGGCTACACATAGTAATTATTCACAAGAATAATAATTATCATGAAATAATTAGATAAATTTATTAAATCAGTCGAGTCCCTATATAAAAATAATAATAAGTAAAGATAAAATAAAAATAAATTCGAATTCTCAAAAGTATCATGGCCGGCCATTCAAATCATAACGCAGACGAGTGAGGTTATGTGAATTGTTCCGAAAATAGAACGAAATATTTGGTAACAACAGCTTTTATTGTACATGTGGTAGACGTCTGATTATATGTTTAATTTAATTTATTTGGGGTGTCGATAGATCCGCCTATTATGTAGTTGTATGTAGTTGATGAGTGTCGATAGATCCACTCCTAGGTCTTGGGTGTCGATAGATCCACCTATTTGTCTACAAAGTAAGTAAACGATGTCGATGAACCGTCGAGAGCGATGTTCAAATGAATGTGTTGGTTTTGGGCTTAAGAGACGGTTGTGTCTCTTAAACTTAGAATGATTGCGTTCATTGAATATCAAGAGACAATTTTATTGAATGAAGTTGATTAAGAGTGTCGATAGATCCACTCAATCGACTCTGTTTGGGTGTCGATAGATCCACCTATTATGTAACTGATTAGGAGTGTCGATAGATCCGTCGAGAGAGATGTTCAAATGAATGTGTTGATTTCGGGCTTAAGAGATGGTTGAGTCTCTTAAACTTAGAATGACTGCGTTCATTGAATATTAAGAGAGAATTTTATTGAATAAAGTTGATTAAGAGTGTCGATGGATCCACTCAATCGACTAAAGTGATTTGGTGTCGATAGAACCACCTATTATGTAGTTGATTACGAGTGTCGATAGAACCGCTCAATCGACTAAAGTGATTTGGTGTCGATAGAACCACCCATTATGTAGTTGATTACGAGTGTCGATGGAACCACTCAATCGACTAAAGTGATTTGGTGTCGATAGAACCACCCATTATGTAGTTGATTACGAGTGTCGATGGAACCACTCAATCGACTAAAGTGATTTGGTGTCGATAGAACCACCCATTATGTAGTTGATTACGAGTGTCGATGGAACCACTCAATCGACTAAAGTGATTTGGTGTCGATAGAACCACCGAGAGAGATATTTATTTATTTAATTTATTTATTAACATCACTAACAAGTTCATCCTATTCAAATGATTGAGTCGATTTTAAGCTTAAGAGATGACTGAGTCTCTTTAACTTAAAATGATTGTGTTCATTGAATATCGAGAGAATATTTTATTTCAGGATAGAATATTTTATTTCAGGAAGTGAATGATAGATCCGTCGGAAGAGATGGTCAAATGATTGTGATGAATTTAAGTTGCAGAGATTGTTAAATAGAGAACATTTTATTTCAGCAAGTAATGATAGATCCTTCGGAAGAGATGGTCAAATGATTGTGATGAATTTAAGTTGCAGAGATTGTTAAATAGAGAACATTTTATTTCAGCAAGTAATGATAGATCCGTCGGAAGAGATGATCAAATGATTGTGATGAATTTAAGTTGCAGAGATTGTTAAATAGAGAACATTTTATTTCAGCAAGTAATGATAGATCCATTGGAAGAGATGGTCAAATGATTGTGATGAATTTAAGTTGCAGAGATTGTTAAAAAGAGAACATTTTATTGTAAGAAAGAAAGAAAAACGTTAATTGAAACAACATAAACAATAAAAGAAGAAGTAAGAAGTTATGATTTAAAATGATAGCACTTCTACGATTAAGTTTGAGGACAAACTTGTAGTCAGGAAAGGCCGAATGTTAGATTATTAAATATAGACCTTTATAATGTAAACAGTTGGTGTATTGACGGACAGTCAATGTAATGAATTATAGTCTGTGTTGGCGCCATTTGCTGTCGTAAGATTGAAAAGGCGGTGAATGAGTTCAATAGAAATGAAGTTGCTGCGCAAGCGCCCTTGATCGATCTGAAGCATCTTAATTCGTAGCTACATTCATACTGGACATCATTCATTCGATAGACGCAAAATGGAGGACATCTCGAAATTGTATTGGGATATACAATAAATATTGGAAAAGTGTTACTTATTGGTTTTATTTCAGAAGATTGCTTATAATTCATAATAATGTTCAAAATTTCAAATAGAAATCGAAGTAGTAACAACATTTTCAGTCATTATTCTCAGAGGTTCATTATATGAACGGGCTCAAATAGCACGCCCACTGTGTTATCCGATGCCTTTACCAGATCATTCAGCTGAAAACTCCATGGCGGCACATTCATAAACCTCTGATTAGCCACCAATGTTTCTGCTGACAAGGCAGAAATTAACGACAAGCTATTAATCCTTAGAATTATGTGCCTGGCTTCGTGGTGATTGAGATACGGTATATAAGTGAGCAAGATTAGACAGTTTTCAATTACCCAGAACGTATCAATTTTAATAAAATAATACATACATAATTACATAAATCACGCCTGTATCCCCGAAGGGGTGGGCAGAGGTGAACTAGCACCCGCGTTTCGCCAATTATGTTAGGTCCTATGTGATAGGTGGCGAGCCTATTGCCATTTATCGGGCACAAAAGTCAGAGTAGGTACATTGCTAGGTGGTATAAGAGGAACGCTGCTGCCCATTCCTCATCATTGATTTATCCTTAGTCGCCTTGTACGACACCCACGAGAAAGATTTGGGGTGGTGACAATTGTATTCTACTCTGCCGTCAGCATACGGCTTACACAAGTGAATAAGGTAACATATAAATCACGCCTGTTTATCCCCGAAGGAGTAGGCATAGGTGAATTAACGTTTCGCCAATTAATTTAAGTGGCACGTAAATCACAGTATGTTGCTAGGTGGTATAAGAGGAACCACAGTTATATCAACATGATATATCTGATAGAGGAATGCTGCTGCCCAATATTCATCGCTGCCTTTGTACGACAACCACGGGAGACATTTGGGGTGGTGACAATTATATTGTATTCTACTCCGCCGTCGCCACACGGCATCTGCTCCTAATTATGATTACAAATATTGGATTCCGTTTGTCCAGCACGAACAGGTTATGTTGCATCCGTGTCTAGAATAATTCAATACTCGCTACGCAAATGCATTCGACGATTAAAATTGCCGCGTAATAATAATATTACATTTCCGCAATACTGGTAGCGATGCATTTGCGCGACAGGTGCAAAGTTTGCAATCTTGGGGTGGTTATTCTCAGATACAATTTCAGCATACATTTAGCTGTTATAATGTTTTTGTTATTTGGGACATTATAATCGTAAAAAAAGGTGTTTGTACAAAGAAAGACAGAAAATGTGGTGACAGGATATCAGGATATATTCTCTCTCTCTCTGCTTAGCAATATTTGATAAATAAATACCAAATATGGCTGGGCAGAGTTGTGAGAGATTGGCGAAGATGAGTGGCGATATGTTGTGAAGTGGCTCCGTAAACCTACACACGTCACAAGCCTAATCGCTACTCCTAAGTTACCGCTTTAAAATATCAGACGGCGACGCATATTCATACATCAAGCACTTTGAAAACCTTTAGGATCTGTTTACACAGACCGGCTCGGAGAGGAAAGCATATTATGAACGCGTTTAAAATGGAGTTTTGTGTCATTGTAATAAGGTTCGTTATAAATTCGACTTATTTTTGTATAGAAATGCTCGAGAGCCGCTCACAGCAAATAATAAACCTTGTGTCAATAATTCTAGATTCAATTTCAAATGCGATATAAATCTGTTCTCCTCTCCTCCTCATCAGTATGAACAGACAACAGTAGGTACACCATACAAACGATCAAATTGGACGACCCTAGAATTATCAGCGATAGAAACCTCTGTGAGGTTCCTGAGAATACCATCCCCGCTGCATATTTTAATGCGCGGCCAAATGCGACGAAGCGCGAAATGGAAATCTTTCCATGCCGTAACTGGCCTCCTTGCGAAACTGCAATATTATCAGATCGGAAGAACGCTTTCAAATGACCAGCAATTTCGCCCGAGTGGTTATTCAGTGAAAAACCTAATGCATTTCATTAGGAACTTTTTACAGCTCCGGGATTCGATAAATTACTGCTGCCTTTTCTAGATTCTCTTGTTAGCTAAGTGCTGTATGGATAGTGGATGAAATTTATTATGCGATTTAGTTTCCTCCTTTCAATTCAGCGTATATCGTGAAAAGTTAAAACAGTGATGAGGAATGCCAGAAACGTTATTGTTGAGCAATGTTCGCTAAGGCCAGTCATTGGTCATGGGTGACCAAAAATATATAATCTCGAGTTCCTACGTGCTTTGGGAGGCACGTTAAGTCGTTAGTCCCGGCTGCGTCTTCAGTCGTTCCCACCAATCGTCACTGGGTTAGCGTGGTGGCTTATGGTCCATTCTCCCTATACATACACATACATAAATCACGCCTATATCCCCGAAGGGGTAGGCAGAGGTGAACTAGCACCCACTTTTCGCCAATTATGTTCAAGGCACAAAGTCGCAGTACACTGCTATTGCTAGGTGGTATAAGAGGAACGCTGCTGCCCATTCCTCATCGCTAATATATCCTTAGTCGCCTTGTACGACACCCACGGGAGAGATTTGGGGTGGTGACAATTGTATTCTACTCTGCCGTCACCACACGGCATTCTCCCTATATTCTTCCATTAATGGAGAAGGCCTGTACCCCAGCAGTGGGGACATAAAAGGACTGATAATACTGTTCTTGTAGTCTACAATACCAAGCATTATAATGCGATTTTCGTGTCCGACATTCGGGAAACTAACGTATTTGGGTGTCGAGTATGTGGCTGAAGTTGTAAATATAAAGAGAAATGAGTAGCAACACTACCTCACATATCTAGCTATAGCTACGTACTGACGTTTGTAGTGGCGTGACGTTTGTAATGGCATTGCGAAAGTAAAACAACACATAGATGTCTGCTATCGTCAATGAAGAAAAAGATGATCGGCGATTCTTATAGAAATAATTAATTCTAACTGCCGCACTCATAGACGTCAATTAACTTTAATGAGTTTTAATGTCAAAAATTTTCATTCAAATCTAGACCATAGACCCGGCAAGAATAGCGACTAGTTTTGAATTGTCATTTTTTGACGTTAAGTACTCATTGACGTTATTAGACGTCTCTGAGTGCGGCAGGTGTCCTTGTTATATTAATAGCACAACCTACGATAATAATAATTATATACCCACGATATTAATATCGTAGTATCAAATAATATCACTTGTGGAGTCCAATACAAACAAAAAAAAACAGAAAGGGCGTAGTTTGGCTTGCGAAACGTGATTCCTTCAGAAAATTACATCCGTGTTTTGTGTCCTCTTTCCTTGTTGCATTTTCTTACTTACTCCCTCTACTCTATCTATATTAACGCAGCTTTTTCTAAGCGTTCGTTTGGATAATGTAATCTGGGCCATAGCGATTAGGACAATATTATTTATTTCCTACAGATTTTCGGCATTGGTCAGGAAGCTCTTGACAATGAGTATGGATACATATAGTTTACCTAATATGACTACTAAATATGTGTAAGCAAAGAGAAAGTGTAAGTATGTACAATTCGATTACTATTTTAGGTCCCATGTGGGGGCAAGCCTATTGCCATCTAGCAACACTGACGAGTATGACATCTGACATTGTCCGCAGTCACTATGTAGGTATAGAATCGTTGTCACCTGGGACAACATCCGCAGGGAGATAGTGTGATAGGGGTGTTGGTCACAATTGTAAACCGCTTTGTCAGCACCACACGGCAAATATGCTGTTCCTTAAACGCATACATACATACACACATACATAAATCACACCCATATCCCCGAAGGGGTAGGCAGAGGTAAATAAAATTAACACCCACTTTTCGCCAATTAAGTTAGCACCCATGTAATGCTTACTCGCTGTTTTTACCCTTAGTCACCTTGTACGGCACCCACGGGAGAGATAGGGGTGGTGACAATTGTATTCTACTCTGCCGTCACCACACAGTAATGGTAATGCTTAATTAAAATAAATACGCCCAGTACACGAACTCGGCAATTATGGTCAAAAGTCTCAGATGCTCATGAACGCGACGTAGCTGTGGAAATAAATTGCTTGCTAGCTCTGCTCTCGTAGGCGCTGCATTAATTTTAACTGCTGTGGTGCAGAGTGAAAATAAAATAAGCCATTACTTGTGTTTATTACCTCTCTATTAGATTACTTTAAAATACTTTCTTTCTAAAAACTCAAACCAATCCCTCCTGCTGGTGTCGTACAAGGCACTTAAGGGTAAATACAGCAAGAGTTCATTACTAGTAATATAAATATAATGCGAATTACGTGCCCGATAAATAGGTAGGTTCGCCATATAGGCCCTAACATAATTGGCGAACGTGCGTGTTAATACACCTACGATATTTTATCCCCGAATGGTTGGGCCATTCGGGGGATAAAATAGCCGTGAAGAGGAGTCATGACAACAGCACCCATAACAGAAAATCTGAAAGGAAAGTGGCTGTCCTGCTATGGGCATGTAATGAAAAGAGATGACAAGCATACCTATTGCCAATTAATGTATTGGGTGGAAAGGAAGAGAAGGACCACATAAAAAAATATATGAACTGGACGATTTTATACCAGCTGGCCGAGTAGATCCTGGTAATAGGATAGGCGAATGATGATAAATGGTCACTGTTCTAAGGTAAGCTAACCAATAATCGTAAAATAAGGTTCTGTCGGAGTAATTCGTTCAGACTTAAGCCGTACCTGGGGGCCTACCGCCTAACTCTTGCTGATGAGAGCTATATAGCAATGCACTGTTTACGGCAATAGCAGCCATCCTAAATTTTTAGGCGGTACGGATTTTGTGCCAAATTCATACAAAACCATTCGGTGATCATTCGTTCAAAGATATCGCTGATAGTTTAGGTACATTTGGTGCGAAATGACAGCATGATGTCATAAACTATAGCTTTTGCTTTAGCAATCGAGTTAGGCGGTAGGCCCCCTGTCCACTGGAGCTGAGACAGAGAGGAGAGAAACTGCTAAAATTTAACAACATTGTTTAATCATCATTCGTCAATAAACAAACAGTCCGCAACTAAACCCGATTTTACTCACCCACTTGTCATCGTCATAATTTGCTATGCCTTTGCCGGGCGTCATATTTAGACCTACTGTCTTACTGCCGCACTCAGAGACGTCAATTAACTTTAATGAGTACTTCATGTGAAAAAAAGGATAAGTCAGTGATCAGGAATGGGCAGCAGCGTTCCTCTTATACCACCTAGCAATGTACTGCGACTTTTGTGCCCGATAAATGGCAATAGGTTCGCCACCTATTACATGGGACCTAACATAATTAGCGAAACGTGGGTGCTAGTTCACCTCTGCCTACCCCTTCGGGGATATAGGCGTGATTTATGTATGTATGTATGTATGTCATTAATGTTAATTTAAGTCTCTGAGTGCAGCACCTTTTTTCTAAGTATGCAGCATTAATCCACAAACAAAGCTGATAATAAAATAGGATCGCAAAAAATTATGTTACGAATAAAATGATATCAACACAGAAACCAAAATGGTACGAAATAAAACGAAGTGGAAAAAGTAAATCAAACGACCAACCTCTGTCCACCAAACGTTAACTTATATAAAATAAATATCGAGGGACATAGGAGCATATCATGCAGGTACAAAGTCAAAGGTCGATCAGAGAAGGAACGAAGCCCATTGTGCCGAATAACCGATCAACGAATATTCCGAATTTATGAATATTTAAAAGCTGTGTCCAAAATTAATAGGACACACGATAGCTGTATAGCATCTTGTAATAATGTATCAAATTGTTTTCTGTAGTTGCACCTTTATATAAATAAATTCGGCTTCTCCTCGGCCGAATGTCCGAATATTCGGCGGCCGAAAAAAGTTCTGTGGCAAATTAAATTGATTTTTATTTGAAAACTGCTAGCCTAATCGGACTGCAGACAGAATGGTGGTCAGCAAACGCAAATCATACCCGGGGGGCCTACCGCCTAACTCGATTGCTGATGATAGTTTTGAAGCAATGGATTTCTTATGGCTATAATTTTAGCTAGCAACCATCTTGAATTTTTAGGCGGTACGGATTTTATTCTACTATTGTTCATAGTTTAGGTAAATTTGATGCGAAATGACAGCATGACGTCATAAACTAGCAATCATAAAATAGCTTTTGCTTCAGCAATCGAGTTACGCGGTAGCCCCCCCCTGTTCTGGTGAAAGTCGCTATAGTGAGAGACTTTTTTCAGAAGCGGGTATTATTTTATTTATGAAAAAAAGCGCAACCTGTTTTTATTCATCACAACTTATGAAAATGTTTTTATTCATCACAACTTACCATTGGTAGATTTTAAGCATTAATATAGTACCTAGTCATTTACGATTAAAATATAGCATTTTTTTAATAATATGTGGTTTTTATTTTCCATAATTTATAATTCGGTATTCGGCCGAATACCGAATAATGGCCGAATATTCGTAACTCGTGGCATCTCTAGAACACACATTAATTAAACACAAAACCTCTCGGTCCCGTGTCGCAAGCTCCAAACCGTATTTATCTTTCTGGTTCACTATCAAACGCCGAGGGGTACAAATTGGTCACTTTGTTGCCCGCATTCACTGCATTAGTCGTGTGTAGACCATGAGTAGATAAACAGAGTAAAAGCTTCCCAAGAACGCCGTCGCAATAACCCTGACATGCAACTGGCTGTGCGTTATAAACAGGTTTTTTTCCAGTCTCGCCGCGTGCGCGACAGCGGCCAGTGGTAACGCACACATGCCTCGCGTGCTTGTAGTGCAACTGATTCGCGCGCTTGTATGAAGGTTATTCTCTGTTCCGTTTATTTAATCATGTGGTGTAGACGACGTGTTGGTGCAACCCCGTCCGTCTTGGTATATGACCTATTTGCTTCCGTGTGTATGCGTAGTTCCGAATGCGGCTTCTGTAAGTCATTTCAGGTAGCGAATATATGAATAGCGGTAGGTATGATATTTTATGTCACACGTGACCATAGGTGGACTTTTTCGCCCGCTACATGTACGGAAAATCCCAATTTCTGGTAAGGGGTTGACATAAAACTAATACTCACCTTGGGCGATAAAACCTCAAAAATTGCGGTTTACGTGCCTGATAGATGACAATAGGCTCGACACCTGTGGGGATTGTCATTTATTGACAAAATCCAATGATTCATATATCAGTATCTAATAATCTGCAACACAGTCATCATGCTGTAAGTTCTTTTTCAGTACAAATGCGTTCGGTGGTAATAAAAATCATTAGTACTCTATTGTAAATCTTTCGGCAATCCATAGTACTCCATCCAATCCAAGTGTGGCGTAATGGAGTAAGTGTCTTCTAAATATAACTAGCCTCGTTTGGTTATATTTAGTTTTTACTACTCACTCATCACAGAACAGGACCAAGTTGTATGTGTTTCGTAAGTTAATTCCAGGTATTATTTTATATTTTTATGGATTGACGTGGGATTTGTAAAATATTACTAATATTGCCTGTTTATGCTGTGTGTGTGTGTGTGTGTGTGCGTGTGCGTGTGCGTGTGTGTGTGTGTGCGTGCGTGTGTGTGTGTGTGAAGAAGGCAGAGCAGAATACAATTGTAACCAAACATAATGTTATGTGCCTCGGGTGTCATTAAAGATTGGAAATTTTCACCGCCTCAGTTCTCTAGTGGTTCGCCCACCGGAATTAAAATTCCGAGCTCTTGGGTTCGATCCCCAGGGAAGTACAATTTTGTACGCGCTTATTTGGTGGTAAAAACTTTTTCATGTCCGCCTGGCTAGCTACCTACCACCATCTTACCAAAATCTGTCGTCATATTAATAATGTTAACAGCATTATTTTTGTGTTCAGACAATGTGTGATAAGATAGCCAGTCCCTCTGAGGTTTAATGTTCCAGGTGAAACTCAGTACCATTTTCGGTCCTTATTGTCACTTACCATCAGGTGAGATGAAGACCTTTTCTGTCTAGCATTAGAAGGAAATTATGCGAAATTGGCACTGGGAACGGAAGATGGCAATGGACACATTAATGGAACTATAACTGGGTGGAACTATAACTAATATGCACGGTGGAACCATAACTCGTTAGCCCCGCGTCTAATTCCTCATTCTTCTATTAAACGCTGTGGCGATTGAAACTTAATTATAATATTTGTTATGTAAAGTGTGGTACTTTCTTCATCTCGCCTTTTTAATTTGATCGAAATTACTTTTCGAGTCCTTTTTCGCTGGCTTCGTTTGTTTCTACGGACCGGTGTGGGGTGGTGACAAATTGGTTTCTGATCTGCCGTCACCACACGGCAAAATTTATACGGCGAAGAAATAAGTAAAATGACGTAATGTTCTGTTCTATTTGCAAGAGCACTACACATTTGAAATAAAACAACTTTTACGGTAGACACAATAGGACGGCCCCTAAATAAAGTAATCGAAATAAAAATAGTGTCAAACATCTATATACGGGAGTCTTATCCGTAAAAGTAGTTATATTTTAAAAGTGATGACGCCTAACAAAAAGGTGGAAATTAAACTAGAATACGGAATAATGAGTACTGTCTGAAGACCTTAAACAAGTGCAGCTGCTTTTAATGTACTTGAAAACTTAACTCTTAAAAAACTTGTTGAGCCAACTAAATATTATCATAGGACCAACACACTAGCCACTACGCCAATCATCTTCTCAAACTGTATTTAAACTTAAACCCTTAATAAATAAAGACATTTAAAATCTCATTCAAAAAGCTATCTGGTTACTATCCCATAAAAGCGAAATTAATCTAGGTTGTAAATAATAAACCAAGTATAATCAATTAGAAGATAAAATATAATTAAATTAAGTTGTTATCTTTTGTCAATAGTGTGCACTCCATTGCAACAAAATGAATTTGATAAGCGGTACCTATCTGGCAGTAGAAACAATATCAGTAGGTACCTAGTGCCAATAGTCATCCAATCCCAGATAAGCGACACGGGCCCTTTATCATTTGTCAAAACTTTCTGCCACATATTTTGCGTTAGCAGTCTATGGCAACAATCGGACATTCGACCCATTTCCAGCCGGAATCCGCACATGCGCACAATGACCATCCCACTTCACACAAAACAAGGCATGTCGCGGTGAGAGTCAGACACGCTCACTTCCAATCCTATCAAAAAAAGTGTTCCTTATCACAAACCGTTAAGATTAAGAGGACTAGCTCGAATGTTAAGCTTTGAACATCACACTACAATAACATCCAGCACACGAACCGAAATATACGCACGCGCGGACCACCGTCAAAACAAACCAACGCTTTTGCGATGTAAACATGGACGAGCGTAAAATTATATTTTTTATTCTCTCCGTGATCGCCTACTGCATGTACAGTGTTCATATGTGGTTCATGAAAGATAATGGTGTTACGAACGCGGAAGCATCTCAAGACACGTCTCACACGTCGACCGAAGCTCCACCGGAGATAATTTTGAAGAACGAGATCGAAGAAACAAAACAAATTGTGAAAGCTAAAGCCATTCCATTGTTTATAAAAGATGCCTGTAGCGTCTTACAAATATTTACGGAGAAAACTATAAATAATAATGACAGAAAACCAAAAATTGAGGACATGGATTCTAACAGAAATACAATAACAATGGCAGCCATAACTGTGTTTCTGGTCGTGTTAATATTGAATGCCGTTTTGGACGTACTGAAAGTTAAAGAGGAAGAAAAAGCCAGAAGAAGACTGAACCCAGACGGAGAAAGGCGGCAATCGCTGGCAGAGTTTGCTAATAAAAAACCTTTGCGTAGGGAGTCAAGCAAATTCAGCCTGCAGTTGTTCCAAATAGCTGAATCGTTTGTCAACAATGATGAAGAAGCAAAACCTAGACGACAAACAAGGCCGTACACAAGAGGGGATTCGACCAATTCATACTTGACAAGTGACAGAAAGAAACCCAACGATAATTCGGCCCCGGCATCTATTAGCGAAACAACAGTGGCCGAAACACCGAAACTTGTGAAACGTCAGTCCGCTGCCAAGCTAATTGGTATGTCGCCTTCAATTGTTCTGATAATAATGACTGTTACAATTCATAAAGCCTAACTCAGCCCTTTTAAAGAGAGACTTAATGTAAACAATTACAAATATTTATTTACTTACGATATTTATTTTACAATATTCTTGTTAAAAGATGCATTTTATAAAACATAATTATGCAGTTTAGAAAATCAAACCAATTGGCTATTTAAAAAAAATACTTAGGCAACACATTTGTATTTGTATAGGTATTTTAATAAAAAACACATCAAGATTGTATTTTCTCTCACTAAAATGGCTGGAGTATAGAATACGTGTATGATAATTGATATTGTATGCATTTATTGTTATTGTGGAACTTGTGATTGTCAGTCAATGTATGTTTCATGTTTGTATAAATGGTTATGATTTAACACTTTAAATTCTAATCTATCTCTTCTGTTATTTTTAATCTCTGTTCTAAACAAGGTCTGTCTGACGACTGAAAAGATTTTCAGGTAACTAAGAACACACTATGTAGCTAAAAGTAGATTGCACATATTAAATTATACAGCTTTAGTTTCTTTGAAATTGTTGCAAAAAACCTCATTTGGCTCATTGCTTTTGCTTATGCCGGTTATTGGATGGGTGATTAAAAATATAGTATCTCAAATTCCTCCATACTTGGGAAAGCGCGTAGCCGTTTTGGTCCCTGCATCTGCAGACACTACCCACCAATCCGCACAGGACCAACGTTACGGCCCATTCTTCCTATGGGAGAACATAGAACATAGATAGATTAATAGAGAAGGCCTGTGCCCTAGCATGAGAGATATTAAATACATACATACATAAATCACGCCCATATCCCCGAAGGGGTAGGCAGAGGTGAATTCTCACCCGCGTTTCGCCAATTTTGTTAAGTCCCATGTAATAGGTGGCGAGCCTATTGCCATTTATCGGGCACAAAAGTCGCAGTACATTGTCAGGACGGTAATATAAGAGGAACGCTGCTGCCCATTCCTCATCACTGATTTATCCTTAGTCGCCTTGTACGACACCCACGGGAGAGATTTGGGATGGTGACAATTATATTCTACTCTGCCGTCACCACACGGCTAGATATTAAATGGCTGATGATAATGATAATAATGAACAATAACAAACAGCAATGAAAATCTTTTGTAGAAACTCTGCAGTGTCTTCTGCAAAATATCTTTAAAAGCTCGTATCTTACATTCGGTGACGTCAGAGCAGATTATAATTGTCACCGCACCCCTAATGACGAATAGGCAGCAGTGATCCTGCTTGGTGCATTATCAGGATCACGTTACTATTTCGTTGGCTTTTCGCTGCTGCCAATTCCACGTTACTATTTTCACTTTGAACTTTAAGGTGCCTTAATTCTCGTATAATTATTATCTCCATAGTTTTTAAAGAAATGTGGACATAATAATTCACAATTATTAGCTTCCCTAAAAAGCCGATGACTACCTTATGATCTAAAACAGCTTCCCGAGTTTATTTTCAATTATTTTAAAGTTAGATGTTGTTAATGAAAACAGGCATATTATTAGTCGTCTTTTATACGACAATAAGTAAGTGTTCAGGTCTGCTGTCACCACAGCAAACTTAATTCAGCCCTACTGGTGCAAAATACGTTTCTAACTGCAAACTCACTTGTTCGCCGTTCATTCGATAGTTTTGTTTAATTTGCATGCCCTCATAAACTGATCAAAAGGGGTTTCCAGACCATTAAGCAGAAACCGAATGCAATCATATCATTCTATACCAGCTGTATTGTTTTTGTAGATTTTAGTGAATAAGTAGTTTGCTGGTGATCTGTACTCTATGCTTGCTTCCGCGGCCTACTTCGCAGCTAATTGGCTTGGGGTGTAGCAAAACGGTTTACTTCTTTGAATCCCTATAGGTAAACTACCTTCAGCTAGCACCTAGGATTAGACAAATTTAAACATTTTCCCAGTCAGTTTTGCATCTAACGCTAAGGTGCTTTAAGATTAAAATTCGATTGGGGTTTTGTTTAGTTTGGTGAATTTTTGGCTATTCAAAAATATTTTATGGCGATACTTACTTACGATTGTTTGAAAATGGTAAACAGTTACCATATAAAGAACAATATAGATATTATTATGGCCACTAAATAGACAATAATTAGAATTTGATTGCATGTATTACATTGGGAAAGAACTTTAAAAACTATTTCAGCAAAGAATGTTTATGCAATATAATCTATGTCACACCTGACCCTAAAGTAGACATTTCCGCCCGCTACGCGTAGGTACGGAAAATCCCACTTCCTGGCCGGGACGTGACATAAAACTATGATCTTACCTCGGGCGATAAAAAAGAAAGATCAGGTCGCAAGTATTTAACAAAATACAAATATGATAAGTTTTATCGCCCTTGGTATAAAATGTACTATCATTACAAAGATTTATCTACAATGATAATGACCTTACCTGCTGCTTAAGATCTATAGTGTTGTGGAACCTTTTTGCCTAACAAACTAGCTAACTAACAAAGTTTTTTCCGTAACTGCCTTCGGGGTTTGAAGTGGTCAATTATCTGATACAATACCCATCTCGCCCTTCAGGAGCTCGACCAGTGCCGATGGTACGCCGGTCTTCGTTCCCGGCTCTCCCTCTGAACCCTGAAGTGCAAGCCTTGATGCTGGGTCATCGGCAGCCTTCGGTCGACAGCGACGAAGAGAGCGATGGAAAGGGAAAACGCGTCAGGATCATCCGTAGATATTAAGGCCTCAAGACTATCATAGCTAAGTCTCCAAATATTATTTGGATTAAGTATGTGTGGCAGAATCAATCAAATTGATTCGACTGGTAAGTTCCTAATGTGACTATATTTTCTAAAATCTCAAGACAACAACCGCCTTGTTTTAACGAGTGTTAAAACTAGTGCTTAGGAATTTAAAAAAATACGTGAGGAACTACCAAGTTATCTGGTCAGTTGGTGATGTTGCTGGTGGCGACCAAAGAGTCTTTTGAATGACAAATCTATGGGTAAAATTTAGTTCATATTTACACCGACTGACTAGACAAGTTGGAGGTACTGTACTTTCAATGTATCATTATTACCCTTCTTAGTTACAGTTACAGTTTAGAGTTATTTGGATCGAGGATGGATCTAAGTTACATTTCGTTTAAACACTGAAGTAACTATATAAGTAAGCGTAAGTTCCAAAATCGAATGTCGGTTTGGTAATTTTGTAATCAATAGTGCATTTTGTCGTTTGTAGTTTATATTCTACTAACTTTTACCCGCGGCTTTGTGCGCGTTGCCCCTTAGACCTGCCATCATTTCCTCCATCCCGCTATCATTCGACTATTCACATCGTGGCCAATATCACCATAATTTTGACCACAAAATGATACGAGGTATCTGAAATCGGAACAAACTAGGAGGGATACACCATAGGCAATATCAGTAATACCAGAGGTCCAACCAAAGTCGCAGTACAAATGCACGGTTTTGTTCTGCTGATCGTCAGAACCAGACTCTCTAACCTATTTTGCCATTTTCCCAGTCTACTCTGGACCTCGGAAGGATTATCCCAACAAGAACAGTGTCATCGGCAAACAACATGCACCAAGGTGCCTCCTCCTTGATGTCTGATGTCAGAGCATCCACAACCAGGAGGACCAGATACTATGGGCTAAATACCCATAATATCAGATAATATCAGTATGTCAGGGGAAGTTTAAAAGTAGCGCCAGTGATTGAGAGAGTGCGGAGTGATAGTCTTGGATGGTTTGGCCCTATTATTCGAATAGGTCAAAGTCAAAATTAATTTATTCATATTTGGTATGATTACAATACACTAATGAATCGTCAAGACGCTAGAAACCCGTGTGTCCAAGAAAAAATAGGGGAGTGCGCAGCAAGCCTCAGTCTGTAATGACAGGTCTCCCAAACCCGCCCACGTCCCGATGCGCAACGAAGCGCCGACCCTGACGCGTGAAGCTATGTTGGCGGAAGAATGTTAGGTGTGGACGTGGAAAGACGTAGAAGGAGAGATGATGAAGACCAAAGATGGGTGGATTGTGTAAAGGAGGATATGATAGCGAGAGGGATGGATGAGAAATTGGTGAAGAATAGAGAGGAGAGGAAGAAGAAAACATGTTGTGCCGACCTCGCCTAGAGCGGGATAAGGGCAGGAAAAAGAAGAATGCCGATCTTTGGTGCACGCCTACAGTTACATCGAACTAAACTTGTCGGTAACTCAGGCTTCGGACCTTACCTCATTAAGTAGGTCATAAGTAGCCTTCCCTGCATACTCTCAATGAAAATGAAAACAATGCAAAAGCTTTAAAAAACATATCCAATAAATGGAGTTTGGAAAATTAAATAGTTTAAAGCTGGATACTGACCAACATTACGAGGTGTAATGTGTAACATGTTACACAGCGAGCAGTCATGCAGTCTATACGTAGTGTTACAGGGGAAACCAGCGAGCAATGGTAACGGAAATACGGTTCCTATTATGCACGATGCGAATGTTACATTACACCTCGTAACGTTGGTCAGTACCCAGCTTAAGATATAATTATGTGGACAATATAATTTTAATTAAAAATAAAAGAAAATATTTTTTCTTCTAAAACCTATCGTACCAATCTTTGACTTATTTAGTGTTAGACAAATCTTGCTGTAAATAAAAATTTAATATATTTAGTAGACTTCTATTCTATAGAATGTGTCAATTTTACACGACTACATAAGGTACTATTTCTAATTGTGTTTTTTTTTGTAAATGTATTAACGTAGGAACCTATTCCTCTTTGTAAATAGAAATTTCAATTAAAGTCTGACCCATGTGTACTGAATATGTGTGATATTGAATCTTAGATCTAGGTATGACGTTTAAACTTATTTTTGACTGTCCCTGTTTAGGTAGCACTTACTCGTTGTCTTTTTACACGGTGTTCTATTTTTATTCTTGAATAAACATTGTTCTCATCTGTATAAAGCAGTTTCAATTTTCAAACCCTGAATATGAGAGCTCGATAGCGCGGTGGATCAGCAGCGCGCTCGGCCTGCGATTACGTAAACTAAGCTATGTCCGCTAAGGCCGATCATTGGATGGGTGACCATCAATTTAAAATCTCGAGTTCTTCCGTGTTTCGGAAGGCTACGTTAAGCTGTTGGTTCCGGCTGCATCTGCTATCGGTAATACCCACTAATCCACACTGGGCCAGCGTGGTGGGTTGGCCTAATATGACAGACTCATTATTAACATCACCAGCCTTTTAATGGCGTTTAAATTGCTGGGGCACAGGCCTACCCTATTGATGGAAGAATGGGCCATGACCCACCACGCTGGCCCAGTGCTGATTGGTGGGTATTAACGAATGCAGATGCAGCCGGGACCAACGGCTTAACAAGCCTTCCGAAGCACGGGGGAACTCGAGATAACAAATTTTTGGTCACCCATCCACTGACCGGTCTTAGCGGACATTGCTTAGTTTACGCAATTGCAGGCCAAGCGCGCTATGCCTGCGCTAGCGAAGCTCCTCCACATATACAGCGTACAAATAAGTGCAGTATTCGCCAAACTGATATTGGCGATCAGCTATTTTGCGGTACCTACCTAATCATGGTGTTTTGTTTGGCTCCTACTACAGCATGCCCGAATTCAAGCGAGGCGGCTTGTGAACAAGTGACAATCAGCAAGCTATATCGCTTAACGTCGCTTTGGATACCAGCCAAATTTTAATGGAGACCGTGACATCCTTTTCTGATATTAAAAAACGACGTAGTCTTAGGTAACTGGATTGCAATGCAACCGTACTCGCTTTTGATTCATATCATCCGTCACACCGTAAAGGTGCTAGTGATGAATGAATGTAACGAAAAGAGACTGAAATGACCATGTTGAAAAACCGATGAACGGAGAGAGCGATTGGGGATGATAACATTCCAATGCATATTGCTCAAGGTTTTGGCTTAGGTTTTACAGCCGGCCGCCTGCCTAACACCACCCTCTTTGGGTATGCTGTTGTTGGTGGCCGTCTACCATTCGGGTACCCTCAGGTGCTTATTGGTCTATACTGGGAAATCTCCCTTAGTCGACTTTTACGACACCCCTCGGATAGGGCACATTCTATGATATTTTTTGCTCCCAGGACAGCATGGAAGACAATTTCTTACAGAAATCAATCCAGATTGATGAAACGATGGCGTCACTGGTCAGAGTAAACTCTGTGATAGTCGAAAATTCTTTGTCTACTTCATTTTGCCTTTAACGTGTCACTCGAAACTTAAATTATCGTAAAAACGAACCGCCTCCAATTTGAAAACTTGTTAAATTTCAAAATTGGGTCTCACGCTCCGTTAACAAGGTAAAATTTTTGTCCACCAACCCAAGAACCTTGGACGGGAGCCAAACCCCGACCCAATACTGAAGATATCACTCCCGATATTACATTTTGCCTTGAACTGCGCTATAAATAATCTAGACGGGCGAACTTTTGTGAAAAATGCTTTCTTATTTGAAATCGTTCAAGTGAAAAGGTTTTTATTAAACAATTTACGAAATAAATGGGGAGTGAAGTCGTCATTTTTGCCCTTGTCATTGCGTGGAATATGATATAATAAACTTGTCGGCAGGGTGATTTTGAGACGGCAAATCATGTTTTGAAAGAAAATTGTGCTCCTAGATCTAAAACTCATAGTAGGTTCATAATATCATGACAGTGCATCAATCAGCATTCAAAATAGTAACATAGGAATGAAGAAAGTCCAAAAATTGCTTGTCAACAGAATGATGATAAATAAGTTATTATAATTAAAAGACGAACAGAACAGCTAATTTATCTACGTTCTACATAAGTAAATCACTAATTAATCACACAAGTAAATCACTATATCCCTAAAAGGGTAGTCAGAGGTCAATTAACACTCACTTTACATGAATTAAGTTACGTTCCAAGCATACCCAAAGAGGTTTGGTGTCAGGCAGGCGGCCAGCTGTAAAACCTAAGCCAAAACCTTGAGGAATTGGAATGTTGTCATTCCGATCACTCTCTCCGATCATCGGTCTCTCGACATGGTCCGTCCCGTCTCTTTCCTATACATTCATTTATCACTAGCACCTTGACGGTGTGATGGCTGATATGAATCAAAAGGGAATGGATGGCTTGATGACGTGTGACCGATATGAATGGAAGAGGAAACATACTGCGCCGACGAGTTAGGACCCATGTAATAGGTGGCTAGCCTATTGCCATATCCTATCGGGCACATAAATCGCAGTATATTGCTATATAGGTGGCATAAGAGATTAATTACCCTTTCGCCTTGTACGACACCCTCGGGAGAGATGGGGGTGGGTGGTGACAATAATATTCTGCCCAGCCATCACCACACAACGTGTAAGAAATAAAAACGTGTATTCATCAAACAATCTTGTAGTAACTTCTTAAATCTGTTAATATCATTTATAATGTTAAATACTTTGGGGATATTATTGTAGATTTTGCATGGTCTTGTACGAATTAAATTTATTTTGAAATTAGCGCGTTTGTCGCTGAACATTCTTGCGAATTTATTTATAGCCCATTTGTTTTTGACGAAAATTCTAATAGCGAAGACCTTGTTATAGTTTTAAAAATACTCCACGCCGCTTGCGCATCGTGCGTGCTGCAGTCTTCACGAGACGAGATCGATGGGAACTCGTCCGAAAATATCACATTACGAGTGCACCGAGTGATACGCGAGTGACAATATAAACAATAGCGAATCGACAATCAATCAAAGAGCAATGGAATAAAACTGTGCGACGTTACCATGGAAAATATGGATCGCAATCAAACTCTAACGCCGGTGGTCCTCCATTGGAATTACAGAGGCTTCACCGAATTCCCATTACAATGCATAAACGGCGAGGAATCCGAAATCACAGACATTTATCTGAAGGAGAACTTGATATCGAGGGTGCCGAATGAGATATGCAAATTGGAGAATTTGGAAAGCTTATATTTGAGCGGCAATGATATAATGGAGTTGCCCAAAGAAATATCTCACTTGAGGTGCCTTAAATGTTTGGAAATAAGCGGCAACAGGCTGAGGGCGCTTCCTGACGAGATTGGGGAGCTGCGGAGTTTGAAGTTTCTCATTCTTGACGAAAACGAACTCACAGTGTTGCCTTTGAGGCTAAACGAACTCCGCTCACTCCGGTATCTATCGGTTTGTGGTAAACATTTTAGAACCAATTATTTATGTACAATTATCCTCTTCGCATAGCTCTCTTCTTCGTTGCGGTTTGATTAAAATCATTTCTATAATAATAGCCACTGTAAATGAAACCAATATCAATACACGTAATTAATACAATGTAGAATTATTGCCACCAATTAAGCATGCAGTAAATTTATAATTAAACTTTTATCTCATATTATTGAAACATTGTATTTTAAACTTGCATAATATTTAACTACATTAGTAACATAAACTTTTCTAAACTAACCTCAACACAGAATTAACAAAATAAATACAGAACCAGACGACGCTCATGAAGCATGAACTAATAAACCACTTTTTACTTACAACAATCGCCAAAAACAAAATATAACAATCGCAAAAAGTTTCTTATATTTTTTCATCATCACCCTACCCTACCCCAGCTTTTTTGGGGTCGATACTGTATGTCCTTTTTGTCCTCTGTATTCTATCACTCGTCATCTCATCATCCACACGTATCGCTTTCATATCATACCTACTTCAAACAATCGTTCTTTTCAGTGGTCTTCCTCTACTTTGATATTGGGTTCCATAACTTTTCAGTCACATTCATCTCATTCCGTCTCATAACATGCCCATACTAAGCCTAACGGCGCCCTTTTAACTTTTATATCACTGGCGCCACTCTCAGACTCTCTCTTACGAAGACATTCCTTATTTTATCAATTTTCGTCACTGTGCAGATCCATCTCAATATTCTCATCTTTGCCGACTGCAGTTTTCTTTTATCCGTCGTCTTGACCCATACAAACGATGGCAGCTGTATTATCAGACTTGTAGATATTTATTTTCAATTTTAGTGACATTCTTGCATTACATATATGACAATGTAGTTGTTGTAACTTGTCGCTATTTTATCCAAACTGCATTGATACAGTTTGGAATTCTTGTATTTGTAATTAATTACATTTTGAGTTAGTTTTTATTAAATGATTATATATATTAAGGATATTGAAAGAGCCTTTTTTCCTTTGCGGCTTGTTTTGTTACAGTTTAATTGAAATAGGCACATAATTAATTGGCACAAAACTTCCAAAAAAAATCATGAAAATTGTATTAACTTTGTTGAAACGTATGATATTCAAAGAGATGCAAATAATGATGATGATGATGATGATAATGAGTAATTTTATAGTATATACTTAATTATATAGTTCCAAATACAGATAAGCATTATAATATGATTTTTAAAAAAGCCCGGATTCAAACATGGACTCTCATTCCTTCAAGTCCAACAAATAGACAAGGAAACTTTAAAGTTTACTTTAAATTGGACAGTTTGTTATCTAGGCGCCAGTAACTGTCTTCCTCGAGTTTACGACCGCGTAAATGGAACGGTTTACTTTAACCGCGTCTTTAACGGCGGTGTTCGGTTAGTTTTGTAATTTGTAATGTCATAAATTCTTATCGTGTCACTAATCTAAGTCGAACTCGAGATGTGTTGGAAATGTGCACGGAGCATGAAAGTTTATGTGATCTATTGAACTTATTTAACCGATAATCCTACTTACCTAAATATTGGTTAGTGTCAGACTTTTTTGGTGATCATACCCTTTTCCATTTTCTTCAGCACAATTCCCAAATAACACTGTTAAAAATATGTTGAAGCCTTTAAAGAGTATAATAACGTAATATACCTACCTAAACATCTATTTATAGTAATAATTTGCAAACGAGGAAGGTAATGTTTCCTCTTCCATTCATATTGGCTGTACGTCATCGTGCCATCAACTTGCTTTTATTTCATTCATCATCCATCACACCGGAAAGGTGCTAATGATAATAATTATTAAAAATATATAAAAAATATGGAAAGGATTGTATCAAGAGACCGATCAATGGAGAGGATAATTTTTGTCTTAGGGTTCATTCAACGGGCGCCTACCGTACACCAACTCTCTTTAGGTATTCTGTTGTTGGTGGTTTGCAGGTAGGTACCCCAAAATGCATATTCGTATAACAGTTCTTGATCCGACAGAATTAGACAAGAAAAACATGAATTCAGTTCAGTATAACGAACATGTAATTAAACTTAAAGACGCTGTTTCGGCTGTTTGGCCGTTTACCCAATAAAGCAGTTTAAAAGACCTATAAAATGTTGTGTTTGTAACTATCTGCAACTAAAACAAGCATACCTGAAATAGCCTGTACACTTATGTTCTGGCCTTATAAAATATTATTATGAAATAGTACCTAACTGCCGCAATCAGAGACGTCATTAACTTTAATGAGTGTACCTAATTAATTCTTTCCGGGTCAAATGGTTTAGATTTAAATGAAATTAATTGACATTAAGTACCCATTAAAGTGAATTGTATGTCTGGCTTCCATGCTGGCATGTTAGCGAAAAAATAACGTAGATTTTAAGTACCTATGTGTAACCCAGTAGGCCTAGCACGGGACGTGGAATAAATCTCTCTCCACCACTTGACAGTGATTTGTCTGGAGATTTAGTAGGAGTTAGTGTGGGAGCAAAATATTATTTACATTTTCCAGAAAAGATCTTCTCCACGTGACGTGGCTGCAGAGGCAGGAGTATCGTAAAGTCGACTGGGGGCTTACTGCCGCACTCAGAGACGTCAATTAACTTTAATCGAGTATTTAATGTCAAAAAATTTTATTCAAATCAAGACCATAGAACCGGCAAGAATAGAGACTAGTTTTGAATTGTCATTTTTTGACGTTAAGTACTCATTAACGTTATTTGATGTCTCTGAGTGCGGCAGTTAGCCAACAAGTTTTTGACAACTTGTCTTATATTTGACATGACGGCCGCCATGGGTTTTCTCAGTAATACGTCCGTTTCATCACGGTCTACATTTACCTATATTCTATTCTTTCGTATAGATTGCCAGTTCTATACATTCATTCATCACTAGCACCTTTACCGTGTGATTGATGATATGAATCAAAAGGGAGTGGATGGCTTTAAGTCGTCTTCCACTTCCCATAAGTATGATATGAATGGAAGAGGAAACATACTGCGCCGACCCCAGACAGACTGGGAACATGGTAGGGAGAAGAAGAAGATTGTCAGACTGCCACTTGGTAAGGCCCCCCTGGAGATTCTGTACGGGAGATTGCCCATTAGAGACCATTCAGTACCTTGGGGCATGAAGTGTCCACTATTCTGGTGCCCCATAGTTGGTCCTCCTCCGTACCCGAAGTCCCGAAAGGGTTCTCATTGGATTTTTTGACAAGTAATTCAAGCGTAGCGTTATCTTGTAATGAGGACCAACTTGATCAAAACAAATGTAGTCACGTTTCAAGGTAGGTAACTATTGATACGGTGTTTCTCTTCTCGTCGCGGGAGCATTGGACTGGGCATATCTGGGTGGCAGCTTTTATCGTTGTTGCCTTCATTGTTCAGTCCAACGTTGATTGTCCAACGCTGATTGCTGACAGTTGGTAATTTTCTTTTTTGACCGCTTTTGTTCCACTTACCCCTGCCCCTGTAGCACCTGTAGCCCTTAGGCACATGATAATCTCCCCGGGGAAAAGAATTTTTTTTGTATACAATATTTTAGAGCGAGAAGCTCTAACACCCACTAAATTGCGAGACAAAGCACTGTCAAGTGGTGGAGAAAGATTTTGTCCACGTCCCGTCCAAGGCCTGCTGGACGTTCGTTTGATGCTTAGTTCTTTTTTAATATTTCTTCAAGATTGAGGTATTGGTATGAAAATCCATTCAAGTTAGGAAAAAGCCACCAAAAAGGGGGCATTACAAAACAAAAGAGTACGCGACGCTTTTAATAATATTTATGTGTAACTGTGTTTTTAAGGATATTAAATTCATTCGTTTCTATTTTAGATAACAAACTGCAATGGTTGTCGCAGCGACCAGTGTACAATTACCATCACTGTGAATTCAGATTTTGGAGGAACCCTGGATTAAAAACAATACCATACTCCTTATGGTATCATATGTTTAGAGATCAGCAGACAAGGAGCCTTAATATAGGGTTGGTATTAAACATAAGAAAGTGGTTGTCAGTAACAATAAGCTAGTTGAACTACTTATTTATTCAAAACTCAAAATGGAATTTTACAGTTTATCTATGTAGGTATATCAGGAACATCAACCTTACCTTTTAATGGAGGAACAGAAGGTACAATACTTTTATTTGTGGCTTGCAAACAAAATTCGAGTAAACGTTTGTGTAAAATTAATCATCAAGAAGAAAGATTCTTTAATTATCCCCTAATTAGGAACCGAGTTCTTTCTTAAGGACACTGATTACCTACATCACGCAAACCATTTTAAAGCAGAAATACTTCAACCAAAATAATTTATCAGTAATTTGTAAAACTATATGTCACACCCTAACATAAAGTGGACTTTTCCGCCCGCTACGCATACGGAAAATCCCACTTCCTGGCCAGGGGGTGACTAAACTATGATCTTACCTCGGGCGATAAAAAAGAACGCCTCAGATCGCATATGTTTTTTTAATATTTAATATTTTTTACACTCACACCTATCATCCAGCCCAAAGTAAGTAGCCTAACACTTACTTTGGGCTGGATGATTTTTGCCGCACTTGTGTTATGGATACTAGATGACGGACATATTTTTAATATAATTATGTATATAAATGTTGAAAATATACTACATAAACATATACACAACCATGACTCGGAAACAAACATTTGTGGTCATCACAAAGTTTGCCCCTACCAGGATTCGAACCCGGGACCTCTTGGCCAATACCCAGCAATCTGAGCATTCGACCAAGGCGGCCGTCGCTTAATTATGTACTAAACCTGTTTACCTATTGTAAAGGGGGTAGGTATCTAAATAGTATAGAATAGAATGTAATATATCTCAACTGATTACTAATAACGTTGAGGAATACATAATTGACTACTGCGTTGCTTAGAAAAACAAACAGCTACTGAAAGTACTTACCTATATCAAACGAAACACTACACAGCAAGAATATCAAAGTTTCGTTACGACACGGAACCGTTTCAGAGGCAATTATCATCACAAACAATCCCTCGGGAAATATCTCCGCGTGCCCGCAATTAAAACACGTAAGAGAGACGGAGATGGAGCCCGCCATAACAGATCTACATTTAGAATGTAATCGATATAGGAAACTCGTAACTATTACGCGGATGCGTTTTCGAACTAAACTGTATTATAGGTAGACTATAAATCCGACCAACAAAACAGCTTGCATCAATCAGTTAAACAGTTACAGTTGAAAATCTTTTGAATTTGCGCAAACATCAATGCGAACGTTGTATTTGAAAAATAGATAAGTAGAAAAATGTCCCATTTTTATGACTATGTATGAGAATGGAAAAAATGAAAGAATGAAATAATAGTACATTTATTACCAAGGGCGGTAAAACCAAGAATTTCTCAGATTGCGAGTATTAGGTAATATTATGCGATCTGAGGCTTTTTTTTTACTGCCCGAAGTAGATACAAAATTTTATGTCACCCCCTGATCAGTAGGCCTATTCCCTAACTTTTTTTGACAGTTGAAAGTGATGATCACCGAACTATTTACTAATACATTGCTGTTATCACAGGACAAGTGTCACAATAGCATTATAGTAAAGTAGTAATGGATAAGTAAATAGTTCGGTGATCATCACTTTCAACTGTCAAAAAAAGTTAGGGAATAGGCCTACAGGAAGTGGAATTTTCCGCACCTACGCGTAGCGGGAAAATGCCACTTTCTCGAGGAATTTTAATGTCAATGATATAAACTCCTTAAACCACTGTTATTTTGTTGTTTTAGATGTTTAAATATTCTAAAAGGACAGACGGCAAATAAAATTGGAAAATGTCGCTTAAAATTAAAATCAGAACCAAACGGATTGGAAGTTGACGCTACCTGTCCGCCACAACACACGGTTATTCTATCAAGCGATAAACATTCTCCACCAAGCCTATACGAATTATGTAAAAGACGCCTATATCACAATGTTTATAACACAGCGAAAAGATTGACTGATAAAGTAAACTTTCTGTGTGTTTGGCAACATATCTACGATCACAATCAAGTCAGAGACCTTCAAGAAACCCTTCGGGAATTCAATATTGACAAAGACAGTCTTCACAATGGTAATTTCTGTGGTAAAAATAACAACACAGCATTAAGTGACGCGGTTATTGAAGTTGACAAAATTGGAACAACAGACAGAAAATCATACTATGCGACGTCCGACGTAGTGGATCAGTATTTCATATGCTTGCCCCAGTTTATGAGAGACGAACTTCGTAATGGCCCCGTTTCAAGATGCGAAAATAGTTTTTGCAAAACGCCTGTTTTCGATTACGCTTATTACGAATTTTGTTTAGGGTAAGTTTGATTGATTAGAAATTAAACAAGTTTAACGGATTGTATTATTGCAGCGTGCCTACACACAAATACCTAAATTCAGTCAGTAAAATCCGTACAAGTTGATTTAGGCCGTGTGATGACGGCAGAGTAGAATACAATTGTCACCACCCCAAATCTCTCCCGTGGGTGTCGTACAAGGTGACTAAGGATAAATCAGTGATGAGGAATGGGTAGCAGCGTTCCTCTTATACCACCAAGCAATGTACTGCCACTTTTGTGCCCGATAAATGGCAATAGGCTCGCCACCTATTACATGGGACCTAACATAATTGGCGAAACGCGGGTGCTAGTTCACCCCTGCCTACCCCTTCTGGGATATAGGCGTGATTTATGTATGTATGTACAATTATGCAGTGTTACTGCATAGGCTGCATACTTTTGAGGCTATCAATACGATATTACCAAATACGATTTCAATACATGTTTGGTCCATCATCATCACCACCCCTTTAATGTTAGAGCACAGGCATTCCCTATGGATAGAAGAATATAAGGAAAATGAGTCATAACCCACCAGTGCCCATGACGCTGGCCCGGTGCGGGTAGGTATTCATATACAGCCGGGATCAACAGCACGGAGGAATTCGATATACTTTTTTGTCCACCCATCGAATGACCGGCCTTAGCGAACATTGCTTAGTTTACGGTATCGCAGCCTAAGATGACCCTTATAATTCCCTAAGCGCGCTATGCCACTCTGCGCTAACGAGCTCCTCATTGACCTTAATTTGATGGTGATTAAAATAAGACTAGAACATAAATAATGTAAAATGTAAATCAATATCTTTTATAGTTAGTTCCTGTTTGCGCTTTAAGCACAAAATAAATTTTATTAAAAAAATGACAATATGGTAAACATACATACATACATAAATCACGCCTATATCCCCGAAGGGGTAGGCAGAGGTGAACTAGCACCCAAGCTTCGCTAATTATGCTAGGTCCCATGTAATAGGTGGCGAGCCTATTGCCATTTATCGGGCACAAAAGTCGCAGTACTTTGCTAGGTGGTAGGTATAAGAGGAACGCTGCGGCCCATTCCTCATCGCTGATTTATCCTTAGTCGCCTTGTACGACACCCACGGGAGAGATTTGGGGTGGTGACAATTGTATTCTACTCTGCCGTCACCACACAGTTTTACCTTTAAAGTACAGTACCACCAGGGTTAACCTTTAAAGTAATATGATATTTCAAGTATTTCAATTACTAATATTAATTTTTTACCTGTTACAGGAAATTGATACTTATCGACAATGTACAAGAGATTATACTGAGTGCAGCATTTTGTTCCAAATCATGCTCAGAGAAATGGAAGATGGGTAAAAGCGTTATACCGTGGTCACTACTCTAAGTCACTAAGCTAAATAATCATAAGTATAGTAAATGTGAATGAATGAAATACATGTATATTTATTGCTTGCAATTGTTGTTTCTATTGTTCTGGCTTTCAAATTTGTTTACAAAAGCCAAAACACAAATGGTAACAATTTTATGGATTGAATAAAATTAAAAACCAAAGATGACCCTTACAATTCCCTTTTATACGTTTTACAGTCAAACGAACGATTATTTAAAACCCAACCCTTGGTTAGACGGACAATAAACTATTTGAGTTAGGGCCTGTTTCTCAATCGACAAGTAAGTTTTGGGTAGCTTACTTGGCAGTTCAATTGACATTTATTTCATATTACAACTGTCAAATAATCTGCCAAGTAAGCTACCCAGAACTTACCTGTCGATTGTGAAACAGACCCTTAATCTCAAAGGAGATTTTATATTAAAATTTAGTATTTTATTAAACAATTTCCACTTAATCGTTTCCGTCATCCTCACTGCTGGGATACAGGTCTTGGATATGGATGGAAGGATTGGATATGCATCCATATCCATATACTCAAAAAAATCCTTGAAGTAGCACTAACGTAAGTGGCGTATTAACGACTTCAAATGCAGCCACAACCAACGGCTTAACGTGCCTTATGAAGCACGGAGAAATGAATGTATGTATATATGTAGTCACCCATCCAATCCACCTGGGTATTTTATAAGTCTGGTCAATATTCTATTTCTTCTAATCAACTATTTCCTAGTCCGGTCTACCTCTAGAGTAGAAAAGCAATCAAATCAAAAGGCATATTTTGGTCCTTTGAGCCGGATTGTTTTTATTAAGTATTATTAATGTTAACATATGTTAATGTTAACTGAAATTTTATTGCTTGTGGTAGAATTTTATTTCTAAGTTTTTATGATGCTCAATATGTAGCTAGTTAAATTAGGATAGGAATGCCGCAAATAAAAACCAACTTTTCTTCTTTAATTTTATTATACCAGCCACCATAATTTAAGCGTAGGATGGAACATAATTTATGAGAATCAAAAATACTGATTGTGATGTTTGAAAATATTAATGGTAGGTACTTTAAAACATAGACGTATCACAACCACAGTAAGAAAGAGGCTTTTTGTGTAGAACTCAATTCAGAAAACCAAAGTCAAAAAGTCATGCATTGTCAACATTTTCAGTCGGTTACTTAAAAAAATTAATTAGAAATATTTGCACAATAAAATTACACACAGAGAGTAACTTTTACTACAAGTCAACATTTTATAACGGTCGTAAAGTATAAAAACAAGTTTCAGTAAATTATTGAACCGTGTGAATTGTGTTGTTATACCTACTAACATCGATTTCACATTTTAGGATTTGGTGAAAGTAGGTGGGTACTTTGAAATTAGTCAGCGGCGAATATTTGGCGGCAGTTAGGCACACAGAACTCCATCCATTTTGAAAAAATCGTTGCTACCTATAATCATAATTATCTATCGTACGTAAAGATCAACATGCCCGGCAAGCATGAAACACGATATGATATTGCCATTTATAGCTTTGAACTGTCAGAAATTGAATGATTTAGTTATATCTTATAGCCTGCAAGGCTAGATGTTAGCCATTTATCGCTTTAAACTGTCAGAAGTCCAATGATTTTGGCTATATCATAAAGGCTATATGGCTAAACATTAAATGGCTCATATCGTGTTTCGGTAGTCATGCTAGCCGGGCTGGAGTGAGTAGCGGCTGGCACATTCTATTTTTTCGACCAGCATTGAAGGAGTATTAATATTATGTAAATCCTACACTGCCACCAAATATGTGACGTTGATTATATGAAAAGGTCTGAGTATGCTACAGAAATAAAATTGATTTCTTGTTATTCTATAGCTAGTTGAATACCAAGGATTTCACTAAGTTAAATTATCTTGTTTGGCACCGTCGGTAGCGGCAGTGTGCATCATAGCTATCTTAGCTTAGTTCTTGTTACTCAACCAGCCTAACTTGGCCTTAGCTTTTGTGAAAGATGTAACAGGACCAGAGTTCTGGTGTTTGTCTTGAACCAATTTTATTTCTATTCGCCCAAATATATCTGTAAAAACCGTTTCATATAAAATAATGAGCTTTTGGATCAGGAACCACATTTAGACTGAAATGAAAAGAGATCATTCATTAAATAAATTATGCTTAGATGTAACAGTGACATTATACGGTAACATCGCTTGGGAAATTTATGGAGGACGAAATCCATCACGTAACATCACAAAGGAATTCTATGCAGGGATAGAAGTCCCTAGTGATTTCTCTCCATTCCTGTAGATTCCATTGATGTTCCTCTTCAACCTTCTAAATTTATAATGTAAATATTTTGTGGAAATATCATCTTTACCATTAATACATCGTTCAAAAATATTATATATTTTATATTATATTCTTAATTTATTTTATTTAGTAGGTTATTATTATTAATTTGGAGATTGAAGTGGACTTCATCGTTTTGGATAGAGCTTTAAATATTGCATTAATATTGCAAACAATGTAATATTTAAGTAATCAGACACCTCAGGAGTTTAATGGAGATAATAACAGAGTGTTAATTGCTTTGTGTATCTTTCAAAGTTATTCAAATAAAGAACACAATTCAATACTACTCAATTGTATAATTATTGTAATTGAAGAGACGCAAGACTGTAGTTTCAATGCTCATAGCGAGTGTGTATGGCAAGTAATCTACGATCAGTAATCTCTTCTTTTGTCCTCTTTGGTAAACAACTTTTTTAAACACTGTTAAACAATATAAGTATACAAATTGCTGGAATTACACAAGTGGAACTAACAGCATGTTAAACAATACAAAACTGTCAAATATCACATTAACTTCTTTGACGTAGAGCACAGTTGAAGAATCAAGATTGTAGAATGACGAAAGATATTTTTCAATTAAATAGGTCAACATGATCTCACTTTCGGACCGATCTACACAAATAAAATATAAAATTTATTCATTGGAACGTTCTAAATGAAAGTATTAAATTTAAATTTCGTTATTGTCATAAAAAAGGCAAAATTAGCAAAATCATGATGACGCATTATAGTGTACCACGGCTGTGTTGCTATGCTGATAATAATAATAGTATAAATATATAAATAATTGTACTATGAGTATAATAAAAAGCCCTACATCTGGCAGGCAAAACGGTCAGCAGTATGATTGCACAATATTACCTTTTGTCATAAATAAAATTATTCACTTTAATGATCCGCACGTAACGCTTCCATAAATATTGCCACTCTTTTTATATACAAATTGTATAATAATAATAGTACTATACATAAAATAATTTATGCTTTCAGTCGTCAACTAATATTATAATTCAGTCTAAATGCAGCTGTTACACGCGAAAATAAATTAACAGTAGGCATTTATTTTATTCTAGAAGTACCGGAGTTCGTTGACCCTTAAACTGCCCGAGTCGGATTTATCCGACCAATATTTTAGTGGCCGCTTCGCTAGGATCTTATATGTCCGACCAGGCACAACATTAAGAAGTGGACACAAATATATTTGTCCGATAAATCCGACACGAGCATGTTGTGAGTTGTTTGTTAATTTACCAATAAAATACTAGTATTTAATTGCTTTTCCACCATCTGTATTGTTATTATTATACATAAAACACGATACTACAATCCACATTTTATAAAAATACAGGTGGAAAAACAGCTTGGATATTACTTTGTGCCAACCAACACTAACAGTTCTTTACAACATGATTGAAACGTTGTAACCGACAATATTGATACAAAACAGAACCTTAATGAGCAATAGTAAGGATTGATTTTGTTTGACAGCTGGTTGTGAAACAACAAATCATCAACGTAACATCTGATCGCTTATTGAATACAAAAACGACACAACTCCAAAAATACGAAACATTGTGTGCTGCTCTAAACACATGGCATTACAACTCAATTTTGCAATGAAATTGGATGAGTTTTAGATTTGTATCGTTTTTTGTATTTATTAAGCATAAGTCCATGGTTTTCAAAGCACTGGCTATTAAAATTTAAAATTACTGTATTACAAAAATAAATAGATATTCATCGCAATTACTAATTTAACGAGCAATAAATAAAATATAAATTGCCTAATTTCGAATATTAACAGGATTAATTTCTAGAGGTAGGCACACAATTCTTGTTGGATACAGTCAGTTTGTCACAACTATACCTGACGCACCGGCCGTGTGGTGACGGCAGAGTAGAATACAATTGTCACCACCCCAAATCTCTCCCGTGGGTGTCGTACAAGGCGACTAAGGATAAATCAGTGATGAGGAATGGGCAATAGCGTTCCTCTTATATCCACCTAGCAAAGTACTGCGACTTTTGTGCCCGATAAATGGCAATAGGCTCGCCACCTATTACATGGGACCTAGCATAATTGGCGAAGCGTGGGTGCTAGTTCACCTCTGCCTATCCCTTCGGGGATATAGGCGTGAATTATGTATGTATGTATACCTGACGCACGAGCGAGAATTGTAAGCAGCAGACAAAATGTAACAATGTCCTAAAATCAAAGTATATTATGATGCCTTCAAATTAGTCGCCTAGTGACCACGTCGCAGAAACTCGTTAATCGCAACTGTGATCTTTATTACAAAGGCGACAACAATCAAATTACGTAAATGCGCGCTGCAATTGCGCGGCAGTTGCCTAATCAAATGATTAAGAAATAAAATTTTAATTGCTTATGAAATAGAACTCAAAATAACAATTTTTGAAACCGAGCAGAGCGATTGTAGGGTTGCTAAGGTTAATTGCGCCCTTATATGGATATAAACATCTAAAGCCAGCCTCTAGAAACCAAGTCTGTATCGTGCTCACAAATTTCCTATAAATAACAAATGTTAGTTACTCCGTTTTCACTTTCTGCAACGTCGTCGATAAATAACAGTTTGCTGTACATAAGTTAGGAACACATGTGGCTATTCTGCATCTTGGATGTAAGCGGCAGAGTCAATACGACATTACCAATAGAAATACAAAAATATCGAACAGTACCCATTTTTATACGTGGAAACTGCGTTCATTCATCCTTTTTCTTTCTAATACATATTTAAAAGGGGTATATAAATTTGTCAAAAGGTTGAATTGTCAAAAGAAGAAGGTCATTTAACCGAAATCAGTATGCAAACCGACGATTACTTTTTAAAAAAGATAGATGATTATTTGAAGTGTCTAAAGAGCTTTGTGTCGTTTAAAAGCGACTAAGGGTAAAGACAGCAATGAGTAATGGGCAGTAGCACTCTTCTTGTACCACTTAGCATTATATTGCGATTTATGTGCCTGGTAAATGCCAACATAATTGGCGAAAAGTGGGTCTTAATTCACCTATGCCTACCACTTCGGGGATATACGCGTGATTTATGTGTGTATGTATGTCAAAAGAGTTTTGTGAAATTATAGAAGGCATTTCAAAAAACGCCGGCACATTGTTAGTCCCTTACCACCCACGTTTTAAAGGCTATAGTGCAACAGACAAAATTTACGTGATACCACGTGAAGGAGCATCAGTATTCAAGTATTATCACAGAAGCACCCAATACCAAAAAATGCCGTATTGACTCTGCTAATTGAAAAAAAAATCGATTTAGCCAGCCGTACGCGCGACTAAATTTCGATAAAAATATTATTTATAGCCAATAAGTACACTATCGCCACGCATCACAAAATATGGACGTACCAACTCACCAACTGTTCAAGAATTTCACATAGAAAACGCGTTGCACTCTGATTACTCTGATAGATTATTATATTTTTTACTGTTATCTTTGCTATTGTGGCTCGTGGTAATGTCAACATACAAATTTATACGCGAAGAACTTTAAGGCATATTCTTTCAGCACCGCTAGTAGGTGTCTCCGCGAGAGAATTTAACGTATAGATGTGACTTCAACAAACAAGAACATCTTTACAACCGCCTCCGTGTTCTAGTGGTTTGCCCACCGGAACTAAGATCCAGAGGACCCGGGTTCGATCCCCAGAGGGGTACAAATTTGTACTCGGTTTGGTCGGTGGTAGGACTTCTGTAAAGTCAGCCTGGCTAGCTACCACCATCTTACCAAAATCTGTCGCCAGCATTATTGTGTTCCGACAATGGGATTAGATCAGCCTCTCTGTGGTTGAGGGTTCCAGATGAAGCTCCATTCCATCTTCAGCCCTTATCTTATCTAGCCATCAGGTGAGATGAAGGGCAGGAGCTTCCCTGTCTGGCATAAAAAAACCATCATTATCTTCGTACCCTGTTCCCAGTTCACCTGGGGTCGGCGCAGTATGTTCCCACTTCCATTTATATCGATCAGACTTCATCAAGTCCTAATATAATTAAATATAATCCCTTTTAATTTATATCATCCAATACACCGAAAAGGTGCTAGTGATGAGTGAATGTATAGAAAAGTGATAGAAAGGACCATGTCGAGAGACCAATAAGCGGATAGGGTGATTGGGATTACAATATTCTAATGCATATTGCTCATGGCTTAGGTTTTACAGCCTGACACCAACCCTCTTTGGTTATGCTGTTGTTGGTGGTTTCCTCCACATTCGGGTGCCCTAAGGTGCTCATTAGTGTACATTGAGTAATCTCCCTTGGTCGACAACTTGGGGTGAGTCGGGGCTGGCACATTCTATGTTATTTTTTCGCTCCCAGGCAGGCATTAAAGACGTTTATGTCATTGTAATAAGCAAACTTATCGCTTCATAAACTTTATTTTTCAAAGCACCTATAACCGCAGGGGTAACTGACGAGACGATCCAAATTTATTAACGTTTAGATGAGAATTATCATTGTTAAGCGGTTCGCGTTCTGTAGCCGATAAAAACATCTAGCACGAGCCACTAGTCCGACTAATTATCACATCAAAAATACCTCAGTCCAGAAAAGTTCATAAAAAAAATATTGCAATCCGTTTTCTATGTTAACCTACCCTTAAAACTAGAAATTCTAGCTTACCTACCTATCACAATGATAAAATATGCATTTTTGTTCAGTTCATTTCAACATGGAATCTCTTGAGCTAATTTCTAATGGAATTATTGAACGTAACTGTAGTTTACATCATGTTGTATTTGATAGTACATGTCCTCGAAATTGTATGGACCCGCGACCCTGAAACAAAAAGGAAACAGCCTTATTTACATTTTGTCAAATATTATTTTTATTCGCAATGTCTATAAAACTATTCGATTTAATTTTAACATTATATAAATGTTAGAAAAATTAGTACAAAGATTTTGGTGGTTAGAAAAAGAATTTCGAAAAATTATGATCTTGATGCGGGAATCGAACCCGTGTCCGCTGCTATCCGGGCAGGTGCCTGGCCGCTCGGCCACCCAAGACACTGTCTATAAAAATCAACATTTTCAAGACATTCTAAGCGACAACGAAGTAATAAATTTTAAATAAAAGAGCCTTAAAGAAAATGGAAAATGTAAATAGTTTTAATACAATTCCTGGACACTTCCTGCAAAACCTACAATTTAAGGTGTATAGTAGTAACACTAACACCTTAATTAAAACAATATGATATTTTAAGATAAATTAATGTAATATGTATAGAGATTTTTTTTAACGCTAGACAGGGTAGCTGTTGGCCTTCAGCTCAACTGATGGTAAGTAAGGATAACGGCCGACGATGGAATCAAGCTTCACCTGTAACCCTCAACCACAAGGGGCTGGCTATCTTGTCACAAATTGTCGGAACACTATATAATGCTGTTAACGTTATTATTATGGACACAGAATTTGATAAGATGATGGTAGCTAGTCGGGTAGATTTCATGAAAGTCCTACCACCAACCAAAGCGAGTACAAACTTGTACTTCCCAGGGGATCGAACCAGCACGAGATCTATTCTGGTGGTGGCACCACTAGATCAGTGTTAATCAATCTTTTCAAATACGCGACTCCCTGTACAAGTTGAAAAGTCCTTAGGCAATACACAGACAAAAAGATACTCTCTATTTGATTACATTATCACTAAAATTGTGTTTTGTATTGTAGTAAAGTAAGCACATTGCCTTTTCCTTTTGCCGAGCAAGGCTTCGCGACCCCCCTAAAGGTCGCGACCCACAGATTGAAAAATACTACACTATACTCCATTCACTTGGGCTTGTGTAAACAATCTTGATGTGTCTTTTAATATAAAATACAAAAAAAAATGTGTAACAACATTAATTCAAAGCAGCTAACAGTTTTATGTGTCTATAATTGATGATGTATTTTAGAATACACGTTTCTTGTTTCTAAGAGAATTTCGTTGATAAAGAGACATATCAAGATTGTTTACATTTTGTTTCAAGCCCAAGTGAATGGGGTATAGATAGGCCAAAGAATAAAGCGGTGAAGAAAAGTGAGAGTCGACTCACGCCTCGTCGAAAGGCCCATACACAAACGACTGCTATGACCGCGCCTCGGCCTCGCCAACCGGATGCCTCGCGGTCTTGCTGCTGTAGAACAGCACACAGGGGGTTTTCCACCACGTGCCGAAGTGGATCACCTCTTCCACGGTCACTGGAACGATACTGAGAGAAACAAGGTTTTAATAGAACAAAATCTCACAGCCGTGTGGTGACGGCAGAGTAGAATACAATTGTCACCTCCCCAAATCTCTCCCGTGGGTGTCGTACAAGGCGACTAAGGATAAATCAGTGATAAGCAGCTTTCCTCTTAAACCACCTAGCAATGTACTGCGACTTTTGTGTCCGATAAATGGCAATAGTCTCGCCACCTATTACACGGGACTTGACATAGTTGGCGAAACGTGGGTGCTAGTTCACCTATGCCTACCCCTTCGGTAGATATAGGCGTGATTTATGTATGTACGTAATTCTCACTACAGTCTAGCCATTACAGCGAGGTTTACAACATGCAACATAAATAACGCAGACCCTGAATACGCGGGTACCTTTAAATTAAACCTGTTCACAGTATGTAAATGTAATATATGAAAAACTCGTGTCACAATGTTTGTGATTGGACTCCTCCGAAACGGCTAGACCAATATTTCTCTATTTTTTTGTATGTATTTGGTAGGTCTGAGAAAAGGTATTAGGCTATTTTTTATACCCCCATCCAAGGTGATAAGGGCAAAACAATGTTTGCTGGTTAAGCTAGTAATAATTAAATCATCATCACCACCTTTTTTAATAAGCCCACTGCTGGGTCACATGCTTTCTATGGATGGAAGAATATAGGAAGAATAGGCTATATCCCCACCACGCTGCCGGACATTGGGCTCAACGTGCCTTCCGAAGCACAGAGGAGCTCGCTATTGTAACCAATTTGTAATTAGTAATGAGTAGCTTCGTGTGCATAGGTGCTCAAAGACACAGAAACTCGGGTAATTAGTAGCTCGGCGACCGGAATGTCGTTTCTAACACATTACTAACTAGTCGCGTCGTGTGCGATCCTTTAAACCGGCAATGTATACGCGGTGACACACAAGAAACTCGTTAGTAATTTCATATTTTCATTGTAATCAGTTTCTTTTTTTAGCTTCGTGTGCGGAGGAACCAAGAGACAGTGTGCAAACAATAACTAAAATAAACATATCGTGGCACCTCAAATCGTTGAACAGGTGCCACTGCGGCTCCTCCTTGCCGGTCTGCACGTACGCGACCAGATTCCTGGGGTTGTCCTCGACGCAGACGACCGCCGCAGACAGTGTATACTCCTCCTCGGACTGCGCGGTGACCGGCCTCTTCTTGTGTCTGTCCCCGCGACTATTCGGCGTGTGCGGCTCGGACGGCGGTTGGTCGTGCTGGGAAAAAGTTATAAAAATAATAATAAAATCATTCATTTGCATGAATAAGTTACTGCCGCACTCAGAGACGTCAAATAATGTTAATGGGTACTTAATGTTAAAAAATGACCATTCAAAACTAGTCGCTTCTTTTGCCGGGTCAATGGTCTAGATTTAAATAAGATTTTTTGACATTAAGTGCTCATTAAAGTTATTTGACGTCTCTGAGTGCGGCAGTTTGACTACTTTACAGAGTCAGAGTTCTTACATCCCTTATTGTGCGTTATTCAGCCCTGTTTACAGGCGTGCAAATTTTATAAGTCAATAATAATTATTATTATTAGACAAGAATAAAATTACAAAATATACAATAAAATTTTCAAAGCACGTGACAATATCAAATAAATGTCAAATATAACAAAATATACGATGAATATACACTCAAGTAGACGAGCTCGCTAGCGCAGTGGCATAGCGCGCTTGGCCTGCGATTGCGTAAACTAAGCAACGTATCTAAGGCCGGTCATTGGATGGATGACCAAAAATATATTATCTCGAGTTCCTCCGTGCTGAGGAAGGCACGTTAAGCCGTTGGTCCCAGATGCACTGCTAATCTCCAGTCGTTAATATCCACCGACCCACATTGGACCGGCGTGGTGGTTTATGGCCCAATCTCCCTATGTTCTTCCATCCATAGGAAAGGCCCGTGGCCCAGCAGTGGGGACATTTAAAGGGCTGGTGATGATGATGAACACAAAAAAAAGTAAACTTTTTTATTAATGCTAGACAGGGAAGCTCTTGGCCTTCATCTCACCTGATGGTAAGTGACGATAAGGGCCGAAGTTGGAATCGAGCTTCACCTGGAACCCTCAACTATCTGGCTATCTTATCATCATATGGTTATTAACAATTCTTATTGTTAAAATAAGTATCTCACTTGAGGGTAGTAGAATGTAGAAATAAATTTCAAACTATCCAAAGCAGATATTTTTACAAATACCGTTCGTTCTGTTAAGCTTGGGTTTGCTTTGAAAAGCAAACCCAAGCATAACCGAACCTGCTTTGAATAATCTTTGTACTAATTTTTCTAACATATGTAATGTTGAAATTAAAATCGAATTAACACCCACTTTTCGCCAGTTAACTTAGGAACCATGTAATAGATGACGAGCCTATTGCCAACCATAATACATACCTTGTCATTAATCACGATGTCGCCATCAGACTGCAGCCGAATGAGCAGCTGGTGAGGCAGCACACAGTGTGGATCTTGCGGGGAGTTCTTGGACGACGAGGCTTGTGACAAAGGTCTGGAAACAGCACACTGATTGGTATTGAAGAGCATAAAACCCTAGGCGTGGCGCATTTTATTTATTTTCAAGGGAAGCATACCGTTACTTATATTCATAAATAAATAATTCACATTAATTATACATGTCACAATTAATTTTCCACAGATATAATACAGAAATTTGATTCAAACCAGCTATGGCTGGTATGAGTCAAATTTTGATTTAGATAAAGCGATAGAATTTTTAGCGATAGAATTTTATCTTGTAACCGAATAATAATATTTTTTTTTTGTACCGACTGCCTCCAGTCAGCTTGAGTCAATCTCGTTCATTTTCTGTGTGTTTCAGTGGCCCTAGCCAAGTGTGGCCACTTCGTTCAGCTACTCGAACGCATGGAAAACAAATATATAAAACTGACGTATCACAGAGAAAACAAAACGTCAGTTTCATACTTTTGTATTCTATGCGTTCGAATAGAAAAGCTAGGCCCTCAGTTCTATTGTTCGGTCCAACAAATCAATCAGGCATAAAAAAGGTCTGTTTAACCCAGCAACAGCACAGAAACACACAGAAAATTAACGAGATCGACCCAAGCTGAGCGTCCAGCCCCCGAAGCACGGGACGTGGACACATCTCCTCGGGGGGAAAGAAAATCTTTTCCGAGACAAAAAACTGTCAAGTGGTGGAGAGAGACTAGTCCACGTCCCCGTGCCAGGCCCGCAGGACCTACCTATCTGGGTGTTTGAATCTGCAACCGGGCCTCGCACAATGCAACCCGTACCGGCAGGGCTTACTGCTGCCGCCCCTCTTCGCTATTTCGGGCTAAAACACACCATCTATCAATGACCCCGAACTGACTGACCTCTATTATACACGTACGCTGGACTGAAGGTTGTCATCCAAAAAAATGAAGCCAATTCGATTATCGCCATTTTGGCGTTGACGGCACAGGTGTACGAAGGCGAACGTCCACGGAACTAATATTAGAGATGCATTTGTAATGTCAAATACAAGCAACAAACGCCAAATTTAGTACCCTTGCCGCTCGATGGGGCGCTTCAAATCGGCACCAGAAACATTTCTCATTTTAGTAGAAGTATTCAGTCCAGCGTACTTGTATAATAGAGATCAGTGCCCGAACTCACATAGCCGACCCGTCTCGATTGCGGCGGTCTGTGCAAAGTTACCATTTCCTTTTGGGCGCCCTTCATCCAGTACGCCTTCTCGTGGGGCCCGCCGCAGTTGATCGCCAATATTGGCGGTAATCTGAAACAACAACAGAAAGAGAGTGACATAGACGGAGAACAAAAAACAATATATCTTTCTCATACTGTTTCGTACATTAGAGGTGCTCACTAGCTCGGTGACATAGCACGCTCGGCTTGCGTTTGCGAAAATGTTGGCACGAAAATTTGGGTCTGATTAATCCAACCGCCAGAGTAAGTGTTAACAAGTTCCCTGATGCAATTAGACAATGTTCTAAAATGGGGGTTATTATTGCCGAAACGACAAAACAGCAATAGCGTCTGTGTGACGTCACTATTTAGTAAAACATGAAAGTTTCTATAGTATACTAGTGATTTTACATAACAAAAAACATAAATCATCCCCGAAGGGGTAGGCAGAGGTGAACTAACACCCACGTTTCGCCAATTATGTTAGGTCCCATGTTATAGGTGGTGAGCCTATTGCCATTTATCGGGCTCAAATATCGCAATACATTGCTAGGTAGTATAAGAGGAACGCTGCTGCCCATTCCTCATCACTGTTTATCCTTAATCACCTTGTACGACACCCACGGGAGAGATTTGGGGTGGTGACACTTGTATTCTACTCTGCCGTCACCACACGGCAAACTACGGCGATTTTGATTGGCAAATAAAATATTAAAATGGATTTAACGATTGATTGACGTTACGCGACGTTTTAGCAAATATGGCGGATTGCTAAGTTTTGTACTTTTATTTTTATAAAATAAATATCAATCACAAGTATAATCTGACAACAAGTGACTATTAACGAATCTCCTTATCCTAAATAATTATTATAAATCATTATTTCAGTGATTCATTGTTAGTCTCATCATCCCTATTACTTCGGGTCGGCTTTGTTGTTCGACAAATACTGCCGAACCGACTATGCCGGCCCGTTTATGTGTGTGGCTACCTTCAAGACAAACTGAAGCCAATTTGACTATCGCCATCTTGGCGCTGGTGGCACAGGTGTACGAAGGTGAACGCCAACAGAACTAATAATTAGAGATGCATTTGTAACGTCAAATACAAGTAACAAACGTCAAATTTAGTACCCTTACCGCTCGATGGGGCGCTTCAAATCGGCACAAGAAACATTTGTCATTTTAGTAGAAGTATTCAGTCCAGCGTTAATTGGTTAGAGGTGGTCAGTGGCCGTTTCTTAACTTCTGCCGCACTAAGAGACGTCAATTAACTTTAATGAGTATTTAATGTCAAAAATCTAAAATATTACAGAATTGTCATTTTTTGACGTTAAATACTCATTAAAGTTAATTGACGTCTCTGAGTGCGGCAGTAAGACTCACCTGACGATCCGCCCCCGCTGCGTCGTAGGTGTGAACCGGGAACAGCTTTCGCACCAAGCTGGGGTGCTGCGCCTAGCGGCGAGGGACGCTCGCACCAGCTCCACGAATCCTGTCCTAGACTCTCCCTCCCTGGGCGAGCCCGTCGGGTACTGCAGGGCGCAGGCCAGCACCACGGATTCGCGTTCCTCCTGTGAAGGTCCCGTTTGTTTTTAGGATTTCACGCAGAAAGGATAGCTCAGAAAGGTGTGTTCGATTTTTATTTTAACATTATATAAATGTTAGAAAAATTGGTACAAAGATTTTGGTGGTTAGAAAAATAATTTCGAAAAATTATGGTCTTGATGCGGGAATCGAACCCGCGTCCGCTACTATCCGGGCAGGTGCCTGACCGCTCGGCCAAACAATACACTAATTAACATGCCGAAATTGTTCTAACCTTTACACTTGCCGTGTGGTGACGGCAGAGTAGAATACAATTGTCACCACCCCAAATCTCTCCCGTGGGTGTCGTACAAGGCGACTACGGATAAATCAGTGATGAGGAATGGGCAGCAGCGTTACTCTTATACCACCTAGCAATGTAGTGCGACTTTTTGTGCCCGATAAATGGCAATAGGTTCGCCAACTACATGGGACTTAACATAATTGGCGAAACGTGGGTGCTAGTTTACCTCTGCCTACCCCTTCGGGGATATAGGCGTGATTTATGTATGTATGTATGTTTACACTTCACGTTGTAAGCCAACGGGTACCCTCGCAATGTAGAAATAAATTTCAAACATTCCAAAGCAGATATTTTTACAAATACCGTGCGTTCGGTTAAGCTTGGGTTTGCTTTATAAACTATTCGATTTTAATTTTACCATTATATAAATGTTAAAAAAATTAGTACAAAGATTTTGGTGGTTCTAACCACCAAAATCTTTGTTACAAAGGTGTGTTTTATGCAACAGGAATAACATAGAAAGGTGTGGTTTGAAAGAAAACGTACACACATAGCGTTCCTCCATTACAGGAGGATAATTGTTTAGGATTTTACGCAAATGGTATGACTCAGACACAAACTACACCTAGTTTGAAAGAGAACGTACATACATATAAATGATGTGTTAATATTGAAGAAAAATCACTTATTAGGTATATGAAGATTACAAAATTTTTCATAGTAAACTTTTTTTAATTTTATATATTACTAGCTCTCATGGCATATGTTGTTTTTGTTATGCCATATAAATTATTCCGTAGCCATGCTTACGATTTGGTTGCCATGGTTACGGCAAATGTTTGACAGGAAAGCAGTTTATATGGGAAAAAAATGAAATTGTTGTTTTTACTATTTTCCTCGCAATATTTCTATATTTTCTCACCGTTCGGGCTTGCCTGGCTCAAGACAATCACTTCAAAACCAAAAATCAGCTAAATCGGCCCAGCCTATCTCAAGTTTTAGCAAGACAAACGAACAGCAATTAATTTTCATATATAGAGAAGATTATTCAAATATAAAAATATATATATACTATAAAGAAAAAGAGGACAGAAAAATTTCATTTCTGACTCGCACACTAATTAAAACTTTAACGACTTACCTCTTTATTACACTTCAAACACCTATTGAGCTGGTTGCGACCAATCGCGAACAGCTGAGATATTTCAGACTCTTCTCTCTCCACGTGGTGGTTGTTCGGTATCTCGTGATTTTCATTGTTCACCACTTTATCGGCATCATTTGGGCCTGTCAATCGAAGAAATTCAATTACGATACAAGTCCCCTCTTTATTAAAAACAAACTTAATAAGGCTTTAAACAATGTTTAAAAATCACTAATCTATCTCTTTTCATCAAAATTTTTACCACCTTACGAATGACAATACACATTTAGGTCACAAGTTCTAAATGTCTATTTCATAATAATTTAATTGTCCATACATTCTCTTTTTTCTAATGATAAATTCATTCATAAAAATTCATAAAATAAACCTTGATAGTAGCCAATCCATCTCCTAGAGTCTAGGAGAGATGGAGTGGCTACTATCAAGGTTTGATAATATAGAAAACCTACTTTGCTCTTGTCCAAACGACTTTCAAAGCATAATTTTTGATAAATGCCATTTCAACAAATAAAGATCGATGAGTCATTTTGAATAATAACTTTTAAAAGGTAATAAGTAACTTGAGAAACATTTTCTGACCGAGACCGTACGATATTGCCACAAGGAGCCCAAGGAGTTAATAGCGGGGCAAGCCTATTGTCATTCACCGGGAATCTATTACCCATTCCGATACCATGCCGTCACTACACGGGCTTATGCACATTAATTAAACCGCTTCAGATCATTAAAAAAAACAATTTTATCTTACACGCCGTATAGAGACGGCAGAGCAGACTACAATAATTGTCACTTTGTGATTTACGTATGTACCGTCCAACTCAATCAATCTACCAACCCCAAACACTGCTAATTACATACCATTCTCTCTCTGTTGCAAGCCGTCTTCTCTTACTGGCTCCTCCTGTTCAAACTCAGCGGTGGGTCCGAGGAACTCCAAGTCGTTATACTGATACTCTGCAGTATACTGTCCATTGTGATTCGTCGCCACGCTCTTCGGAGGCTTGGCTGTCCGTACCTTAGGCGGGCTACTGTTCTGGGCTAGCAGCGCTAGCCCCTTCTCTTTCTTCCGCGTCTCCAGGATCTCATAGTGGATGTGGTGGAGGATGAACCGGTTCCAGCTCTGCGGGAAGAACATTTTCAATTACATTTTAGCCACAAAGAAAAATAGGTCAGAAAGAAATTAAAATAGACATTTTACTGGCTCATTACGTCCGCAGGATTGATTTAAAACAGTTTAAATAATACTAACAGTCCAATTAATACCCTACTGTAGTGAATGAAGTGATTGAAGAGGTGACAGGTAACAGGAGCGAAGAGAAGAAAAAACATACTGCGCCGACCCCAAATGAAATGGGATAACAACAAGACGATTATCATAAATGTAAGAAAATTACATTAATGTAATTGTTATAAAGCAAAACGTTATTGTGTACCTGTATAATAGCTATGTGGTCTACCCTCGCATCTGCCCCCCTGTCTGGCAGTATGAGACCCAAGGCTGCCGCTTCGGGGACGGTACGGAAGGCACGAAGGAAATTGCTAGCTTGACACGGCGCTCCAGCTGACGTGTCTAACATTCTAAATAGGAACCCTACAAGGAAAAACAAAACATCATAGTGTTATAATATCGTTCCCCTTTCATCTAGCAATATACTGCGATTTACGTGCCCGAAAAATGGTAATGGGTTCGGCAACTATTACATTAAATCAATATATTTACCTAATTCACAGCTCAGGCAAAATTCTTTAGCGCATGTGTGTGCTAGCAGTGTTGATTTTACGGGAGGTGAGTAGTACAAAACCTGAGAAATAAAAAATATCAGCTACGTTTTCTAATTTATCATCATAAACATGCACCATGACTAATAATTAGTCTTTCTGCTTGTATCAAACTCAGAAGTACCGTAGCTGTGTATTTTATTTATTCCTTAACTATTTCAGTCGGATTTATTCAACAAATATTGAATACACAGATACATAATAATATAAACTTGGTTTAGATTACTACCATAGGTTTTGGAAAATATGACTCGGTAAGAATCACCACACAAAAAAAATGTCGGAATTATCCGACTTTCAAGGCAGAACGGCCATTGCCTTTTAGCTCACCAAATAGGTGGAACGGAATTATGATCATATTATAATTCCGATAAATTGAAAGCGATTGCCTAGCCTTGATATCTTCCAACCAATAGTTTGTTACCTTACTGTGATAATTTTAAACCTTATTTCACTGAGCATACCTGGAGCATAACGTTACAATACGCGTTAGGAATTATAGACTCCAGGCCGGGCAAACCAGTTTTGTTGACATTCTCCAATTCCACGTTGTTCGGGGCGTGTTTATTGTATCGTAGATCCATCTGAAAGGTATAATAATTATTAACAATATCTTCACTACCAACACTAAACCATAAACTCACAAACCTACATTCACTCCTGTCTTATACCCTAAACTAAGCAGCATAAGTGTTATAATTATATAAACTAGATGACGGACAAATATACATAATGTTGTCATCCCAACGTTCTCCCAACATGGTCCTTTCCATCTCTTTTCAAATAAACTGGAAGTAGGGCAGGAAGAAGAAGGATATATAAGGTCTCTTAAAAGAACTTTTTAAAGTTAGGTGTTGTTGCTGAAAACGAGAATAAATCTAATTACTAAAGACCAACTGCCGCACACAGAGACGTCAATAAACTTCTTGATGCGGGTCTTTTCAGACTTGAGTGTAATGTACTTCAGCCGACTTGGTAGAGAATTTATGTAAACAAACCACCCACTTAAATACAAACTATATCCACGAATTTCAACAACAAGTTGTTTTGCAATTTAGTAAAATAATTAATATTGATTAAAACCAGTACTTGCCATACCTTTTGATAGTGTTTCGGTATCGGCTGAGGACTATATCGATTTTCGTTGCGTTTGGCGGCATTTAAATCTTCTAAAGACTCTTCTAAATAAGGCATCTGGAAACATAGAAAAGTAATGTTTACGACATCCGCTCTTAAGCGTATCTAAACGTCGGTGTCAACAATGATCATTTTAATCATTCTTCATTCATAATATTCTCACAATTTTGGCACAGATCTTCCCTGTGGATTAGTTAATACTGTGCGGGATGATGGGTATTAACTATGATCTTACTTCGGGCGATAAAAAAGAAAGCCTTAGATCGCATATTTTACGCCCTCGCCTTCAGCTCGGGCATCAAATACGTGCGATCTGAGACATTTTTTGTTTTATCGCCCTTGGCAGGTATATAATCTACTATTTAAACCAGTTTTTATCCGTAGTTCATTACACATACGATGTTTAATTTGTTGTCGTCACTACATTGTAACTACATAATAAGCTTTCACTTAACGCACGGCTCGTTATCGTCACGAGGTGCAGGCGCAGATCACAACGAGGCGCTCGATAGCGCAGTGGCTTAGCGCGCTCGGCCTGTGACGTGCTTCAGACGTCACGTTAAACGTTTGTCCCGGCGGTATATGTAATCGATAATACGCCACCAATCCACACTCATGGGCCAGCGAGGTGGCCCATTCTGCCTATATTCTTCCATCCATAGGGAAAGCCTGTACCCCAGCAGTGGGGATATTAAACTGGCCTGGTCATGATGAACGCACGTATTACAAAATTTTTAACGTTGTCCATACCTGATTCCTTTTACTGGTCCGAGGATTCGGCGCATAACCAATAGGCCCTTGCATTTTCATCGTCTTCAAAACTTCAGGATCGATCGGTTTCGGTCGTCTGTAAACGACACGAATCAAATTGTCAAGAAATTGCAATTGCAAATTGTGATTTATCCTGAATAAGACTGTGAATGCAATAATTTATAAAGGAAATAGGTCATGCATTTAGATATTTTTTTAATAACATATTTATTGTGTAAGTATTTTTTTTTTCTAACATATAACAACAATAAGCAATATTGCAACTAACAATTAATATAATTATCTATTTGTGAAAGCTTGTAATCAACTGATTTATAAGTCTATTTTGGTACGTTAAAATTATATTTGATTTCCTAGTAAATTGGCCGCGTGGTGACGGCAGAGTAGAATACAATTGTCACCACCCCAAATCTCTCCCGTGGGTGTCGTACAAGGCGACTAAGGATAAATCAGTGATGAGGGATGGGCAGCAGCGTTCCTCTTATACCACCTAGCAATGTACTGCGACACTTTTGTGCCCGATATATGGCAATAGGCTCGCCACCTATTACATGGGACCTAACATAATTGGCGAAATGTGGGTGCTAGTTCACCTCTGCCTACCCATTCGGGGATATAAGCGTGATTATGTACTATTTTTTTTTCATTTAACTATACCCACCTGTAACTTACATACATACATACATAAATCACGCCCATATCCCCGAAGGGGTAGGCAGAGGTGAATTCTCACCCACGTTTCGCCAATTATGTTAAGTCCCATGTAATAGGTGGCGAGCCTATTGCCATTTATCGGGCACAAAAGTCGCAGTACATTGTCAGGACGGTAGTCTAAGAGGAACGCTGCTGCCCATTCCTCATCACTGATTTATCCTTAGTCGCCTTGTACGACACCCACGGGAGAGATTTGGGATGGTGACAATTGTATTCTATTCTGCCGTCACCACGCGGCCAATTTACTAGGAAATCAAATATAAACACCTGTAACTGTAACTAACACACCTGTAACTTTTCTTGAAGAATTCCGGCGGCAACGCGTTAAACCACTTAGTGCCAGAGGTTAGAGGTGGTAGAGGTACAGAAGAGTACTGGAATGTTGTATCTTTGAAACCAGCATATGGAAGACCCACTACTTGATCCGCGAACTCGGTTCCTCTGAAAGAAAAGGTGAGATTTATATTGTAATTTTAAATGTAATAATGACTATATGTTTCTTAAAGAATAAATAAATAATGATAGTCAAGAATAATGAAATAATGACAGTATTTGTCAGATAAAATGACACTATCTATTACTGCTACTAATACTATTTATCACATTATTTGTTTATCTGACAAGTAGTGTTCGATATGTGCCTAGTCGGAAATATACGACCATGGCGAAATTTACACGAAAATGTTGGTCTGATTAATCCAACCACCAGACAATATCCCTAGCTTTAACAATATCCCTGATGTACTTAATGACGTTAATAAATTAGACAATGCTCCAAAATGCCGGTTATCATTGACGTATTCACCCCAATTATTTTCTATCCTCTGATGTACCCATGCATTGTGAAGTTTACCGGCAAATAATGACGACACGGTATACAGTATTCGCTTTGCGCCTAGACAAGTGGGAACCGAACAAATAGAATACAAATGTATAAAACTGACGTATTACAAAGGAAACAACATGGCGGCCGTCGTGTCAAATGTAAGAGAAGCTGTGAAAAATTAACATCAGTATTCTCCTCGTTCGAATAGGTTGGCCACTTTTCTAGGCAAGTCGCGTCTCACGACACCTCCAAGACAGGGGTGTCACAATTGACAACATTAAATTTTTTGTAAGGATTTTTTTTTATATGGATGGTAAATAGACATTAAAACACTCGACACGTATTTTTCAATCACGGAAGGCAAAGGCATTTACTGTTTGTAATCCTACAAATTCATTTTTACGCCATTTAGTTTACTCAATGAATAAATTCTGAAAAAAAAATATATGTGTTCTAGATGAGAAAAGCTCCAAATGGTTTCGTGATTATCGTAACATGTTTTTTTCAAAATTTGTTTTTTAGCTATAGCAATTTTTGGTAACAGCAATTTAGCTCACCTCGAAAAGTTGTTAAACACTGGCTCGTGGTTCTGTTGCGGTGAGAATAAATGCAGGTGGCCGTTCAAGTCGCCAAAGACCAGCGCCTGACTGGTGGAAGCCACATTCATAACGCTGACGCTCAGAGAGTTTTGCGTGTCCACCTAGATACAGGGTACACAATCACATACATGGTAAAAAATCAATCATTCTTACAAAGATTTCGGTGGTTTAAAAAAAAAATTGCGAAAAATTACGGTCTTGTTGCGGGAATCGAACCCGCGTCCGCTGCTATCCGGGCAGGTGCCTGACCTGCCCGGATAGCAGCATTAAATTAAAACCCAAGCTTAACCGAACGCACGGTATTTGTAAAAATATCTGCTTTGGAATGTTTCAAATTTATTTCTACGTTGCTAGGGTACCAGTTCGCTTACAACGTGAAGTGTAAAGGTTGGAAGAATTTCGACAAGTTAATTAGTGTCTTGGTTGGCTTAGTTAATTAGTGTCATAATTTTTCGAAATTCTTTTTCTAACCACCAAAATCTTTGTACTAATTTTTATATATATATGTATCATATTAAAATTAAAATCGAATAAATCAACCTTTTTTTATGGCGTAGGCAGGGATGAATTACTTATGTTAGGCCCCATATAATAGGGGATAAAAGTAGCAGTATATTGATAGATAACATAAGAGGGACGCTGCTGCCCATTATTCATCGCTATCGTTACCCTTAGTCGCCTTGTACGACACCCGCGGAAGTGGTGACAATTATTATTGAATTCTGATCTGCCGTCACCACACGGCTGACAACATGCCAGAATGGCAATCAAGACGTGGTCTAAAATGCTCAAAGAAAATACTACTTGAACTCACCTGAAACACGGACTGCGTAGCGTTAGTATCGTTGACGTTCAACACAGCCACGTGTCCATCCCCGGACACCGCGACCGCGCGGCCAGAGAACGCGGGCAGGAAGTGCAGTAGCAGGGGCGGCGACGCGGTCTGTAGCGACCATGCGCTCGTAGCACTCGCACTGGTCCCTCGTAGACACCGCACGTCCCACACTACGACGTACTGCTCCGCTACGGCGACGCCGGCGCTTAAATGCGAACGTTGATAGTTTAAAATAACGGTGTAGAACTAGACATGAGCGATCAAGCGCTCGTTGCATTGGCACACCGTAGACACCGCACGTCCCACACTACGACGTACTGCTCCGCTACGACGACACTCGCGCTTGAACCCGAAAGGTGATAACGGTACAGCAAATGCAGTAGCAAAGGGCGACCATACGGCTCGTAGCACTGGCGCTGGTGCCTCGTAGACAAGGCACGTCCCACACTACTTATAGTCAAGGAAGGTCGCGCACGAAGTTGTCGGACAATACATACTGTTTCGCGACGGCCATGCCCGCGCTTTATTGAATGCGAACGTTGATTATATTATACAGGGCTCATTGTAAAGTACCAGCAACCTCGCAGGACTATATACCTAGATAACATCATAAATAAGAAATAACTTTCATTCAAAATTTGACATTATGTTTATGTTACCGCTCTAATGTTATTAACTAACTATTTATGAGACTACATTATAATTCATGTGTATTTAAAATTTGTCTGTTATCTAGCGTATGCATAAGATATCTAGTATCCATAAAAGTGCTTGTGCTTTACTTTAGGCCAATTGATAATTGAGATTGAGAAGTAAGGTTCAGGATACAAGGGTGTTCCGAGGTAGCGGACTTTACTCAGACCACTTCCTGGTAGTTAGCCGAATAAGTGGTCTGTTTAAAAGATGGCGGCACCGTGCCACGGCCCCTGTAAGTATCCTGGAAAGGATAAAAGTAGAAAATTTGCAAGAGGTGCATAAGGAATATGTGCGAAAGTTGAATGAAAGGTTAATTGAATCTGACGTAGATTCAGTAGCTGAGATTGAAGACATATGGAAGGTTTTTAAAGATGACGTTGTGAATGTAGCTACTGAAGTATGCGGTATGGCGAAAAGAGGCAAAGGAAAGAGACAGAAGAGTGAATAGATGGATGGAGAAGTACAGAAGGTAGTGAAAGAAAAGAAGAAAGCTTGGTAAGATTGGTTAGCAAAGAGAGCTGACCTAAGGGTATGTAAGGTGACAATAGTGGATGTAGATGAAGCGAAAAGGGAATATAAAAGATTAAATTTGTTAGTGAAGAGTGTAGTCAATAGAAAGAAAGATGAACGAAAAGATGAGTTTGATAGGAAAATCTCTGTCAAAGTAACATTAAAGTTTTTGGAAATCTGTACGGACAGCTCGAGGAAAGAGCGCAAACTCGGGAGTTGAAACGAGTCAGAGACAAGGATGGAAGTGTTTTAACTTGCGAAGAAAGATTGCTGAATAGGTGGAAGGAATATTTTGAGAGTTTATTTGAAAGGTCAGACGATATAGTCCAGTCCCAGGCTAATCATATGGAAGAAACTTTGCATGAGAATGAAATTAGTATGCATGAGATTGTGCAAGCATTGAAAGGTATGAAAGCAGGAAAGGCGGCAGGGTGTGATAGGATATCGGTCGAGATGCTGAGGGCTGGTAAGGGTACCATTGCTAAGCAGCTGCACCGCCTTTTGAACCTTTGTTGGATAAGTGGCCAAGTACCAAAAGACTGGCGTAAAGCCGTCATTGTGCCACTATACAAAGGTAAAGGGTCGCAGCTGGAATGCAAAAATTACCGTGGTATTAGCCTTCTCAGTGTTGTCGGCAAATTGTATGCAAAGATTCTGATTGAAAGGATTATGAAAGATACTAATGACAGAATATAGGACGTGCAAGCAGGGTTTCGAAAGGGAATGGGTTGTACATATGTATATATGTATGTTATGTACTTACGAATCCGTAAACCCGCACGTGATCAACAGATCGCCCTGTATGTCCAAATCAGACAAGCACGCGTTGTGTGCTCTAAATGTGTGCTCGGTTGTCTTGGGTGTTCTTATGTCGCGTAGGGCCACCATGCCGTCGGCACTGCCACATGCCACGAGCGAACCCCCGCTGCTACGGAGTACTGCGCAACCCTCCTCTTGTATCGGCTAAAATAATCATCATCATCATCATCATCACCCGCCCTTTATTGTCCCCAAGAAAGAAAGAAATCTAGCCCATACAAAAAAAAACCTCACCACGCTGGCCCAGTGTGGATTCAAAGAAGGAAAAAAGAATCATTTATTAAGGCTAACAACAGGTCCCAAATGGTCCTAGCTCAGCATATTGACAGCATCACACTCGCACATTGATGTAATATATAAAAATCTCGTGTCACAGTGTTTGTTACAAAGCTCCTCCGAAACGGCTTGACCAATTGTAATGAAATTTTTTGTGTGTATTTGGTAGGTTTGACAATATTATTTTTTAAGCTATTTTTATACCCCTAAGTGATAAGGACTAAACGATTGCCGGGTCAGCTAGTATTTAAAAAAAAATGTGAAAAATTTAATTGGAGCCTATTGCCATTTAATTCTGTAAAAGCCGTGTGGTGACGGCAGAGTAGAATATAATTGTCACCACCCCACATCTCTCCCGTGGGTGTAGTACAAGGCGACTAAGGATAAATCAGTGGTGAGGAATGGATAGCAGCGTTCCTCTTACACACCTAGCAATATACTGTGACTTTTGTGCCCAATAAATGGCATTGGCTCGCCACCTTTTACATGGTTAACACGTAATTGGCGAAGCGTGGGTGCTAGTTCACCTCTGCCTACCCCTTCGGGGATATAGGCGTGATTTATGTATGTAATTATGTTTGAATGTATGTCATCTAATTGCTGGGGTATATAATTTCTGGGGAGCAACAGGGAAGGAAACCAACAAAGGGAGGGAATACTGCAGGAGCTTTATTTACGATTTTATAATTACAACTCAATTTACTTTTATTTATTTATTAAAATAAATAAATAAATAAACGTAAATTGAGTTGTTCACTGAGAAGAAGAATGTATGCTCAAACAATATTAAGAGACTTTACAATATTAATAATTTCTTGGGATTGTTTAAGAATAGTATTATTTAAGAATACATTTTTAATGTTTCAGTCATACTTACAAAAACTATCTCCTTCATGTTAGTAAGATCTAATTCTATTAACTTAGCCTGATGACCACCCATCAATAACTTGGTTGTACTAGCTTGAAAGAGGCATTGCATATCAGTCATGTTATCTGATCTGTAAAAAGTTAATATTTAAAGTAAATTTTTATCTGTTTATTATTCTAAATAAGGATTATCTGTTTATTATTCTAAATAAGTAACTAAGTAATTTTAAGTAAGTAACTAATTAATTTTAAGTAACTAAGTAATTTTGTACTGATATTTATAATTCTGGTCTCTGGTTGTCAAATCACTTAAGTAATTTGCTTCAAAGCTAAATTCAATCAACTTATATAATTTTTTTGTGTGACTTCTTGGAATATGTCGTAGGCTATTTTTCATACATCTAGGTTAAAAGGGCAAAACAATGTTTTCCCAATCAACAAGTACACAATATATTTGTAGCTTTTGATATTACCAATGAATTTCACATACATTGAAACAAAATGTAAAAATGATGACCTTATCAATAAAATATACTTACCGATAAGTGTGCTTGGGTATTCCTCTTCTTATTTGGTGTCTTAGAGAAGATTTTGTCAAAGCATAGATTCCTTGTTCAACTGTGATTATGTCCCTTACTTCTTCAGATGCATGCACTTGGAATGAAGTATATTTTTGCATAGTCGGTCCATAGTACGATGTGACATGACCCTACCAAAGGAAGTATAAAAAAGAATTAATTTGAAATACCTATATGCCTAATGACCATGCATGATATTAGCCATGTGATGCTTTTTATAGCTTAACTATTAATTAAATATTCTATACCACAATTAACTCAATAGAATAGTTTAAAATCATGATTTTTTAGATACTACTTTGTTTATTAAAATAAATACATATTTGATAATGATGAAATTTTTAAAATTTTGAATGATCATAGTAAATCTCTTACTGTTTTTTAAAATAAAATTGTAGATAAAGCTCCTGTAGTTATTTGCGAGTTTGCCAAACATTGTATGTACCTAGTATGTATATATGTACTAGGCTTATTCTGCTCTTTTTGTTACTAAATTTTCATAGATCTTGCTTATTTACTTATTCGGTTTTGCCGTAATACCCTCGATTTGTTATTATTAATTACTAGTGGTCGTGTTGGTCATTATATAGCCTTTCCTCAATAAATGTACTATCCAACACAAAAAGATTTTTTCATTTGAACCAGTAGTTTCTGAGATTAGCGCATTTAACCAACCAATCAAACAAACAAACAAACTCTTCAGCTTTATAGCTTACAACAGCAAATAAAAGTTTGATTTGATTTGATAATATTAGTATAGATGTCTTAATATAATACTTACACCTTGATTGCCCATCCAGACTAACTCTTCGAATTTGTCAAAAACCACAGCTGACACACCAAAACGGTCACCTCCATCTACTTGGACATTACTCCTTATTTCATACTCTGCCTGGTGATTGGGCACTAAGTACTGTGGGGTAAACTCAGGTGCATAGTGATCTGAAAAATTTCACATTATGTCACTCAGAGTGGTGTATTTGCAGCATAACAAATACAAATTTGTTGTAAATTTGCCTGATTTTCTCAACAGTTTAAAATCAATAGAAACATAATTAACGAGATACATAGATAAATGTATTTACCCATTTTTCTCATTAATTGATAAGTTGATACAATGTTATATAGGCCAAAACTATTGGCGTTCCTGGATAGGTAAAAGTGCCGTTAATTCCTCATTATAGTTTATAGCTACTTATACAAAATACATAGGAGTGTTACGGATAGGTCCCATTGCACGGCTTTTAACACAATGTTAATTTGACTATAGGCAAACCTAACTAAATGTACGATTTCATTAAGTAGCTGCACCGGCCGTATCGCTCTTTTAATTAATAAAAAACTTCAATACATTGGGTATTTAAAAATTTAATGCTTTTAAAATATTTTTTTAAGGAATAGCATTTTTAATTTGCGTCGAAGAAGCTAATTTAAGACTAAAAGTTTGTTCCATTTTTGAGGCAGATGGGTAGAACTTCAAAATCTAGCTTAGTACCCACTGGAGGTACACCATTAACAATGAAGTTAATTAGTTCTCAGTTAGATGTATCAAGCTAATTTAAACAACAATTATTATAATAAGTCCATTATCCTTAAGTGACTCCAAATTAGTCAGCTAAATAACTATATAAGTGAACAGTCCTGGCAAGTCCGATTATTCAAAACAGTCAAATATCTCAATTGAGTGTCAATCTCAACTTGTTTATGTAGAAAATCCATTGGGAAAAATAGAAATACATATACTGTAATTGTAGTAACAGAAATGATTCAAATTTAAAGTACATGCCACTAATTGATATTTTTGGCATTAATGAGAAATATGATCAATACCAAATTTTCAATGTAGAGTGAAAGAGTTAAATTATTTTTTCAAATC